>NW_012193393.1:65065-101120 GCF_000504015.1 Erythranthe guttata
GAGTGGTATCGATTGACAAGGATATATTTGTATAATTTAATTTTTTTTTCTTTTTTTTTTCCTTCCTTTTTTCAAAGAGTTACTTAAACATTATTGGATCCGAAGTTATTTTTTATTAACATAATTTAAATGGTAAATGAATATCCGTGGTTATCCGGATATTGGTGGTAATGGTTCTTGTCGATAAATTTTTTAAATGATTTTGGTATGGTTTTGGTTTGACCTATATTAAATAGTAATGGTTTTGGTATTACACTTTTTTTAGGGTATCCGCTCTGCTGCCATCCCTGCACCAAAAGACGAAATCCCTCGCCCCAGGGCCCCCATCCCCTGGCCTGGCAAAAATTGATGGAGGAATGTAAATCATGGTAACTCAACGGCCCGTTAAGGTAGCGGACCCGGACCTGGTGCCCACAAGGAACCAACCCTCATTGGATTTGAAATTCCCACACTGCGGCTGCCAGAATTCGATTCTAAGACCTTGCACCAACTTACCACCTCCA
The DNA here is from genome assembly GCF_000504015.1 of Erythranthe guttata. Next base: position 65,569 of record NW_012193393.1, read on the forward strand.
AAACCAGTTGAGCTACACATACAATCACACAAAGATAGAATCACCCTAATTTTAATGAGCCACATGGAGTGCAGAAAAGGATTAAAATTCATGAAAAAAGAAGAAGAAAGTAACCCTAAGCAAGACTTTTGGCTGAAGCAATTATACCATGATCTATTTTCTCCTTTCTACCCTGTCTTTCCTTAGGTGGTTGTGAAAAGGCAAATCATGAATATATGTGCTCATTGAAATAAACAGAGCAGCTTAACTAGAAAGGAGAAAATAGAAAATTTTAAGGACAAATTGCACTTCACCCTACAAATTTCTCATTTTCGCACTTTTCTCCCTAAAAATTCAAAAACTGGATAATCCCTCTTCAAAATATTATTTTGGTTGCACTTTGCTCGAACCAATTTTTTGGTGGGCATTGTGCAACAAAAATAACATTTTAAAGGGGCAATGTGAAAAAATTATATTTTTAAGAGGTAACGTGCAACAAAAATAACATATAAAGGGGCTACGTGCAACAAGAATACTCAATTACGATGAATAATCCATCAAAATTTTTATACAGGAAAATGTGCAACAAGAATAACATTTTGAAGGGGACATTCACTTTTTTAAATTTTGAGAGGATAGGTAAAGTGCAAAAATTAGAAATTTTAGAGGGTGATAACTGACATGCAATTTGACCAAATTGTAATATAAGTAGAACATAGCAATACTCAAATAAAGTTCAGCACATTAGAATTTCAATTACGAATGCACGTCTTTTAACAACGATACACGGAAGTACAAAAGATACAAGCCCGCTAAAGCAATATAGCATGACCAATATAACTGTTGACCATGGCACCATACTTCTTACATACATTGTTTGTTTAACATGGAACCGTTGATCAGGGCATCACTTAAAGCAGAAGTTGATGTAAGAGATGCCCTCAGTATGCGTAAAGCCTACACACAAAAAAAGAAAAAAAAAAAAAGAATATCATAACACGGTAACAAACATATGATATATAGAAGTTAAATTATATTACCTCATCGGACCGAATCTCGAGTTCCAGTTCCTTGATGTCAGATAGAGGGATTTTCAGCTCTTTGAGATCGGAAATGATTGCGGTCATACAAAGAGGCGTTACAGTTAAATCATCAGTTATCTTATACATTTTCGATCCCTTCGTATATTCTCCTTGTTCTCTAGAAAATTTGACGGAATCAAAAATTATAGTACCAAACGATGGATAACACTCGGTACGAGGATAATCTTCTTCGGTGATACGAAGAATAGGGTTTTTTGTAATATAACCATGAGGTAGCTTAGGTTTCATTAGCCTGTCTTTCATATTTCCACCACACACCAGATAGTTGTTATGAATATCAGCTATGCTGTTGTAAATATTGTCTACACTCTTAAGACGAGTTTTACCGCCCAAAAGACACTCAGCTCCTCTGATGATGCTAAAATGTAGATCACCTGGGGTAGTGTAGAAAATGAACTGGGAGAGCAAAGCAGATCAGTAGCTTGACAACTTGATGATCCTGAGGTACCTGCGATCATAGAACACATGAACTAAGCCGGGGGTTGATCCGGCGGAAACCCCTCCGACGCTCAAGTCAGACGTGCTGATCATAGAAATAGTCCAGAGAATACGTATTGTAGTATCGCTCAGTTCATAGGACGTACCTTAATAAAATGAGTAAAACCTCTATTTATATGTCGTTTATTGGGTTGGGTTTGCTTTGTTGGGCCCAAACCTTACTTGAAGGTGTTTGGGCCTCGGTGATATTAGTCTTCGATATTGGGCTCGTAGCCCAGTAGGTAAGGAAATTGTAGGCCCATTGGGTTGGCCCAATTAGGCATATCATTAAGCCCCCCACTCTCGAGTCGATGTGGGGGCCATGTTGTGATGGGTCTCAAATCGTGTCGAGAGTAAAAATTGTAGAAGTCGATCATTGGCGTATGGCCTAAATGGTATGCGAAAACGCGTTGGAGCGTGTGTCGGAGGGGCGTGAATGCGCGTTGGCGCATAGCGCGACAAGGTCGTCGCGATGTAAGTTAATTGAGTCGTCGGTTTTGTCCCGCGACGATGTAGTAGCGAATTATCTCCTCGTGGGAGTTGTCTTGTCGCGGGGTAATAGTGCTGATCGAGTTATCTCCTCGTGGGAGTTGTTATTTTTCGACATTGTCAATGTTTTGACGCGTTGCTTATATGTGTTTACATATAGCCTTGTGCGTGATGTACTTGAGGAGGGGATCAGACTCTCAAGATTTTTTTTATGGGGGTCGTGCCCCTTGTTAGACCTCGTGGGTCTTAAGTATGTTTGGACCGTGGCCACGTTTTAATGAAGGACCCATCGAAAACAAGTAGATAAATTTGAGTAATCAAGCTGGCCAGGCTATATAGATTCTCATAATATCTCTAAGTGTTTCTAGGGTTGTAATCGTGCTAACTTGAGCTTGCGATTATATAGTGAATTTCGGGCGAGTTGTCTCCTCATGGGAGTTGTCTCGCGGTGAGTTGTAGGAGCATTAGATGATGCGCGATTTAGGAGCGTGCGGATTGAGGTTGCTCTGAGCGAGTTGTCTCCTCGTGGGAGTTGTCCCGCTGCGGGTTGGGGTGCCGAGCGAGTTGTCTCCTCGTGGGAGTTATCTCGCTGTAGGTTGTAGTACCGAGCGAGTTGGCTCCTCGTGGGAGTAATCTCGCTGCGGGTCATAGGATGGAGCGAGTGGTCTCCTCGTAGGAGTTATCTCGCTGTGGGTTCGTAGGACCGAGCGAGTTGGCTCCTCGTGGGAGTTTCCTCGCTGCGGGTCTTAGGATGGAGCGAGTGGTCTCCCCGTAGGAGTTATCTCGCTGTGGGTTCGTAGGATGGAGCGAGTGGTCTCCTCGTAGGAGTTATCTCGCTGTGGGTTCGTAGGACTGAGCGAGTTGGCTCCTCGTGGGAGTTTTCTCGCTGCGGGTCGTAGGATGGAGCGAGTTGTCTCCTCGTAGGAGTTATCTTGCTATGGGTTCGTGGACCCGAGGGAGTTGACTCCTCGTGGGAGTTGCCTCGCAACGGGTTATATGACTGAGCAAGTTATCTCCTCGTGGGAGTTGTCTTGCTGCCGGTTGTAGTACCGAGCGAGTGGAATCCTCGTAGGAGTTATCTCGCTATGGGTTCGTGGACCCGAGGGAGTTGACTCCTCGTGGGAGTTGCCTCGCAACGGGTTATATGACTAAGCAAGTTATCTCCTCGTGGGAGTTGTCTCGCTACGGGTTTGTAGGAACGAGCGAGTGTGCTCCTTATGGGAGTTGTCTCGCTGCGGGCTGGTATTACCGAGCGAGTTGTCTCCTCGTGGGAGTTGTCTCGCTGTGGGTTGTAGGACCGAGCGATTTTGCTCCTCATGGGAGTTGTCTCGTCAGCCCCCCACTCTCGAGACGATGTGGGAGCCACGTCGAAAAGGGTACCGGATTGTGTCGAGAGTAGATCGGTGCTGTAGTGTTTCGTTAATCGTTGGCGTGGCGTGGAGAAATAATATTTTTTTATTTATCCATGTGAGAACGTGCGCGATTTGAGGAGGTGGCGCTGGAGAGCTCGCGCAATTTGGTGGAGCACGTTGAAATTCTCGCGCGATTTGGTGTAGCGAAGTGAAATCCACACGCAATTTAGTAGAGAATAGCAAGAGTTGCGCGCTCCAATGTAGGAGGCAGCGCGCTAGGAAGAACGTGCGCGCGCGCATTGGTACACGCGCGCTTTTAATACCAGGAGAGAGAAGCTGTGAAGAGCTTCATGGGGGGCCGTGCCGCATTTACTTCTTCTAGAGAGAGAGAGGAAGAGCTGTAAGGCTTTATGGGGTGTCGTGCATAATTGATGCATGAGAGAGGGGGGTGGGTGGATCAGTCACGTGGGCTGCTCTTCTCTTTACTTCCATTTGTCTCTTTTCTTTTTTTTTTTTTTTTTTTATTTCTTAATTAAAGAAGCGCGCGCGCCCCCAATACTGAAAAAGACGGCCCATGTGGGGCTGACGCGCGGACGGCGCGTGGGTGCTGGGAGGTGCGGGTTTGGGAGACGCGGCAACCGAGGCGCGCGGTGCTCCACCCGCTTGTGGCTTTTTTTTTTTTTTTTTTCTTTTTTTCGTTCTTATTTCAGCCAGCGCGCGCGCGTAGCGATGGGCCGCGCATTGGCGCGTGTCGTGTGCGTGCTCTGTCCACGCACATTCACTTCTTTTTTATCTTTTTTTTTTTTTTTTCTTTTTTTTTTTTTGTTTATTTCTTTCTTGGATCGCGCGCGCCACATCTCTTTTTCTCTTCTACTTATTGGGTTGCGCGCGCGCGGACAGACCATTTTTTTTGTTTTCTTTTTTCTACATCTTCTTTTTTCTTCTTCTTTCTTCTTCTGTGTTTGGGTCTCGCCTGCGCGATTTTATCCCTTTTTATTTATTTTGGTGGTTGATGTTCACCCCTTGGGATGTTCTATTTTTTGAGTAGGGAGATTATACTCGTCTCTTGAGATGTGATGTGAACCCACTTGGGGTTGAAAGGTAAGGGTGATGCTCAACCTTGGGATGGGTTAACCACCCACTATAGGATGAGGCGCTCGAGACCTATGGTCTGAGGTGGATGCACACGGTTGTGTCGTTGCTTCAGTGACAACACGAGTTGAAGCTTTCGCGGTCGTATGCTGAAGGTCCTTATCGGTTATCTGAACCGTTAGAGGAGCAAGTAGAAGTTGATCTTGTGGAAAGTTCGGCGATCATACGCTGAAAGTCCTCTTCGGTTATCTGAACCGTTCGGGGGGGGGGGGGCGAAAGTAGGCTCCCAGAGAGTCGATGACCCATGGTGAACGAAATGTTTTGGGGGCACTGTAAACCCCCAGGGAGTCGATAACCCTTGGCGAACAAAATATTTTGGGGGTAATATAAACCCCCAGGGAGTCGATAACCCTTGGCGAACGAAATATTTTGGGGGGAGATGTAAGCCCCCAGGGAGTCGATAACCCTTGGCGAACGAAATGTTTTGGGGGCACTGTATACCCCCAGGGAGTCGATAACCCTTGGCGAGCGAAATATTTTGGGGGCAGATGTAAGCCCTCAGGGAGTTGATGGCGGTGGTGCCATAGGTGGCTCCACATGTGGAGCAGGTGCTGGTATCGCGTTGGGAGAATTTGCTCCCATCGTGGCGATATATTGGGTCACGGCCTCTATGGCAGCGCGAGTTGAAGCTTCTGCTGTCATGCGTTGAAGCGCATCCTCGGTTATTTGAACCATTCGAGGAGCAGTGAGTGGTGGATCGGCGAGTGGTTGGTCCCGAGGGGGGATCACCTGAACCTCGCGAGGCGGATCCATGGGACGTGGAGGAGGTGGCAAGCCAGAGCCTCCACGATGTGGGAGGTCGTTAGCTGTGTCATTTTCTCTCCGAGCAGACGCCTCAGGAGGATCTTGTTGGCTACGTGATCTGGTTTGCATCGTTCCCACAGACGGCGCCAAAATGATGATGCTAAAATGTAGATCACCTGGGGTAGTGTAGAAAATGAACTGGGAGAGCAAAGCAGATCAGTAGCTTGACAACTTGATGATCCTGAGGTACCTGCGATCATAGAACACATGAACTAAGCCGGGGGTTGATCCGGCGGAAACCCCTCCGACGCTCAAGTCAGACGTGCTGATCATAGAAATAGTCCAGAGAATACGTATTGTAGTATCGCTCAGTTCATAGGACGTACCTTAATAAAATGAGTAAAACCTCTATTTATATGTCGTTTATTGGGTTGGGTTTGCTTTGTTGGGCCCAAACCTTACTTGAAGGTGTTTGGGCCTCGGTGATATTAGTCTTCGATATTGGGCTCGTAGCCCAGTAGGTAAGGAAATTGTAGGCCCATTGGGTTGGCCCAATTAGGCATATCATCCTCCAATAGGGATTGCGAGTAAACTACAGAGAAAATCGACAAAACCCTCATCCGATTGAGCAAATAGTATCTTATTAGTCGATTTTTGTAAAACGACTTTCAAAACCATCTTCTTAGAATTATAAGTTTCTTCTTTTTCCAAATTCCGAGACAAGATTTCTGGTTCGGATTCTGACGATGTGCTAACAAATTCAACATGTGATCTTTTCTTTAGTATGATGTCGGATAGTGGAGTACGGGAAAACAACGATCCCTTGAGCAAATCCATAATCTAGTAACACAAAGAAAAAAATGAAAAAATACAAAATTGAAGCAATATAAAAAAGGACAAAATGCAGCAATTCACACCCTACAAATTTCCCATTTTCACACTCTCCCTAATAATTCAAAAACTTGATGATACCCCTTCAGAATATTATGTTGGTTGGACTTTACCCCAAAAGATAATTATTTGTGGGATGTGCAACAAAAATAGCATTTTAAAGGGGCAATGTGCAAAAAATAATGTTTTTAAGGGGTAACATGCAACAAAAATAACATATAAAGAGGCAAGGTGTAACAAAAATCTCAAATGCCTATGAATAATCCATCATAATTTTGCTATCGAAGCAATATGCAACACGAATAACATTTTGAAGAGAGACATTCACTTTTTAAAATTTTGAGGGGGTAAAATGCAAAAATTAGATTTTTTTAGGGGGTGATGTGTGCAATTTGCAATATAATAAATAGGGAATATATATAACAAGGACTCACGTCACTGAATCCTAAGGTCACATTAATCGGTTCAACAAGATCAACGTCGCTAATCGCAAAATCTCCGAGAGTTTGAAATAATCCTTTCGTATTAGGAAATATCTGAAGATCATCAGAGATTATGAAAGACGTCGTCTTCAAGGTAAAAACTCCACCATCGGTAGCAGCTCGAGAGCTGTACTCATCATTTTCATCAACTTTTCTTTTCATTATTCTTTGACAAAAGCAAGTAGCAGTATCATAGTACACGCTCGAACATCTCAATAACAAATTATGCCCTTCGCAGTCATACTTTAACAAGTTACCGCAAATGAAGTACTCGGTGGGCTGCGTGTCGCTTATGTCGAGTTTTAGTTTACGACATTCGGCTCCGAACGAACTTTTTGGATTGAGTAGAATTTCCTTACAACCCTCCGTCCAGAAATGTTCGCTGTCCAGATTCGATAAGCCGTCGTACACTAACAATTCAAAAAGGGATACTCCCCCTTCGAAATACTATTATGTTTGCACTTTGCCCCATAAACCAATTTTTGGAAGGCATTGTGCGATAAAAAATACATTTTAAAGGGGTAACGTGCAAAAAATAGTGTTTTTAAGGGGCAACGTGCAACAAAATGAGGGGGCAAAGTGAGAATATTAGAAATTTACAGGAGTTGATGTGCAATTCGCCCTTACTTTAATAAAGATGACGTACCGACATTTCGGGGATGTAATTAGTCGGTGGGCTTTCCAGTTTCTTCTTGAACACGTCATACATACATACATCATACATGTACATTAATTATTTTCTTGAAATTTGATGGAGTATGCATACATGTACATTAATCTCTACTTTTTTGGAACTTTTGTATATATTGTGAATAGGAGTCGCAGTTAACCTTTATTTTCTCTTTCATCCATGACTCGTCTTCCGAGTTACGAGTCCAAGCTTTTTTCCCTATCTTATTTGAATTAGGACAAAATATACTTGGCCCCCTAATTTTTAACAAATTTTGCACTTTTCTCCCTATAAATAAAAAAGAGGGACTCTACCCCTTTAAAATTTTGTTCCAATTGCACTTTACCTTGAATCACAATTCTAGACATATTTTTGTTTAGAATTGTCATTTATTTGTCCACTTCAATGGTATCTGGGTCATTTTATTATTTTCATCCAAATTTTGATATCTTTATCATTTTTAATAGACGGAAAACAAATTAGCATTTTAATCATATTTGCATGACCATTTATATTATGAAATGCTATTTGCGGTCACAAAATTGCTATTCGCGGTTTATAACAAAACTCCCCAAAACTTTTAAAAATATCAAAAAAAACCCCAAAACTGCAAATAGCAAAAAAAAAATTCGAAAATTCGAAATCAAGCTTGAAGAAGGGTTGGGCTTCGACTTTTTGATTTAATTTTGACTCTTTTATGTGTAATATGCATTTGGAAGGTCGATTACAGAACCAATTTCATGTTAAAAAGCCCTACAAATCGATTTGTAGGGCTTTTTTTTTCGCAAAAAAATGTTCGAACGCCCAAGATGGGCGCCTAAGGCGTGTACGAACGCCCGGTTAGAGTCGAAAGAATTTGTTCTATTTTTTCCAATATTCGATGACATTCTCTTCCAAATTCGACAAAATTTGTTCTTTTTTTTCTACATAATCAGTATTTGAAAAAATAGTTTTGACGATGAGTGGAGAATTACGGCAAGGAACGCAGAGACTGGACAAGGGTAAGTATCCAACTTTTGTTAAGGATCATGCAATCAATTTTATTGTGAATGGAATTGTGCAATCTTAATAACCTATAGGACAAATAACAAGGAAAAAATATCGAAGGAGAAGAACTACCCCCAATTCTTTGCGACTCCAGTTCCCCAATATCTTAAGAATGAACAAATTTGTTACCTTTGTGAAATCCTTTGAACGTGAACACTTGGTTATTGGCCGCAGATTCAATTGATTTTGGAAGAAGAGAAGAACCCTATGTTTTTTTGGGCGATCGATTTGGGGGAGAAACGAGAACCCTAACGGTAATATGGGTGGAAAAAGGGCAAATAACATTTATAGCCTTAAAGAACAAAATTACCCTTCCCCATTACTCAAATCCGGCAAAAATTCGACCAGAAATATACATTTGGGGCAAAGTGCACCAATTCTTGATTTAAAAAAGGGACAGTCTATTTTTTGTATTTTGAGAGGGAAAAGTGCATAAAAGACATTTTTTGAGCGGGCAAAGTGCAATTTTCCCTTTAATAAATCACAAGTTTAATCAACTGATCATCTGTTTTTTTCTTTTCTTTTTTCCATCCTAGAAAGTGGTGATGGATGATGAATAAGGGTAGGGTAGCCATAATAACTGACGCAGGTGTACGTTGGAGTCTCTCCAGTTTTTTTTTTCCTTGAAACCGGGAAAAGGCGCCAGCATGCATCATCTGATTTTCCCAATATGTTTCTTCATATTCGATGCACCGTCATATACATTAATGTCTGTACATCTTCTTTTTTCTTTCTTAAAATTATTTTTTAAACGACAGCTAATTTAAAGTTACAAAATTAATTCCTTCGCATTTTTTTCAAGTCTATCCATGAGTTCAATTATTGGAAATTTATAATTTCCATATATTTATTATAAAATGTACTTTCTCCATTTCAAAATAAGTGTTGTTTATTTTTGCATAAAATTCTCTTGTATTGTAGAACATATGCTCTAAATCTCCCTCTGTTATGAAAAAAAATTCATAAAATTTCATCTGTATTTAACGGTGTTAACTTTTAAGGCAAAATGGAATTTCGTGCATATTAATATGAAGGGAGTATTATGCAAGAAAAAAATAGAGGAATTTGACACAAATTTTCCTTAACATAGGGGTCTGTGCTGTTTGCCCTGAGAATATGATGAGATCGTTAAAACCGAATCTTAGCATCTAGCATTTAAACTAACGTAAAGCACTAGCGACTGCTACCAACTTTTAGGGTTCTTGCTTTGGCTCCTTCTTTATTATGGGATTAATCTTCAAGCTATTGGTTAGAGCAGAAGTGGTTGTAACAGATGCCTTCAGTATGCTTAAACCCTACACCAAAAAATAAATAGTTTAATTTTTAATACATCTGATCAACATTTATAGTAAATATCATTAAACCTCCTAAACTGATCGTTTTTGCGGATTACCACCTCAATAAAAAAAAATTTAAAAATCGTCCGATTCAACCTGTCAATAAGTTGTGCCTCGCTACCTTTTTTTACTCATTTTCAGGCTAAGATGACCGGAGTTATAGGCATGGCAACGATTTGGAAGGGCTTTTATGCCTTTTCAAAATCTCAAGCCCTAATTCGTCAAATTCCTCCTTAATTTCCCTCAATTTCTCTCTTCCTTCTCCAATTGGTATTTGGGTCGGAGTTTTTTTTTTTTTTTTTTTTTTTTTGAGATGGTAATCCGCAAAAGGGGGCAAAGTTCAGACGGTTTAATGCTATTTACCCTAAGAAATATAAACATAATAAAATCAAAACTATATATATTACCTCTTCAAACCCAATCTCAAACTCCAGCTCCTTGATATCGGATGAAGGGATTTCCGTTTCAATACAATAAGGTGTGACAGTTAAATCATCAGTTATGTTATACATTGTTGATCCCTGCACATATTTTCCTTGGCCTTGTAAGAACTTGACAGAAGAAAACTCGGCACAATAGGTAGGAGTAAAACTTTCTTCACGTAGAGGAAGAATCTGGTTTTCAGACATATAACCATGAACTAGCCGAGGTTTCGTTAGCCTGATCTTCAAAGTCTCGAGATACTTGTAGTCGATATTATCCGCTACGCTTCTGTACAAATTGCTTACGCATGTAAAACAACTGTTACTACCCAAAAGGTACTCAACTCCTCCAAGAGGAATGGCCGGTAACGAACAAAGAAAGTCGACGAAATCTTCGTTTGATTGAGCAAACAAGAACTTATTGGTGGATTTTTGCACCATCACTTTCAAAATCATCTTCTTGGAGTAAGAATTTTCTTCTTTGTCAATCTCGTGACATAAAATTCCTGGTTCGGATTTTATTTTGACGTCGTAGTACTCCATCTTCCGTTTACCGAGTATGATATCGGTCAACGGAGTTCGGGAGAGTAATGATCCCTTGAGTAAATCCATGATCTACTGAACCGTAAAATAATTAAATAAATATGGAAAAAAGTTTGTTCATTAATAAATAAAGGACAAAATGCACTTCACCCTCTTCAAATTTTCCATTTTCGCACTTTCCTCACTAAAAACTCAAAAACTGGATAATCCCCCTTCAAAATATTATTTTGGTTGCACTTTGCCCCAGAAGCCAATTTTTGGTGGGCATTGATAACATTTTAAATGAGCAATGTGCAACAAAATACTCAAATGCCGATGAATAATTTATTGAAATTTTGCTATCGGGGCAATGCGCAACAAAAATAATATTTTAAAGGGGGACATTCAGTTTTTAAAATTTTGAGGGGTAAAGTGCAAAAAATAGAAAATTTAGGGGGTGATGCCCATAATTAATAAATAAATAAAAGAACTCACCTCACTAAATCCAAAAGTTACATGTCTCAGCTCCCCTAAATCCATGTTAGTAATGCCAAGATTTCTTAGGGTTTGAGTGAATCCTCTTGTATTAGGAAATACCCGAAGATCATCGGAGATTACGAAAGATTCCGTACTTACCGTAAAAACTCCACCACAATTAACATCAGCTTGACACTCCTTATTAGTAACTACATTTCTTGTCATTATCGCTCCACAAACGCATGTGGCGGTATCATAGTACACGCTTTTCATGTGTAAGATTTTCGGGTACTTTCGACCGCATTTCGGGCTTTCGCAAATAAAATACTCAGCGGGCATAGTTTCATTAATATCGAGTTTCAGCTTACGATATTCAGCTTCGAACGAACTTATCGGATTTAAAAGCATCTCTTTACAACCCTCGGTCCAGAAATAATTAACGTCGAGATTCGATAAGCCGTTGTACAAAGTGTTTAAGCATCCGAAGACGGGTGCTGATGCTTCTTCTCCATAGTGCTGCTTCAGGATTCTAATAATTGTTCCCAACGGCAATGTCAGAAAGCTGATCAACACATCTGTGAAGCTGCTGTCGGCTTCTGCGAATAGAACTTTTGTTCTCTGCTTGTTTGTCATAAAATTTAGAGAGAACTTAGCATTTTTTGCATCAGACATTTTGTTTTGTTTAGGTTGTAATGAAAATTAAAAAAAGAAATTATCAAGAAAAAAGCTGATGCCACCCTTTCTTTTTATAAGGCCAAAAATTAAGTCCAAGAGCCTAAAAGTTATGGTGACTGATGAAATTCAATCATATTTGTCAAACCGTTGGAGTACATTTTAATATATTTTTTGGGCAAATTACGGCCACCCTGAGGTAAGGTATGATTACGAAAAAACCCCTCTTGTTTGCATAGTTACAACCAGTCCTCTTAATTATGTATTGTCTTACACATCCACCCACAGAATGTCAAAATTTACCTGGGGGTGTTCATCCGGTCGGTAAACCGATCAAATCGAACCGAATGAAAATTCGTACATGCCGATTACCGAACCATTAACTCGGTGTGATATTCAGTTTTATTTAATTTTTTATATATATTTATATATGTAATATTAGTATTTAAACTAAAATTAATTAAAAAAATAAACATAAAATCAAAAATTTTAATATTTTTAATAAAATTTTGGTAATTCAGTTATTTATTGAACCAAACGCTAAACGGTATGATATTTTGGCGCACAAAAAATTATGTACAATTTTACCGAATAAACGCCCCTAATTTTATCAACATGATGGATTTTTTTCGTAAGATAATACATAATTGAGAGGTGCTTGTAATTATGCAAACATGAATGGTCTTTTCATAATTTAATTTTACCTGAGGGGTAGGTCGTAATTTGGCCTATATATTTTCATTTTCCAAGAGTTTTGAGAATTGATGCGAGTTAGTTAATGTAGCAATAGATACAGATGACATACAATATATATATGAAGTAGCTTTCCAGTTTCCTTTGAGACGCGTGAACAAATTAATCTTTTAAACTTATTTATTGAGATTTGATGGCTGATGCATTCTACATGCATGCACTAATCTCCACTTCAAAAGAGTGAAATTTTCTTGCTCCTAAGGACATCATTTCTTTTTTATTTACTATAAGTCCCTGCACAAAACACTGCAATGTTTGCGGACTGCGGCCCACTTACTATGGTCTCAATGTGAACTTATAAGTTAGGGAAAACTGGCTAAAACTCCCTCGGAAATATTTTCATGTGTAGCTAAAGGTTGATTTGAATATTTTGAATTTGCTTAAATTCCATCGGACATCTTAGTTGGACAACTAAGAATGAAAATACACAGCTTTTATACTGAAAAAGATAATATTTATTTAGAGAGCTTATATAGATTGAAAATAGACTGTCGAGACTAGAAATAGATAACTTAACTAGAGAGTTTAGACTGAAAATAGACATATTTTACTCAAAAGAAGGACTGAGACGATGATAATAAAATTTTCTAGTGACGTAGTTGGTGGAAATTAGGCGGTTGGCTGGCAGCACGAGACTGGCTGCAAAGAGAGGTGGAGACTAGAAGAAACGCTATCTTTGGAAGTGGGTGTGGTTTTGAAGATGGATGAAGTGGAGGAGAATAAAGTATTTTCAATCAAGATGATGAAGTGGAGGAGAAGTGTGACCCTCGATGGTTCAGGTGTAAGCTAGTCATGGGCTCACAACTCTTTGTGATTCAAACGACACATTGTTCTTAAACGGACTCTTCCACATAATCTCAATTAAGACAAAACTTATTTCAACTTAATCGTCGATCGAATTGGTGAATGCCTAACGAATCAAGATTGACGTCTAGCAACTACGCATCATGATTCCTTAAATACAAATGAAGTGTCTACAAGAACCGTGTGATATAGTTAATTAACGTACCATACGATCCTTTCGACACATATGTCCCGATTGAACTAGAAGCATTGATCCACCGAGACCTCCATTATTGCTCAATAACTGCGCGAACGTTCTAGGTAATATAATCCATTCGTGTCTCACTTAGAGAAACTCATTTCCCTTATTCCCCACTATCAGCTATGGCCGGGACTCAATGGATTACAAATCCATCCTAATTCACAGGACATCCATGATTAATCAAGCGCTCGAATGGAAGTCAACAGATTATCTAATCAATAGAAGTCCATGAACAGCTATTGGATTCAAATGTCCTCAAGAAATGTGGACTGGAAGAAGGCCAACTCTAGAGAATCTTAGAGTGTTTGGATGCACTGGTTATGCACATGTAAAGCAAGATAAACTTCAACCAAGAGCCAAGAAATGCTTATTCCATGGATATCCATAAGGTAAAGGGATACAAGTTATGGTGTATTGAAGAGGGCTCTGAGAAATGCATAATAAGTAGAGATGTAGTATTCAATGAACATGAAATGGCACTGTTAAAGAATCAAGGTGGCAAAGACTCAATTCCTACTGAAAGTCTTGAGTCTTAGGTGAGTTCAGTCACCACTTCAAGGAATTAAAGAGGAGGAAGAGATAGCCGATGAAAAAGAACAATCTGGTGATCAAGATGATCGGAGCTCTTGCCAATTAGTAAGGGACAAACATAAGAGAACAAGCAAACCAACACAAATATATGGTTCTGCTGATGTAATTGCACATGCACTTACATAGCTCAAGAACACGATGAGCAAGAACCTGAGAGTTTCAAAGAAGCTATAAGCAGCTATAATTAAGAAAAGTGGACTGAGGCAATGAAGGATGAGATGAGGTCACTTAACAAAAACAAGACTTGGGATCTTGTTGATAAACCTCATCATCAAAAGCTTGTAGGTTGCAAGTGGATTTTCAAGAGAAAGGTAGGAATCACTTTGCTCAGATACAAAGCAAGATTAGTTGCTAAAGGCTTTAAACAAAAGGAATGCATAGACTATAATGAAATATTATCTCTTGTAGTGAAGAAAACTTCCATAAGAATGATGCTATTAAATGCGGCTATGTTTGACTTGGAGTTGCATCAAATGGATGTAACCCCGACATTCTTACATGGTGAGCTTGAAGAGACCATCTTCATGAGACAGTCTCAAGGCTTTGAAAAAGATGATTCAAGAAGTATGCTTGTTAAAGAGACTATTGTATGGTCTAAAGCAGTCACCAAGGCAATGGAAGTTTGATTCATTTATGAGTACAATGGAGAAACTTAAGTTAGCAAACAAATGTTACGTTACTGTCATTGTATGTGAATGATAACCTAATTGATGGGAAGGATAAAGAGAAGATTGATCAGTTAAAGGCAAAGCTTAAATGGGAAGTTTGAAATGAAAGATATGGGGCGAGCCTCGAGAATTATGGGAATATATATCTCAAGGAGAAGAAGAGGAGGAATACTATTTATGTCCGAGAAAGTGTATATTATCAAAGTTTGAAATGCCAGAACCAAAGTCAGTTGCCACTCCAATTAGAGCTAATTCAAATTAACTCGGCGCCACACAATCTCACGAAACTAAAGACGAGAAGTCTTACAAGAGTGAGATTCCACATGCAAATTCCATTGGAAGCATCATGTACTTCATGATATGTATAAACCAGACTTAGCTTATTCAATCAGCAGATTCATGGCAAATCATAAAAAAAGCTTATTCCCTTAGAGAGAATTAGGGTTTCTCCAGAAGTTCGATGCGTAATGTGAGTGTGCATGTGTGCTTGTAAAACCGTTTGATATTGATAATAAAACATCACTATTGTTGTTACCGTGCACATCGGATTACACAGATCCGAACCACTTTACATGTGTGTGTGTTCTTATTTTGTTTTGTTTATATTTTGATTGCATGTGGTGTGATCTAAGGGCGTGTTTGATAGCACTGAATGAGCGCTGATTGGCAAAAATTACTTATTCGGTCAGTGCCTAGATTATTAAGCGTGTTTGGTGTTGATAGCTGAATGGGGTGGTTTAGCGCTTATTGATTCATAAAAAAAATTGTGACTTATTCATCCAGAGGCAAAACTGAATGGATTTTGGACGAATATATCCCTATGGAGATTTTATATTGCACCCGCGGCCACTGCACCACTATTACACATCTTTTATTTTTCCATTTTAAATAATAAATATATTATATTAAATTGTATGTGTTGGTTCAGTTCCTAATGTACTATGACACTTTATATATTTGATATTTTTAATTAAAAACTTTAATATCAAAATTGAATTTATGCTTATGTACTTCCACTAAAATAGTATGATGCAATAATTATAAGGGTTGTAGTTACAAGTCTAATTTTATTCGAGCATTATTTTGTTTGTAAATGAACTTGTATGTTCAACAATTTTTTCAAGGATTTATTAAAAAATATTATGTTCATTTTAGCAAATTAAATGTTTAGGTTAATTTCATTTTTAATGTATTTCTATGCTTTAGCAACTTTATTTTTATTAGTTGTTTGAATTTAAAATTTATATTTTATTTATGCTAAATATTTAATATATATTACTTTATATCCATATGTTTAATGACTATCAAAATTTTATATTTTATTAATTAAGTAGGTCATATTAAAAAGTTGTGTTTATTCATATACGCTAATTAAATTTAATTAACAACTAATGTTTCAACTTATGCAACATAAGGGTATAACATGAAAATAATAGTATTCAGACATTATTGACATTCAGTTTTCAAATGAACTTAATTGTTCAGCATTCAGCATTCATACACAGCTCTTGGCCATTCAGATATTTATCCAGCATTCAGCGTTCAGTACTTAATTCTATCAAACGAGGCCTAAGTTAGAAAGTTGTTTTTAACCTAAATCACAACATACATACATACATACATATATATATATATATATATATATATATATATATATATATATATATATATATATATATATATATATGTTTGATTATATTTCTACACATAAATAACAAAACTCTTAAGATCAAATCCTCGTTTTAAAAGGGAATATGATAATTTCTGCTGTTGAAGCTATAAAAAAACGAGAAGACCAATACAACTTTAAGCAGTTGAAAATTGTGAGTTGGTGATCTTAGAATCTACTGCTGTTGAGAAGGCATCAGTAATATTTACGCGGTTTTTTAATTCTGCCCGTTTTCTTCAATATGGAATTGACGGCATCGGTTAGAGCACAAGTCGACGTAACAGATGCCTTCAATATGCTTACGGCCTGCACCCCCATCAAAAAAGTTTATCTCAGGATACATACGTCAACATAGATATATATATATATATATATATATATATATATATATATATATATATATATATATATATATATATATATAAAATAAATTAAATCGAAATACTAATTACCTCTTCAACCCCAATCTCAAGCTCCAGTTCTTTCACATCAGACACATCGATTTTCTCCCTTTCGAGAAAGGAAAGAAACGAGAACAAACAGAAAGGTGTCACAGTTAAATCATCGCTTATGTTATACATTAATGGTCCCTTGACATATTTGCCCTTGCCTTTCGGAAAATTGGCAGAACACAGACATACATTACGGTAAGAATTACTTTCACATTCTTCAGTGAAGGGAAGAATCGGGTTTTCAGGAATATAACCGTGAGGTAACTTGGGATTCATTAGTCTTTCTTTCGTATTTAGATATTTATAAGCTATCTTATCATTCAGAATATTCGGTATACTCTTGTGCAAATTGTTTATATTCTTAAGACAAGGGTTACCGCCAGCGACACTCTCAACTGCTCCAAGTGGCACGGCAAGCGAACTAAAGAGAAAATTAATGAAATCGTCATCTGCTTGAGCATACAATAACTTGTTCGAAGGTGAATGTACCATCACTTTTAAAATTAACTTCGGCTCGGAGTTAGAATCGGTTGCCTCTTTTGCCACCTCGCTAAACGGCAATAGTATTCCTGGTTCAGATTTTGGTGTGGCGGACTCAACCTACCGTTTATTGAGTATAACATCGGATATAGGAGTCTCCGAGACTAACGATCTCTTTAACAAATCCATTATCTACAAACAATACCCAAATAAACACTTAATATAATTCAGTAGAACCTCGATAAAAAATTAAAAAAAAATAAAAGGAAAAAAAAGAATGAATAATTATATTTATGCATTCAATAAAATAACACATAATATAATACACTCCAAGTCCCGACTCTGTGAAAGCGTACAACATTATTAGTTCGATAATTTAACATTTCGCTAAATTATTAATAGAATTTTACTAATTTCGACTGTACTAAATTAATACAGGTTCAATTGTATGGAAATAAATATAAATATATATTTTCATAGAAATGTAATTTATATATAAATAATACATAAACAAACGTACCTCATTGTATCCAAGAGTCACATCGCGAGGCGTGCCGACATCCGTGTTTGTAAGGCCAAGATTTCTGACAGTTTGAACGAATCCTACCGTACTAGGTAATATGTGGAGATCATCAGAGATTTTTAAAGGAGCTCTATTAGGGTTAGAAAAACTCCACCGCAAGCAAACTCACAACTTCCATACGACTGACGCTCGTCTACTTTTCTTGTCATTATTTTCTGACAACGTACGCATTTAGCAGTATCATAGTACACGCTTCTGCAGCTGGCCCAATTGTTACCGCATTTCGGGTTTCCACATGAACTGGTGAAGGATTCATTGGGCTGTTGATTGTCGTTAATATCAACTTTCAGAATCCGATACTCGTCTTCGAATGTTGATCTGATTGGATTGAGAAGCACTTCCTTACAACCCTCTGTCCAGAAATTGACACTGTCGAGTTTCGATATGCCATCGTACAAAGTGGTTATGCTTCCAAACACGGGCGCCGAATCATGATTATCTCCATAGTGCTTCCTCAGAACCCGAACTATGGTTCCCAAAGGCAATGTCAGGAAGCTAATCAACACTTCGACGAAATCCCTATCGGCTTCTGCGAACAGAACTTTGGTGTTTTGTTTGTTTACGTAAACTTTTAAAGAGAACTCGTGAGCATTGCCTTTCGAATTCGACATTTTTATTTATGTATGAAGTTTTATTATTGTAATGCAAAAGTGATGAAAATGTAATGCAGCCTTTCTTCATTTATAAGGCCGAAATATAAGACCAAGAGTCTGGCCAACATTGTTAGACTAACAGGCGTGAAACTGTACATGTGAACAAATATTTGATGCAGTGTACATGCATTAATCACTACGTTAAAAAAATAAAAAAAAAAAAAAACAAAATAAAAACACTAGAAATTAATCAGTTGATTTAATCCAATCCTATAAATTATATGAACCGTTTTGAATTATTTGGAGAATATGGATAAGCACTACTATTAATTTCATTTTTCACTGTACATACATCAATGATCATTAGAGTGAATTGCATTTACTATCCCGGATTTTTGGCACTTTGCACCCTTAAATTACACCATTTTGGCATTTTGCACCCTTAAATTGCAAAATTGGCAAATTGCACCCTCTAAACATAAATTGTTTGGCACTTTGCACCCAAAATGATTTTTGGCTTAGAAAACTTACCTGCAACTTGCTGGAAACCTGGAAGATGGGCAAATTCATAATTTTCTTACTGTCTATCATCTTCCCTCAATTCTTAATCACCGTTCCACCATTTTTATCTTTCGTCCCGTCAATCAAAAAATCCTAAAATCTTTTTAGCCATTTCTTTCAATGGTAAAATCGGTATAAACACTAAACAATACTCCATCTGTTCCATAATATCTGTCTCTTTTGTGAATTTATTTTGTTCCATATTATCTGTCACTTTACAATTCCAATGCTGCATTAATTGCTTATTTTTCAATTTTACCCTTATTAACTCTGCAGCACTCTTCCTGCATTAATTAATAAACAAGGGTATTTTGGTCCATTAATATATATTTTCTTAAAATCAAGACATAATTATTGAGATTTTTAAGATTTGTGCCAAGGTGAAAAACGACATCTATTTAGGAACGGAGGGAGTAATAGTAAATCACTTTTTTTTTTCTTTTGAGTATGACAAATAATGTAACTGGAAATTTTAGGCCGAGCCCTCAATTTTTTTTTTTTGAATAGTCAAATGACAAAATAAGGCTACTAAGAAGTTTATTTGGTGGTAGAAATTAAAGGTGGTGCCTATTAGTTTCATGATAAAAAGTTTTTTGTGCTCCCATTGAATAGTTTGGATCTGCAAATTATTAAAAAGAAATAGCGTTACCATAGAATAAAACTTGAGTTTTTGAAGGTCTGTTATCGGACTCTTGTCTATATATTCCGACCATTCTTGAGTTTTAGTTCAGAATTTACATATTATGGCAAATAGGAACGGGTAAGAAGAATTTAGGATTTTTTGATTGATAGGACAAAATATAAAAATGGTGGAACGATGATTAAGAATTGGGGGAAGATGATAGATAATTAGAGAATTGCGAATTTGCCCATCTTTCAGGTTTTCAACAAGTTACGGTAATTTTTCTAAGCCAAAAGTGATTTGGGGTGCAAAATACGAAACAATTTATGTTTAAAGGGTACAATCTACCAATTTTGCAATTTAAGGATGCAAAGTGCCAAAACAATGTAATTCAAGGGTGCAAAGTGCCAAAAACCCTTACTATCCCTGTGTTACTTTGTAAATCGCATCTGTGCGATCCCCCTATCATAATATAATTAGCAAAAAAAAATATGTGCTAATTTTTAGGTTGCATACTTGACCCATTTATCTTGCCTATTGACTAGTTGTGAAAAGACAACATACCCTAGAAGATTTTTGCGAAAACAAAAGACCCATATATAGTCCTTCAACGAGTAATGTTTAAAATTACTTGGGGACCAAATTGAATGCATGAAACTTAAAAAGGTTAAATTGCAAATTCAAAAACTTAATTAAAGATAAAAAAAAGTTCATCTTCTTCACGGGACCAGCCTCCACTACCACCGCCAACTCTTCTCCGCCGCCATATTTGTATTAGTATTACTATCAATATTAATAATACTATAATTGTGTATCAATAATAGCATATTAGTATTAGTATTAATATAAGTATTAGTAATAGCGTATTAGTATTGGTATTAGTATTAGTATTAACTTTATCATTAGCATATTGGTATTATTATTAATATTAGTAACGATATCAGTATTAATATCGGTATTAATATCAGAATTTGTATCAGTATTAGTATAAATATTTGTATTAGTAGCAGTATTAGTAATCGTGTGAGTATTAATATTAGTATCAGTATCTGTATCAATATTAATATCAATATCGATACCAATATCATTGGTGGTCATATTTTTTGCATTTTTGTTTGTGAAAATTAAATACAATTTAATTATTTTTCTATTTACACTTAATAGTGTGAAAAAGATTAATTATAAGGGCAAATGGCAAAAAAGTCCATCACATGGGACTTAAATGCATTTTGGTCCACAAAAAAACAGTTTTTCAATTAAACCTATACCCATGTCTTTAGTCTAAAATACCCTCCATAATATAATTCTGATCAATTCCATCCATTATGCTCTAACTTCCTTAATATTACACATTGACCCCGGATTTGAACAAATATACCACATTAACCCCCCAAAATATTTTTTTTTCAGAAAATAATTTATTTTCTGAAAAAAAAATTCCGGCCAGATTCTGGCGTTGACTTTTTTTTCCTGAATTTTTTTTCCAGCCGGTCAACCACCGTTGACCGGTGTTGACTTTTTATTTTTCTTAGAAAAAAATATTTTAATTAATATTACTGTCTTGGCTACTAAATTACTGTCTCAGTAAGTAATATTACTGTTTGGGACATTAATATTATGAATATTATTTTCCCGAACAGTAATATTATTAATATTATTGTCTAAGATAGTTAAATTACTGTTGGAGACAGTAATTTAGCTGCCAAGACAGTAATATTAATTAAAATAATTTTCTTTAAGAAAAAAAAATTTCAAAAAAAAAAAAATCAATTAACAACTAAGTTACTGTCTCCGATAGTTAAATAACCGCTGGAGATAGTAATTTAACAACGAATACAGTAATATTAATTAAAAAAAAAAAATTATTAAGAATAAAAAAGTCAATTAACAGTTAAACTACTGTCTCCGACAGTTAAACAACTGCTGGAACAGTAATTTAGCAACGAATACAATAATATTAATTAAAATATTTTTAAAAAAAGTCAATTAACAGTTAAATTACTGTCTCCGACAGTTAAATAACTACTGGAGACAGTAATTTAATAGCAAAGACAGTAATATTAATTAAAATATTTTTGAAGAAAGAAAAAAAAAGTCAATTAACAGTTAAATTACTGTCTCCGATAGTTAAATAACTGCCGGAGACAGTAATTTAGCAGCCAAAGACAGTATTATTAATTAAAATATTTTTTTTAAGAAAAAAAAAATTATAAAAAAAAACAGTCAAACGCCGGAGACCCGGGTCACCGGCAGTTGACCGGCCGGAAAAAAATTTCAGGGAAAAAAAAGTTTTTAAAAAAAAAAAAAAAAAAGTCAACCCGATCAACGGCAGCGACCGGCGGTCTCCGGTGGTGGCTGGTCAAAATTGGGGTCAAATTTGAAATTATTGTTAAAATTGGTTAATTGATGAAATTGGGCTAAATTGGGGTGTAAATCATGAAATTTGAGTTGAATTGGGTTTCAATGAATTGAGGGTAATTTTGGTATATATAAAAAGATTTTCCTTATTTGCAAATAAGTTTGAATGAGTTGGATTTATTTGAAAGACAAAAAAGTTGGATGTTCCTCTTCCAATTAAGTGCCCTTGTCATGGGCTTATTTGCCATTTGCACTAATTATAATTAGTAATTTAAATTTTTAATTGTCTTTTAGCCCCAAAACAATATTAAATTTTAATTTTATCCCCAAAATAATATTTTTTTTTCATTAGCATCTAATGCTCATGTGACGGAGGGGACAAAATCTGTTCGAAATTGAACTTTTGAGATGTATTTTGTTCACTGTAGACCAATGGGGACCAAAAGTGGAATCTGGTGAAATATATATATGACGGACGAAAAGTGTAATTCTCCCAACAATAATATCCTTAAAAAAGGATACTTAGCCTTAGCCTTATGACGCGGCCTTAGAAGTTACTACACACGTATGCGAAGAGGTCTAAGAGCAGCCTTAACACCAAGTAGTTATATGCTACATTATGATAATGAATAGGCCTTCGGTTAATACAAAAGTCTGCGTACGTAAGAGATGCCACAGAGGTGTCACTGTTATAAAACATCGGTTATCATATACATTGATGGTCACCTCACATAGCTTTCATGGCCTTTTCGGAAATCAACACAACGGACAGATAAATATTTTGCATGTACTCGCTTTTTCGGAATCGGACAATCCATAAAAGAAATGACGTAAGAAGAATAGAAGATGATCAGTTAAATATATTATTACAGCAAAACGAACCACTCTTACAGACTTACACAACTGTTAGTCGGAAACGGTCATATTTTATTCCGTTAAAAATATTGCAGCTTTACTATCAGCTGATCATAGTACGGAAGTACGTACTAATTAAACAAAGACTGCATGCATACATCTTCACTGTTCTTGCTTAGGTTGTTTCATTAGCATAGTAGTATTGATCTTCAGGCCACCAGATAGAGCAGAAGTCGATGTAAGAGATGCCCTCAAAATACTCAAAGCCTACATCATCAACAAAATATATATAGATAGTTTCAATACGCGGTACTGAACATACAGAAGATCAGTTAAAAATGGGGAAAATAAAGTATTTATCCCTCAAGTTTGTACCGATTTCACATTTGGTCCCTCATGTTCACAAAACAAACATTTGGTCCCTCATGTTCACAAAACAAACATTTGGTCCCTCGTGTTTCAAAAATTCAACACTTTTAGTCATTTTCGTCAATTTCCCGTTAAAACTAACGGAATCTAGTGTGTTCTCATCACTGCCTTCACTAACGGACTAACGGTAATTAATTGACGGAGAGGATCAAAACTGTTCAATTACTGGAACATGAGGGACCAAATGTGTTTTTTGTGAACATGGAGGACCAAATGTGAAATCAATGCAAACTTGGCGGATGAAAACTATAATTTCCCCTTTAAAAATGTAAGTAACGAAATAAAATTCAGAAATTTACAGTTTTCACTCCTCAAGTTTGCAACAATCTCACATTTGGTTACTCATGTTTCAATAATTCGACACTTTTGGTCATTTTCATCAATTTACCTTTTATCCATCAGTTACCATAGTGATGGGAACACGTTCGATTCCGTTAGTTTTAACGGATAAATTGACGGAAATGACTAAAAGTATTGAATTTTTGAAACATAAGGGACCAAATGTGAAATTCAAGGAAACTCGAGGGCCAAAATTTGTATTTTTCCAAAATAAAATTATATTACCTCTTTTGACCCAATCTCAAGCTCCAATTCCTGGATGTCGGATAAAGGGATGTTATGCTCTTTTAAATCGGAAACTGTTGAGGCCATACAAGAAGGTGTTACAGTCAAATCATCGGTCACCTTATACATTGTGGGTCCCCTGATATACTTTCCTCCGCCTTTTACGAACTTGACAGAAGAAAACTGCACTTTTTTTTTACGTCTAGAGCCGATCGTATACGTATGATTAAAACTTTCTTCAGTGAGAGGGATAGTTTGGTTTTTGGATATATAACCATGAGGTAGATTGCCTTTCATTAGCCTATTTTTCATTTCGGGAGTCACCAAATGCTTGTCCATGTTATCCGCTATGCTTCCGTACAAATTATCGATAGCCTTAAGACAAGTTCGATTGTCCAAAAGGCACTCGACTGCTCCCAAGGGTACGGCAAGCAAAACACAAAGAAAATTAACGAAATCTTCCTCTGCTCGAGCGAACAATATCTTATTTGTTGAATTTTGTACCATCACTTTCAAAATCATCTTCTTCGAGTTAGAATGTGTTGCTTCTTCCTTTTTCGGCGCCAATTTTTCTAGTTCAAATTTTAGTCCGGCAAAATCATCAACCTCTCTTTTATTATTGAGTAACACGTCGGTTAGTGGAGTTCGGGAGAGTAAGGACCCCTTCAGCAAATCCATCATCTACCATGCATAAGTTAGTAAAACAAA
The DNA here is from genome assembly GCF_000504015.1 of Erythranthe guttata. The sequence continues at coordinate 90,316 of NW_012193393.1, forward strand.
CATTAACGTAAAATTGAAGAAATATTATGATTAATTATATTAAACTAGCAATTCTCGAATTGCAAAAAGGGAGAAAAATTAAATATATGATGTTAGAATTTATTTCGTGCAGATATAAATTATTTGTGTCAGATTCAGTTTTTCGTTACTGTTGCGTGAAGAGTTGCAACAGTTCGTGAAACAGTTTGTAAAAACAGAAATAAACGAGACACAAATTTAATGTGGTTCGGATACAACTGTACCCTACATCCACGGGGACCTGCAAATAAAATTTACTAATTTTTAGTTTTACGAATACAATAATAGGACTTAATCAAAATACAAAGACTCCCTCTTTGTTGACGCAGTTCTTGTATACTACGCTGAATTATAAATCTTCAATTTGCAGCACGTCCCTTGCTCCGCACGGTTGAACTCCCTTCAACGCTGAATCCCTCAGTCGGCGGATCGATCTCCTCCCGAGATCTGTTTAAGCCCCTCTCCCGAAGAACCGATCTTCTTTTTGTATAGAAGAAGCAAACTTGTGATACTCCTTGAATCTGTGTCTTCACCACAAAGCCTTGAAGCCGGTATATTTTCTATGAAAATCACGTATCACGATGGAGCAATAAAAACGAGAGAAAAAAAATATTTCTCTGAAATCTTCTCTCGATTAACAAGACGCTCCAGGAGCAGCAAATATAAGAGCGGAAAAATATAATTTTTCTTCTCCAACAAAAGGCGTGCTACAGCAACCAAGAAGAGGGAGATCGGCTTCTCTCCAAAAAACGACGCCAATAAAAACGAGAGTAAAGAAAATATTCTGCGTAAACTTTTCTCTCAAAGAAGACGTGAGATCTGAGGCGCCGTATTGCTGTATTTATACTTCTACATGTTATAAGAATCCTACAAGGAAAAAAGAGTCCATTAGGGTTAGGAAACTCTTAATTACGTAGGAAATAATATTTTCAAAACAAGGAAACTCTTTAGAAGAATAATTCCTATTATAAATCAATTAATGACAAATTAAAAGAATTAAAAGCTACAAGGACTCTTCCCTTCTTTAGCTCATGGTATATGAAAACTTGTGGCACAAGTTTTATTAATTCTCGTACAATTAGAATCCATAGGATTCTAACAATCTCCCCCTTTGTCGTTTATTGATTATAATTATTTTGTCCCGCTGAGTAAAAAACCTGAAAATAAAACAATCAGATGATTAGACCGAAGCAAATAAAACGAAAGATCATCATCAACTCTTTTCAACAACAAGAGTGGCATCAACTGCTGCAACAGTAAGTGCCACAGTTTCAGCAACTGTTCCCACAGTAGTGGCTTTGACAGGTGGTTCACAACGGAGTCAGCTCCCCCTGCATGTGTATCTCCCTCTGTGAATGATCCTTAGGCAGCTCCTCTTGTAAATGCATTCATACTCCCCCTTTGCTTACTTGGCTTGGTAGACTTGGGAGGCGGTGGATGACGACGTGGTAAATTATCCACGTGATAAGAGACTCAGCAAATAACATCGGCATTATAGCTCCTCCTTTTATATTCTTGTGAAGACCTAAACCAATTAATGACAATAAACATCTCCATAGAATTTCACTTGGTGTTGTGGACTTAGAATCCCACGAGATTCTAACACTCTCCCCCTTTGGCATTGATTGGTCAGAATATTTACTCCCCCTAACTATATGATACATGCATGAACAAGGGTTAGCAAATTCAGAATAACATCTGCACATATAAACTGTTGCAACAGTTTATCAAACAGTTCACCAGATAGTGTAAACCGTAAATAAACCATAGTTCCAAAATAAAAGCAGATAATTCGTTCAAGATAAGCACGAGATAAAAGGATATGCAGTAGCAGAAACAACTTCTCTTCACAATGCTTATTATTTGTCCTATATTTCTGTCCAGCAACTGTCTCATGCACTGTTTCAACAGTTGTCTGAACTCCCCCTGCATTCCTGCGCTGTTCCAGCAACTGTCTGATGCACTGTCGCAACAGTTGTCGGAACTCCCCCTGTGTTCATGCCATCGTTACTGTTCTTTTCTCCTGTTCTTTTCTCCCCCTTTCTGGGCAATCACCATGCAGAGATAACTCAACATGGACTAATGATCTTGATGATTCAAGCAAGCAGTTCAAACACTTAACAAAAAAATCAAAACGAAGAGAGAATCTTGGAAGTAAGTGAGAAGAATCACTATACATAACGTGCACAGAAAATCACAAACTCACAAACTCAATACCACACGATAATTGCAATGCGAAAATCAAAGGATAGTGATATCAAATCCAACATTAAATAGCAAAGACTACAGACTTTGCCAAACTTCATAAGAAACGTGGAAATGTGAGGAGTAAGCCCAATCGATCCGGTTGCAACAAAAAATCAAATTTAACCGGCACATAAACAAAAATCCCGTCTTTTTTTTTTTTTTTTTTTTTTTTTTTTTTTTTTTTTTTTAAATGCCTAATGCAAGACAAGAAGTAAACATGAAAAATAAACATGAGTGAAGAGACATATGTGAATAGGATACTGCATGGACAAACAAAACATATAGGATTTATCTTCACATTTACGACAAACGCAATCCCCAAAAATCCAACTGCCAATGCAACCAATAAACTTAATAATCCCAAGTCAAGCACAAAGATGCTCTTATTAGGTAGCGTACACACACGTCTAATGGTAGCTTTTTCCCATGAAAAACAGAGCAATTAAAAGGAACGAGATTATGCTGGTCGTGCAATGTGTAGTCCCCTGGGCTTTCTAATTGAGCTTTGTAGTGAGTGTTCGGTCAAGTGGTTTACTGGCTCGACTCAACTAGGCTTCGAACTATTCACTGACCATATATATAATTTATATTGGCCGTGCAATGTGTAGTTCCCTGGGCTTTCTAATTGAGCCTTGTAGCGAGTTTTCGGCCACGTGATTTACTGGCTCGACTCAAAAAGGCTTCGAACTATTCACTGACCAAATGGTTGTAGATATATATATTAGTAATAGTAGTTCAAGAGTAGCTTTCACTCATTAAAAGAGGCAGCTTTTCCCTATAAAAACATCCAACCATGACAAGACTATTCAGAGAAATAAATAAGTTGGAGCCTTTTAAGTAATCATTTTGGGAATTGGTGAAGTTCTACCCCACAAAATTTAGAAATACACGAAGTATCAAATTCACATTTGTCTCAATCATATGCAGTATGCTTAATGCAGGTCCTATATGAGATGCAAAAACATATGAAGTGTCCTACCTCTAAAAGTTGCAAGTCTGGACACACAGACAGTTGCAACAGTTCATGCAACTGCATCAGATTAAACAACATAAATTCCCAGCGATTTTCGCAAGGAATCAAATTTCTGTGCATCAATGGTTTTTGCAAAAGCATCAGTTAATTCATTCTCCGTTGCAGCATAATCAATTGAGACAACCCCCTTTTCGACCAAGCCCCTTATGAAACAATGACAGATATCAGTAAGCTTAGTTCTCGAATGCTGAATTGGATTCATAAACTTATTTTTCGCATTCAAATTATCACAATTCAGATTACCAAGTTTTTTATTCCCAAAACTAGCTTTGTCACCAGAACTAATGGAACAATTAGTACTATCATCACATGAGTTTAAAGAAGTAATGGCAGATAAACAATTAAGATCAGACTTCTTTACCCAGATTTTTTGTTGAGTTTTATTCACTAAATCAACCTTTATCTTGGGTTTTTGAGACGACACAAAAGTGTGATCAATTTTAGCGGAAAGTGGTGAGCGGGCCATTATTCTTTTAACCATTTTCAAGTACTTAAAACACCTGGGTCGTATATGACCAGAAACATGACAAAAATGACAGGTAGGAACAAAAACTTTTCTTTGAAATGGCTGTGTTGGTGCAACTGTCGCAACAGTTTGTGAAACAGTGGATTGTTTAACAAAATTGATTTTTCTTTTTGGATCTTCTTTCTGTTTCAATGCATCATTAGATAGCTGATTACCCCCTATACCTATACGACAGTAGTTCGGCTGATTTTTGTTCAAAATTTCATTCAAAGTTACTCTACCAGTATTAAACTTAGAAATAACATCTTGGGTTTGAGCAAATTTAGCCTGCAAGCTATCTATTTCTCTACTAGAAGAAATAACATTTTGTTCAAGAGTAGAAATTCTTACCTTTAACACTTTATTTTCCTCTATGAGAACATGCTTATCATTTTCAAGGCGCTTATTTACCTCAGATACTTCAAGCCACTTCCGGTACATTTTTTCATATACATCTTTCACCTCTTCGAGGGTTGGCTCTTCATCATCACTACTGCTCTCAGATTCACCTGCAGAATTAAATGATGAAGTCAGACTATTGTCCTTATTTAAAGATAATTCATCATACCTGAAATCTGTCGGACAGACTGTTGCAACAGTTCGTCCCTCGGTTCTGCTCATCGAAGTAGTACCGCTGAATGCCATAAAGTTAGTGGTTTGATCTCCTTTGTTGTTCTCATCCTCATCACTGTCCTCTTTATCACTCCAAACAGTGGTGAGTGACATCTTGTTTTTCTTCAAAGTGTTCGCACACTCGGCCTGAATATGTCCAAAACCCCCACACTCTCGACATTGCTTTCTCCTAGACTTTGCATCACCAAAATAACCATTATTAGAAAACTTTTTAAATTTGTTAGGGTTAACAGACTTACCTGATTGAGAGGAATTTTCTCTATTTTCAATTTTTTGACGCAGGCTTTCGAGGTTATTTGACATAATTGCTAAGGATTCTTCAACATCAATGTCACACTCATGAAATGTTTGGCCTTGTGAGATGCCATGGGAAGCTTCAGCTTGGAATGCCACATTCTTCACCTTTTTCTTTTCTCGAATATTTGCTCTAAAATTCATTTCTTGGGTTTGCAGTTTACCCATGAGTTCATCTAGCTTCAGTGTGTTGATATCTCTCACTTCTTCGATTGCTGCAACTCTGTAAGCGAATCTTTCTGGTAATGAACGTAGTGCCTTTCTTACCAACTTTGTTTCCGAGTATTGTTCACCTAGTGCATACGATTCATTTGAAATATCACACAGCTTAGCGTGGAAATCAGCAATCGTCTCGTCCTCCTCCATATGAAGACTCTCAAATCTCGTGGCTAGCATCTGCAGCTTAGATGTTTTAACAGTTGATGTGCCTTCATACGTCACTTGTAGGATCTCCCATGCCCTTTTTGCTGATTCACATGATGCTATCAGTTTGAACTGATTGTCACCAACGCCACTGAAAATTGAGTTTATCGCCCTTGAGTTGTAATTGGCAAGTGATATCTCTTCATTAGTCCATGCTTCTTCTGGTTTTACCGTTTGCATACCATCCGTTCCTTTAGCCATGGGTGGGGTCCAACCAGTCACGATAGCACGCCAAGCTCGTTCATCAACGGACTTGATGAACATCTTCATCCTTATTTTCCAATCAGAGTAGTTCAATTCACCCAAGAGAGGTGGTAGGAATGCGCCTTCACGATGATTATTCATGTCTGCACAAAAAAAATAAAAAATAATTAAATCCCAAAATCTCACTAAGTGTATCTAGTGACAGGCTCTTGATGCCAATTGTTAGAATTTATTTCGTGCAGATATAAATTATTTGTGTCAGATTCAGTTTTTCGTTACTGTTGCGTGAAGAGTTGCAACAGTTCGTGAAACAGTTTGTAAAAACAGAAATAAACGAGACACAAATTTAATGTGGTTCGGATACAACTGTACCCTACATCCACGGGGACCTGCAAATAAAATTTACTAATTTTTAGTTTTACGAATACAATAATAGGACTTAATCAAAATACAAAGACTCCCTCTTTGTTGACGCAGTTCTTGTATACTACGCTGAATTATAAATCTTCAATTTGCAGCACGTCCCTTGCTCCGCACGGTTGAACTCCCTTCAACGCTGAATCCCTCAGTCGGCGGATCGATCTCCTCCCGAGATCTGTTTAAGCCCCTCTCCCGAAGAACCGATCTTCTTTTTGTATAGAAGAAGCAAACTTGTGATACTCCTTGAATCTGTGTCTTCACCACAAAGCCTTGAAGCCGGTATATTTTCTATGAAAATCACGTATCACGATGGAGCAATAAAAACGAGAGAAAAAAAATATTTCTCTGAAATCTTCTCTCGATTAACAAGACGCTCCAGGAGCAGCAAATATAAGAGCGGAAAAATATAATTTTTCTTCTCCAACAAAAGGCGTGCTACAGCAACCAAGAAGAGGGAGATCGGCTTCTCTCCAAAAAACGACGCCAATAAAAACGAGAGTAAAGAAAATATTCTGCGTAAACTTTTCTCTCAAAGAAGACGTGAGATCTGAGGCGCCGTATTGCTGTATTTATACTTCTACATGTTATAAGAATCCTACAAGGAAAAAAGAGTCCATTAGGGTTAGGAAACTCTTAATTACGTAGGAAATAATATTTTCAAAACAAGGAAACTCTTTAGAAGAATAATTCCTATTATAAATCAATTAATGACAAATTAAAAGAATTAAAAGCTACAAGGACTCTTCCCTTCTTTAGCTCATGGTATATGAAAACTTGTGGCACAAGTTTTATTAATTCTCGTACAATTAGAATCCATAGGATTCTAACAATGATAATTAAATTGTATGAAAATAAATCCACATGGTGGGTAACAGAGAGAAAGAACCATAAAAAACACACTATCCAAATGGATTAAGCAAATAAAACGAAAGATCATCATCAACTCTTTTCAACAACAAGAGTGGCATCAACTGCTGCAACAGTAAGTGCCACAGTTTCAGCAACTGTTCCCACAGTAGTGGCTTTGACAGGTGGTTCACAACGGAGTCAGCTCCCCCTGCATGTGTATCTCCCTCTGTGAATGATCCTTAGGCAGCTCCTCTTGTAAATGCATTCATACTCCCCCTTTGCTTACTTGGCTTGGTAGACTTGGGAGGCGGTGGATGACGACGTGGTAAATTATCCACGTGATAAGAGACTCAGCAAATAACATCGGCATTATAGCTCCTCCTTTTATATTCTTGTGAAGACCTAAACCAATTAATGACAATAAACATCTCCATAGAATTTCACTTGGTGTTGTGGACTTAGAATCCCACGAGATTCTAACACTCTCCCCCTTTGGCATTGATTGGTCAGAATATTTACTCCCCCTAACTATATGATACATGCATGAACAAGGGTTAGCAAATTCAGAATAACATCTGCACATATAAACTGTTGCAACAGTTTATCAAACAGTTCACCAGATAGTGTAAACCGTAAATAAACCATAGTTCCAAAATAAAAGCAGATAATTCGTTCAAGATAAGCACGAGATAAAAGGATATGCAGTAGCAGAAACAACTTCTCTTCACAATGCTTATTATTTGTCCTATATTTCTGTCCAGCAACTGTCTCATGCACTGTTTCAACAGTTGTCTGAACTCCCCCTGCATTCCTGCGCTGTTCCAGCAACTGTCTGATGCACTGTCGCAACAGTTGTCGGAACTCCCCCTGTGTTCATGCCATCGTTACTGTTCTTTTCTCCTGTTCTTTTCTCCCCCTTTCTGGGCAATCACCATGCAGATATAACTCAACATGGACTAATGATCTTGATGATTCAAGCAAGCTGTTCAAACACTTAACAAAAAGATTGAAACGAAGAGAGAATCTTGGAAGTAAGTGAGAAGAATCACTATACATAACGTGCACAGAAAATCACAAACTCACAAACTCAATACCACACGATAATTGCAATGCGAAAATCAAAGGATAGTGATATCAAATCCAACATTAAATAGCAAAGACTACAGACTTTGCCAAACTTCATAAGAAACGTGGAAATGTGAGGAATAAGCCCAATCGATCCGGTTGCAACAAAAAATCAAATTTAACCGGCACATAAACAAAAATCCCGTCTTTTTTTTTTTTTTTTTTTTTTTTTTTTTTTTTTTTTTTTAAATGCCTAATGCAAGACAAGAAGTAAACTTGAAAAATAAACATGAGTGAAGAGACATATGTGAATAGGATACTGTATGGACAAACAAAACATATGGGATTTATCTTCACATTCACGATAAGCGCAATCCCCAAAAATCCGACTGCCAATGCAACCAATAAACTTAATAATCCCAAGTCAAACACAAAGATGCTCTTATTAGGTAGCGTACACACACGTCTAATGGTAGCTTTTTCCCATGAAAAACAGAGCAATTAAAAGGAACGAGATTATGTTGGTCGTGCAATGTGTAGTCCCCTGGGCTTTCTAATTGAGCTTTGTAGTAAGTGTTCGGTCAAGTGGTTTAGTGGCTCGACTCAACTAGGCTTCGAACTAGTCGCTGACCATATATATGAGTTATATTGGCCGTGCAATGTGTAGTTCCCTGGGCTTTCTAATTGAGCCTTGTAGCGAGCTTTCGGCCACGTGATTTACTGGCTCGACTCAAAAAGGCTTCGGACTATTCACTGACCAAATGGTTGTAGATATATATATATATTAATAACAGTAGTTCAAGAGTAGCTTTCACTCATTAAAAGAGGCAGCTTTTCCCTATGAAAACATCCAACCATGACAAGACTATTCAAAGAAATAAATAAGTTGGAGCCTTTTAAGTAATCATTTTGGGAATTGGTGAAGTTCTACCCCACAAAATTTAGAAATACACGAAGTATCAAATTCACATTTGTCTCAATCATATGCAGTATGCTTAATGCAGGTCCTATATGAGATGCAAAAACATATGAAGTGTCCTACCTCTAAAAGTTGCAAGTCTGGACACACAGACTGTTGCAACAGTTCATGCAACTGCATCAGATTAAACAACATAAATTCCCAGCGATTTTCGCAAGGAATCAAATTTCTGTGCATCAATGGTTTTTGCAAAAGCATCAGTTAATTCATTCTCCGTTGCACCATAATCAATTGAGACAACCCCCTTTTCGACCAAGCCCCTTATGAAACAATGACATATATCAGTAAGCTTAGTTCTCGAATGCTGAATTGGATTCATAAACTTATTTTTCGCATTCAAATTATCACAATTCAGATTACCAAGTTTTTTATTCCCAAAACTAGCTTTGTCACCAGAACTGTTGGAACAGTTAGTACTATCATGACATGAGTTTAAAGAAGTAATGGCAGATAAACAATTAAGATCAGACTTCTTTACCCAGATTTTTTGTTGAGTTTTATTCACTAAATCAACCTTTATCTTGGGTTTTTGAGACGACACAAAAGTGTGATCAATTTTAGCGGAAAGTGGTGAGCGGGCCATTATTCTTTTAACCATTTTCAAGTACTTAAAACACCTGGGTCGTATATGACCAGAAACATGACAAAAATGACAGGTAGGAACAAAAACTTTTCTTTGAAATGGCTGTGTTGGTGCAACTGTCGCAACAGTTTGTGAAACAGTGGATTGTTTAACAAAATTGATTTTTCTTTTTGGATCTTCTTTCTGTTTCAATGCATCATTAGATAGCTGATTACCCCCTATACCTATACGACAGTAGTTCGGCTGATTTTTGTTCAAAATTTCATTCAAAGTTACTCTACCAGTATTAAACTTAGAAATAACATCTTGGGTTTGAGCAAATTTAGCCTGCAAGCTATCTATTTCTCTACTAGAAGAAATAACATTTTGTTCAAGAGTAGAAATTCTTACCTTTAACACTTTATTTTCCTCTATGAGAACATGCTTATCATTTTCAAGGCGCTTATTTACCTCAGATACTTCAAGCCACTTCCGGTACATTTTTTCATATACATCTTTCACCTCTTCAAGGGTTGGCTCTTCATCATCACTACTGCTCTCAGATTCACCTGCAAAATTAAATGATGAAGTCAGACTATTGTCCTTATTTAAAGATAATTCATCATACCTGAAATCTGTCGGACAGACTGTTGCAACAGTTCGTCCCTCGGTTCTGCTCATCGAAGTAGTACCGCTGAATGCCATAAAGTTAGTGGTTTGATCTCCTTTGTTGTTCTCATCCTCATCACTGTCCTCTTTATCACTCCAAACAGTGGTGAGTGACATCTTGTTTTTCTTCAAAGTGTTCGCACACTCGGCCTGAATATGTCCAAAACCCCCACACTCTCGACATTGCTTTCTCCTAGACTTTGCATCACCAAAATAACCATTATTAGAAAACTTTTTAAATTTGTTAGGGTTAACAGACTTACCTGATTGAGAGGAATTTTCTCTATTTTCAATTTTTTGACGCAGGCTTTCGAGGTTATTTGACATAATTGCTAAGGATTCTTCAACATCAATGTCACACTCATGAAATGTTTGGCCTTGTGAGATGCCATGGGAAGCTTCAGCTTGGAATGCCACATTCTTCACCTTTTTCTTTTCTCGAATATTTGCTCTAAAATTCATTTCTTGGGTTTGCAGTTTACCCATGAGTTCATCTAGCTTCAGTGTGTTGATATCTCTCACTTCTTCGATTGCTGCAACTCTGTAAGCGAATCTTTCTGGTAATGAACGTAGTGCCTTTCTTACCAACTTTGTTTCCGAGTATTGTTCACCTAGTGCATACGATTCATTTGAAATATCACACAGCTTAGCGTGGAAATCAGCAATCGTCTCGTCCTCCTCCATATGAAGACTCTCAAATCTCGTGGCTAGCATCTGCAGCTTAGATGTTTTAACAGTTGATGTGCCTTCATACGTCACTTGTAGGATCTCCCATGCCCTTTTTGCTGATTCACATGATGCTATCAGTTTGAACTGATTGTCACCAACGCCACTGAAAATTGAGTTTATCGCCCTTGAGTTGTAATTGGCAAGTGATATCTCTTCATTAATCCATGCTTCTTCT
>NW_012193393.1:101552-171934 GCF_000504015.1 Erythranthe guttata
GCAAATAAAATTTACTAATTTTTAGTTTTACGAATACAATAATAGGACTTAATCAAAATACAAAGACTCCCTCTTTGTTGACGCCGTTCTTGTATACTACGCTGAATTATAAATCTTCAATTTGCAGCACGTCCCTTGCTCCGCACGGTTGAACTCCCTTCAACGCTGAATCCCTCAGTCGGCGGATCGATCTCCTCCCGAGATCTGTTTAAGCCCCTCTCCCGAAGAACCGATCTTCTTTTTGTATAGAAGAAGCAAACTTGTGATACTCCTTGAATCTGTGTCTTCACCACAAAGCCTTGAAGCCGGTATATTTTCTATGAAAATCACGTATCACGATGGAGCAATAAAAACGAGAGAGAAAAAAAATATTTCTCTGAAATCTTCTCTCGATTAACAAGACGCTCCAGGAGCAGCAAATATAAGAGCGGAAAAATATAATTTTTCTTCTCCAACAAAAGGCGTGCTACAGCAACCAAGAAAAGGGAGATCGGCTTCTCTCCAAAAACGACGCCAATAAAAACGAGAGTAAAGAAAATATTCTGCGTAAATTTTTCTCTCAAAAAAGACGTGAGATCTGAGGCGCCGTATTGCTGTATTTATACTTCTACATGTTATAAGAATCCTACAAGGAAAAAAAAGAGTCCATTAGGGTTAGGAAACTCTTAATTACGTAGGAAATAATATTTTCAAAAGAAGGAAACTCTTTAGAAGAATAATTCCTATTATAAATCAATTAGTGACAAATGAGAAGAATTAAAAGCTACAAGGACTCTTCCCTTCTTTAGCTCATGGTATATGAAAACTTGTGGCACAAGTTTTATTAATTCTCGTACAATTAGAATCCATAGGATTCTAACATATGATAATTAAATTGTATGAAAATAAATCCACATGGTGGGTAACAGAGAGAAAGAACCATAAAAAACACACTATCCAAATGGATTATAATTTAGCTAGTGAATTTGCAAATTTGAATTACTATGAAGAAGGGAGAAAACTGGGAATAGCCGAAATAGGAGATGAAAAAATAATAACAATTGATTTTAAAAAACTACAAAAATGCCATTAAGGCTTAGGTTGCTCCAGTGTTTCTTATTTTTATATATACAAGTTATGGTTAATTATTAAATAATCAAGAAATTAAAAGAACACACCTCACTGAATCCAAAAGTCACAATCCTTGGATAGCCAAAATCCATATCAGTAATGCCAAGATTTCCGAGAATCCGAATGAAGTTTGTTGAGTTAGGAAAAATCTGAAGATCATCCGAGATTATGAACGGGGCTGTATTTCTTGTAAAAACTTCACAATCACCATTACCAGCTCGACACATCTTGGTACCTAATTTTCTTGTCATTCCATTTCCACAAAAGCATTTAGCAGTATCGTAGTACATGCTTAAACACGAGAGTTGGAGATTCTTTCCGCAACAATATTTGTACTGGTTTTCACAAGTGAAATATTCAGTGGGCTGAGTGTCACTAATATCAAGTTTCAGTTTAAGAAATTCCGCGTAAAACGAACTTCTCGGGTTGAGCAGTATCTCTTTCAAACCCTCTGTCCAGAAATGGCGGCTGTCGAGATTCGATAAGCCGTTGTACAAACTTGTTAAGCTTCCAAAAGCAGGTGCCTCTTTATCTCCATAGTGCTTCTTCAGAACTCGCACAACGGCTCCCAACGGCAATGTGAGGAAGCTTATCAAAACATCGACGAAGTCGCTATTAGCTTCCGCAAACAGAACTTTGTTTTTCTGCTTATTTAGGACAACTTTTACAGAGAACTTAACATCTTCAGCACCAGACATTCTGCTATTTTTGGGTGAAAATTAGTTTGTAACCTTCTGTTCATTTTTATAAGGCCAAAAATTCAGATCAAGAGTCAATTGTTACACCAAGGGACGTAATTTAATAAATTTCATTTACATGATTTTCATGTACTACTAATATTGTTTTTGGAGTTGAGAATCAGTATTTGGAAGTGTAAATAAAATTAATATTTAATGATTCATTAACATCATATATGTTGGTGCCTTCCTAGATTTTTAAGTAGTTTAATATTTTCTTGAAACCGTGAACAAATTATCTTCCCAATTTATATTTATTTCTTGAAATTTAATTTGATGCATTACACGTGCATGCATGCACCTATCTATTAAGGGCATTCTAATTATACGGCTTTTGAGATCCTACACCGGGTGAAATACATCGGGTAGATCTTTACCATTCATATACACACAAACATCCACACACCCATATTGGTATGTGTAGATCAACGGTAAAAAATCACCGGGTGTAACCTTTATCGGGTGTAGGATAGATAAAACCCTAATTATACTAACACCTACATTTAACTATAACTCTATAATAAGAGAATCTTAATTATTTATCTTAAGGATTACTTGCACCAAATTACTATAGTAGTTATCTTAAGGTTCATTTGGATTCAAGGATTTGAAATAAATAGATTTAAAAGGGACAAATATAACTTCGGCCCCTATATTATACCACTAAAATGTTTTTCGACCCTCTGTTATCTCAGAATTGATTTTAGGGTAAATTAGTAGCACACCTCGTTTCGAAAAATTATGTGAGGTAGACTCCTTCCAAATAATAATTTGGGCAAATCCCTCTTCCCCTAAAAATAACCCTCCTCACAAATTTAAACTGTCTAATGTACACTTCCAACCCTAATCTCATTTTTCATTTCTCTCTTCTCTTGGGCGTTACACATGCGTTACACACGCGCGCACATGCGTTACACATGCGTTACACACTAGCACACACGTGCGTTACACATGCGTTACACAGGGGTACCGAATGCTAAAAACTCCAAGTTTCTTGGGCGAGCTATGTCTCCAAAAAATTGAATATATCTTTCAATAGGTTGCAAGGAGAAGTGGCTATTGTTGGAGTGTTTAAAAATAAGACTCGAATTATGAGTTAAACCTTCCTCGTTGCAGATCATCATTGTCGATTTCGTCAAAGACAAAATTCATCAACTCCACTAAAAATTGTGATACCAATAGCAGGAGTTGCAGCAATCATTTTATGCCTTGTAATACTTTATTATAGGAAACGAACGCCAAACGAAAGTTTGCCTTCTCCACCATCAGTCATTGGCATCACTTTTTTGAGGCTTTCTTATGCATATCTCTTAAAATCGACGAATGGATTCCCTGAGAATAATTTGGTAGGTCTTGGAAGATATGGATCTGTTTATAGAGGCATTATCGACGATGGGCAGACGGTTATAGTTGTAGCTGCAAAACTGCTGAATATTGTAATGAAAGGGGCCTCTAAGAGCTTCATGGCGGAATGTAATGGGCTTAGAGAGATAAGACACAAAAATCTCGTGAAAATATTGTGTGTTTGTAAAAGCATAGACTTCCAAGGAAACGATTTCAAAGCATTGGACAATGAATTCAAGGTTAATCGTTTTGAGTGGTTGCGCGTATATTAACACACTCATTAAATACGTATAGATTATACCAAAAATAACATAGTAAATACTAAAATACCTTTTTCATTAATTATTTTTTAATTAACTAATTAGGAGTGATAAGGGGCAAAATTGATAAAAAAAAATGCAATTAATGATTTATTGAAACTCTAAAACGACAAAGAATTTGGGAAGACAAAAAAAACATCCCAAAAAGACATAATATGGGACAGAGGAAGCAGTGAACAAGAAGAAGATCGAGAATCTGATGCATAACTTAGAAATCTTGACATGATTGAGAGGCTCAATATTGCCATTGATGTTGCTCAAGCACTTGAATATCTCCATTTTGGTACTGACTCGACAATTATTCACGGCGATTTAAATCCGAATAACATTCTTCTGGATCAAGATATGATAGCTTTTGTTGGTGACTCTGGGTTATCCAAGATTATTTCAAGCACACTTCCACCGTGTGAAAGCGGCACCATTGGCATCAGAGATACCTTCGGCTATGACTATGTTCCACCAGGTACGGCTTCATTATGTTTTGATCTTCAATAAACTATATTCTTAAAGCATTTCGTGTACTTATCAAATATCTTGAATCATTGTGCAGAATACGGCATGAGTAACTCAGTCTCAACGAAAGGGGATTTATATAGTTATGGTATCCTCGTCTTGGAGATGTTCACAAACAGAAGGCCGACAGATGATTCGTTTAGTGAACATGGAAATCTTCACAATTACGTTGTCGCTGCATTGCCGCATCGTGTTATGGAAATTGTGGATCCTATCATACGAATAGGCCCTCACCAGAATAACAGTAAGTTCGAGGATTGCATGTCTTCTATTCTCAATATTGGGTTCTCATGTTCCTTGGAAATGCCGAGGGATCGAATGTCGACAACAGATGTTGTTAACGAATTGAATAAGATTAAAAAAGGTACATCTCTACCTAATGGGGGCGACTAAAACTAATCTCAAATTTTTCTGATCACTTCAGTATCACCAAGTTTAAAACTATTTTTTATAGAAGTTTTACAATTTTTTCTTAGTTTAATACCATAAATAAAAAAAATATTAGTAAAGTACTAAAATGCCCTTCATCAAACAAAATACATTTTATACAAACAATTTTTTTATTCCTCATTTCAATACCAAGGGAAAAAAAAAAACAAATCCTCTCTTCTTCTCTCCAAACTCAAATCCCTTAAACCCTATCTTCTTCATCTTCTTAAATCCTCCAAAAAATCTCCAAATTCAAAAAAATCAAAACCTTACAAAACTTATAAAATGGAGTCACAAGACAATAATATGGTAGTATATATAGAAGGAGAACCCATTAAGGTATGTATCCATGTTTTTTTTTTTAGTTTCGAAGTCGATTTTGAAGTTTTTTTTTTTTTTTTGAAACCCGACGACAATTTTCGACACATACGAAATTTCTCAACATTTCGAAACATACATGTCGAAATTTTGAGAAATTTCGACACGTATGTGTCGAAAAACCACTGCAAAATTTTCTTTTTTTTTTTTTTTTTTTTTTTACCAATTGTGTTTTTCGACACAAACCTGTCGAAATTTGGAGAAATTCGAAATTTGGAGAAATTTCGACAGGTATGTGCCGAAATTTGTTTTTTTTTTTCTAAATATATTTTTCGACACGTTGGTGTCGAAAATTGACCAAAAATTCGACATGTATGTTTCGAAAATTGCCGGCGGGTTTCAAAAAAAAAAAACTTCAAAATCGACTTCGAAGCTCAAAAAAAACATCGATACTTACCTTAATGTGTTCTACTTGGTCGTAAACTATCATTTTGTTGTCATTTGACTCCATTTTGCAAGTTGTGTGAGGTTTTAATTTCTTTAGTTTTGAGATTTTTTATAAGGGTTTGTTGTAAGGAAGAAGAAGGAACAGATTGAGGGATTTGTGAAAAAGAAGATGAGTTTGAGGGGTTTTATGTGTTTGGTATTGAAGAAAGAAAAATGAGGTTTTTAATATTTCTATGGTATTTATTTTCACTAAAGGTATTTATATCATTACCTATTTATTATTCAATTTTTATTTTTTTGGTATTGAAGTGATAAAAATTTTGGATTCGTTTTAGTCACCCTTACCTAGTTGAAGAACAGAGCTGGGGATTGCTTTTCATTGTGCTTTAAATTGTAAAAGTTTCAAGTTTGGCACTTTTAATCTTTTATATTGGTAATAATCTGTGCTTCCATTTATTTGATTATTAGTATCGAGTAAAAAGTTTCATATTGCCATTATAATGATTTTTGCCGGTGGATTTTCTATACGGAAAAATGCATATCAACCCTGTAAATTTCTAATGTTCGCACTTTACCCCCTCAAAAATTTTAAAAGTGAATTTCCCTCTTCAAAATGTTATTTTTGTTGCACATTTCTCCGATAACAAAACTCCGACTAATTATTAATTGGAGATTATTAATTGGAATTGAGTATTTTTTGCATGTTGCCCCTTTATATGTTATTTTTGTTACACATTACCCCTTAAAAATACTATTTTTTTGCACATTGCCCCTTAAAAATGTTATTTATATTGCACAATGCTCTAAAAGAATTGGCTTCTGGGGCAAAATGCAACCAAAATAATATTTCGGGGAAACTACAGTTTGCACCCCTGAACTATAGGGCTTGTCACAAACACCCCCCTCAACTACAAAACGTAACAAAATGACCCTTGTGATTTGCGGTCAACGTCTGCAATACTAACACCGTTACTTTTCATGTTCATTTACTTATTTGTCCTCAAACTTTAATTAATTAAATAGGAAACCCCTTCCTCTCTTCTCTCACATGTTCCCCTTCCTCTCTCCTCTCTCACGTTCTTCTTTTTGCCTACCTCTTGTTCTTCTTTTTTCTTTACCAAATCGACAATAATTTCCTCTCACTTCCTTCTCCACTCGTCGGTTGATTTCAGCCCCATACACTTCCTTAATGGTGAAATTGCAGCCTTCCATCTCCAACGCATCGTCCCACGGCGAGAACAACAAAGGCGCCATTGTTGTCGATTTGTAGCAGCTTCATTCGCCCCTTCCTCATTAAATTGAAATTGAATACTCCGGCCGACGACGCCGACTGTTGTTGCCACCATCTTACAAGACATACTCCAACATCAGATTTCAAGGGCACCCAAATTGCACAATTGGAGAGTCGAAGATAGAAAAGAGTCCGCTCGATGCACCCAAATTGCACAATTGCTCGAGAACCTATTTCGCTATTTGGAAGGCACAAATGATTGGTGTGCTTGAACTAGAGAAGGCATAAGCCATCGGAGAAGAGAAGGCATAAGCTGACTTGGGTTTTTTTTTTCTCTTTTTTATAATTAATTATATTTTTTTTTCCAACACTATATTTCATTATCATACTGATTTGTTAGGATTTAATATACTATTTTGTGGGCTGATAAAAAAAATATATGTTTTTTGTATTGGTAAAGATTTGTGAAATTCAAATATTCTAACTTTTTAGCGAAAAAAGGATTTTGTGTGCTGTAAAGATTTTTGCTTCAATTTTGTGTATTTCTTGGTAATATATATATATATATATATATATATATATATATATATATATATATATATATATATAGAGGGTAAAAACGTCAAAAATTTGTTGCAGCCACAAAAGTGATTAAAATTGAAAAAAGTCAACACGCCACATCATCAGACACAAACAGATTGAAAACGGAGGGGCCATTTTGTTACGTTTTGTAGTTCAGGGGGGTGTTTGTGACAAGCCCTATAGTTCAGGGGTGCAAACTGTAGTTTCCCCTAATATTTCAAAGGGAAAGTATCAGTTTTTCAATTTTCTAGAAGGAAAGTGCGAAAATAGGAAATTTGTATGGGTGAAGTGCATTTTGTTCTTTTCTATACATCGAGAAAACAAAGTCCTATTTACAAACCACGGTTCCGCATTGTGATATTTCATATTTGTCTTGCTCTTTAAATATCTCTCTTTTAACGCCGTCCCCGTTATCAATCTATATTTTCTTAAGAATCCATTTTCCGGATTCCGCTTTCGGTGTCAACCTGGACTTCATATTTCTTCAATAAGACGTTGAAATGAAAATTTTATTTCCACTTAATATGAGTAGACAACACATTAATAAATAAGTCAAATTGACCATCATAAAGGGCTTGATTCCTTAGTTTAAAATCACAATAACAATTGTCCTTTTCATGATCGAGAACACTAGTAATAGGAGTACAAAAGACATTGTGATCAAACTTCCAAAACATTATTTAGATCGACGCAAAAGTTCAACTTAGACTGCATGCATCTTTACAGTTCTTGCTTCGGCTGCTTTTTTAACATGAGTTTGGTCATGAGGGCGTCCGTTAAAGCAGAAGCAGATGTATGAGATGCCTTCAATATACTCAAACCCTACGAAAACAAGTAAAGCATTTAGTTTCAATATGCGGTGAAATTAAATATAGAACAAATACAAATGAAAAAGTAGATAAAAAAAAAGTTATATTACCTCTTCCAACCGAATCTCAAGCTCCAGTTCCAGGACATCAGATAAAGGAATATTCTGCTCCTTGAGAGCCAAAAACATTGAGGCCATACAAAAAGGTGTCACCGTTAAATCATCGGTTATCTTATACATTGTTGGTCCCCTTATATATTTTCCCTGGCCTTTCACAAACTTGACAGAAGAAAACTTTTCCAACCTGGGTACAGTATCATTAGTATAGGGAAAACTTTCTACGATGAGAGGAAGAATTTGATTTTCGGAAATATAACCATGAGGTAACTTGGCAAGCATTAGCCTATTTTTGATATCTAGAGTCGCTAAATAACTGTCATCAATAAGATGCACTATGCTTACGTACAAATTGTCTATTGCCTTAAGACAGGTTTTACCGACCAAAAGGTATTCAACTGCTCCAAAAGGTATGGCAAGCAAACTACAAAGAAAATCAATAAAATCTTCCCCTGCTCGAGCAAACAATAACTTATTTGTAGACTTTTGTACCATAATCTTCAAAATGATCATCTCATTTGAGTTAGAAGTTGCTTCTTTCACCTTCCCTTTATACAAAATTCCGGGTTCAAATTTTAGTCGGGCAAGACCATCAACATGTCTTCTATTGAGTATAAAGTCGGATAGTGGAGTACGGGAGAGTAAGGATAACATGAGCAAATCCATAATCTACGACAAGATGGAAAAAACGAAGATACATATAAAATTGAATAGAGATTGTTAGTCATTAATAGGACGAATTAAGTGCACTTCGCCCCCTAGAATTTTTCAATTTTTGCATTTGCCCCCCTACGAATTCAAAACAGAGATTCGCCCCTTCAAAATTTTGCTCGAATTGCATTCTGCACCAAATTACAATTTGCGGCGTATTTTTCACCGGAGTTGCAATGAATACATTCAATTGAAGGACATTTGCATCATTTCAAGGACATATCAATGAAGAAGAATTTGAAGATTCTCACAATTTTTGGACTGCAATAAGCACAATTCGTGTTGGGAGGGAAAAAAGAACCCAAATTTATTTTTTTGAAATTAGTGAAATGGATTGTGTTTTTCATCTATTAAATGAAAATAATAAAATGCCTCAAATACCCTTGAAGTGGACGGATAAATGGCAATTACGATGAGAAAAATGACAGGAACCGTGATTTGAGGCAAAGTGCAAGTGGAACAAAATTTTGAAGGGGAAGAGTCCATTTTTTTTTCAATTTGTAGTGGGAAATGTGCGAAAATTAGAAATTTATAGGGGACTAATTAAGTGCATTTTATCCTAATTAATAAAGAATCAAGAACTCACCTCATTAAATCCAAAAGTCACTGTCCTCAGCTCGCCCACATCCATGTTGGTAATGCCAAGATTTCTGAGAGTTTGAATGAGATCAGTCGAATTAGGAAATATCTGAAGATCGTCAGAGATAATGAACGATGCCGTGTTTATGGTAAAAACTGCCGGAGCAAACTCCTTGGTTATTATACCAACTGCTTTTCTTGTCATTGGTCTCCCACAACAACATATAGCAGTATCATAGTACACGCTTGTAAACCAAGGGGGTCCAATACGAGTTGTCCAACAATTCCGGTGTTCACAAGTGAAATACTCAGTGGGCTGAGTATCACTTATATCAAGTTTCAGTTTACGACATTCTTCTGCGAATGGCCCTGTGGGATTTAGCAGCACCTCCTTACAACCCTCTGTCCAGAAATGGCAGCTGTCGAGATTTGCTAAACCGTTGTACAAACTTGTTAAGCTCCCAAAAGCAGGTGCCTCTTTATCTCCGTAGTGCTTCTTCAAAACTCTCACAACGGCTCCCAACGGCAATGTGAGGAAGCTAATCAACACGTCAACGAAGTCGCTATTAGCTTCCGCAAACAGAACTTTGTTTTTCTGCTTAGTTAGGACAACTTTTACAGAGAACTTAACATCTTCATCACCAGACATTCTGCTATTGTTGGGTGAAAATTAGTTTGTAACCTTCTGTTCATTTTTATAAGGCCAAAAAATCAGATCAAGAGTCAACTGTTACACCAAGGGACGTAATTAAATAAATTTCATTTAGATGACTTTCATGTACATTGTTTTTGGAGTTGAAAATCGGTATTTTTGGAAGTGTAAATAAAATTAATATTTAATGACTAATAATTATAAGTACTATGGACAGAGGTCGTCTGATTCATTAACATCATATAGTTGGAGCCTTAATTCCTAGTTTTTTACTTGCTTTAATATTTTCTTGAAACTATGAAAAAATTATCTTCACAATGTATATTTATTTCTTGAAATTTAATTTGATGCATTATACATACATGCATGCACGGATGCACCTATCAAGGGCATTCTAATTATACTAACACCTACATTTATGGGCAAATTCCACTTTCCCCCTTGTACTCTAGGTCAAAATCACTTTACCCATCCTACTCTCGATTGCATCGATTTGCACACTTACACTTGTAAAATAGTCCCAATGTGGCCCTCACCGTTATTTTTCATACTTTTCACCTTGACACCGTTAGGTAAAAACGCATAAATTACAAAAATGCCCCCCTCATAGTTGAATGTATATATTCTTCAATATCCAACTATTCTTATTAAAAAAAAGGATAAATTCCACTTTCCCCATTGTACTTTGGCTCGACATCACTTTACCCCTTCTACTCTCAATTGCATCGATTTGCCCCCTTGTACTTTCGCTCGATATCACTTTACCCCATTCTACTCTCAATTGCATCGATTTACCCCATGTACTTGAAAAATTATCTCAATGTGACCCTCGCCGTTAGTTTTCACACATTTGATCTTAACACCGTTTGATCTAAGTTTGAAAATTACAAAAAAACCACCCTTCTCAGTTTAAATAATATTAAAAAAAATAATTAAAAAAAAATTGTGGCTGGCGTCGTGGACTATGTGTTCTCGTTGTCTTGAATTTTTTATTATTTTTTTTTTTAATAATTATTTAAACAGGAGGGGTGACTTTTAAGTAATTTTCAGACTTAGATCAAACGGTGTTAAGGTCAAAGGCAATGCCACATTGAGACAATTTTTCAAGTACATGGGGCAAATCGATGCAATTGAGAGTAGAAGGGGGAAGAGTGATATCGAACCAAAGTACAAGGGGGCAAATCGATGCAATTGAGAGTAGAATGGGGTAAAGTGATATCGAGCCAAAGTACAATGGGCAAATCGATGCAATTGAAAGTAGAAAGGGTAAAGTGATATTGAGCCAAAGTACAATGGGATAGTGAAATCCCTAAAAAAATAATTGAAAGTAGAAAGGATAGAGTGATATTGAGCCCAAGTACAATGGGATAGTGAAATCCCTAAAAAAACAATTGAAAGTAGAAAGGATAAAGTGATATTGAGTCAAAGTACAATGGGATAGTGAAATCCCTAAAAAAACAATTGAAAGTAGAAATGATAAAGTGATATTGAGCCAAAGTACAATGAGATAGTGAAATTCCTAAAAAAAATATCCGACTATTCAGGCTTGGATTGCCGCCGGCTGTCCACCACTAGAATCAGACACCACCACGGTCCAAAACTAATACACTACAACTATTCGTCCCAAATTCAGCCCACTGGGAAAGGAGAAGGGGTGGTTGGCGGCGGGTATGGGAATCAAATAGGCGGTGCAAATGCTTGAGCTGGGGATGGGCGGCGGATATGGGAAGGGGTAGTTGGCGGCGGATTATTTTGGTTGTAGAAGAAAAGTCCAAGTAGGGTTTAATTAAGTTTTATAATATTGCAATTTGGTCCCTTTTTTTTAGAAATTAAAGTTTCAATCCATGAATAAACAAATTCAACTAGTAGGGGTGGGCACTTTTGTAATTTTCAGGCCTTGACCAAACGGTGTCAATGTCAAAAGTTGGAAAACTAACGGTGAGGGACACATTGGGACAAGTTTACAAATGCAAGGGGGCAAATCGATGCAATCAAAAGTAGAATGGGGTAAAGTGATCTCGACCCAAAGTATGAGGGGGTAAAGTGGAATTTGCCCTACATTTGAATATAACTACTCTATAATAAGAAAATCTTAATTATTTATCTTAAGGATTTAAACAATAGTTATCTTAAGCTTCTTTTGGATTCAAGGATTTGAAATAAATGGATTTAAAAGGGACAAATATAACTTTGGCCCCTATATTATACCACTAAAATGTTTTTTGACCCTATATTATCTCAGAATTGATTTTATTACATAAATGTGCCCCCTTTTTTTTCATTTTTGGCCCGCTGTCTACACCTGGGATTTGTTTGGATGACAAAAGTCACAAGTTTTGCACATGCTCCAATTTCATTTTCTTCTCGTTCTTCTTCCAAAAGTTCCCATTTAAAACCCTAAATTATCCGGGCGCGATCGTTCAAATTCGACTTGCGGTTTTTTTTCTTCTAGATAAATTTGCTAAACATCGCGGCTACATTGTTGAGTATATCATATTTTTCAAGGGCTAATTTCACTTCGACCACCTCCTAGATAGTTAAATTGCAGATCCATCCACTCTTAGTTAACATTGCCCAAACCTCCCCCGTTGAATATCTCCACTTACTGCCCCTCCGTCCATTTTTGTGGACGGAAATTGATGACGTTATCAAAAAATTAAGTGAACTCAATATTTTACCCTTTTACGGAAGTTGATTATGCTGATCATTTTTTACCGGACTGAAATGCTCTTACAATTTATTTCAATGGGAGGGGTGTGAAAGCAATAAATTAAATATATAAGGGGGTCTTAAAAATTTGAGACAACTACTTTACATCTATTTTGCAAAAGAAAAAACATTGTCACTTATTTCCCCAAATTGCTCAAACTGTAAACATGAAATTTAGTTCAAAATCTTCAATTTCAGTCGACGTCTTCAATTTCTTGGTTTTGCACTTATTTTCCCAAATTTCTCAAACCCTAAACACAAAATCCAGTCTAAAATCTTCAAATTCAGTCGAAAATGGCAACAAGCATAATATGCATAGCAATAAACTTCTGAAATATGGTTGAAACTTTGATTCCTGACATTATTTTAACAAAATAAAGCACCGAAGTTCTAAAAATTGTTCAAAATTGACAATTAACTTAATTTGACTAAATTTTTACAACTACATTTTGAAAAAGAATTGAAAATTGGCAACGAATTTCGGAGACTTGGCTGAAAATTTGTGTAGCACGAAAACTTGAACTTCATAATATTTCCGCGTTTTGGACACATTTTGTGTCAAACACTCGAGGACACTTGCCGGACACCTTATGAACCATTTTACAATTTCTAAAATGGTAGAAATATGTTTGATTAGTAAATTTCAAATATTTTTGTTTTTTCCCTAACTATTTACATGGTTTCATGATCAATTGCAAACTCATAGATGATTGGAAAACTTATTTTAAATATGTTTGTATGAAAATATATAAAAAAGAATTTATATACAAATAAAAACTTATATATATTTATATAGCATATTTAAAAATATACCCTTATACTTTTAATATTTACATGTTTCCTCAAAACTCCCGTATCTCCATTTTTGGGACATGCAGTTTCCCCGTGTCCGTTCCCCCAATTTTTCGTATTGCCGTTTCCGTGTCCATGTTACATAGTTGAAAATTGATAAGAAATTAGCTAAAATTGATAGCTTACTTTTTAAATTAACTAAAATTGACTGGAAATTTGACAACGAAACATTTGGAAAACCGAAAGCGAACAATCTCATGAATTGTAATTTATACATTACCCAGTTTGATTGAACAACTATAATTAGTGACCAATGTCGGAAAATCCACAATACACCAATCCGATGAGGAGGAAATGATGTTAAGGCTAAGTGGAATTGCCTACCATATATACCACACATTATGTTTGGTGTTGTTTGGGGTTTGTAGGCGAAATAGTGTAGGATGTGGGACTGCAAAACGCGTGAGAATAAAAATGTGCTTGATGAGCTTCTAGAAAGTAACATTTTCATATCTTTTTCATTATAATAAACTTGAATAAATTATTTTTTATATAAGGTTATCTAATTTATAAACAAAGTTTATCAAGAGTAGTAGTTGTACATTAAAGGGTAAATTACGAAACCCACGTGAACTTAGGTTAAATAACGGAAAATATCCCCACCTATCCGTAATAACCATATCCCGATCTGATTAACTGTTGATCGAGTTTTTTAACAAAAAATGTATACAGTCTATTATACCTTTTGTTAAATAAGTGAGAAATAAATGAAAATATCTGAAATTGTGTGAAGTCTATTCTCTGGAATAAAAAAAATCCGTAAAAAGTCACATTGTAAGGGGATAGTGTAAGACGGAAACAATCCTCAGAGAGTTTTTGATAATTACTATTATGTGGGAGTGTTTTCGTTATTTAACCTAAGTTCAGACGGTTTACCCTACATTAAATTTATCTTTTACATTATGAAAAAAAAAATCGTTCATTTTTACATCATTCTTAAACGTCCATGTACTAGCGGAAATTTTCTCAAGAATCAATCTTTTTCGAAGAAACTCCGTGTTTAAGGCTTTGTGAAGCAAATTCATCTGCATGATGTGAAATAACGACTGAATTTGATGTATTGGTGGATGAAGAAAGAAGCCGTTTCGGGATTTTGTTGGTGTTTTTGGAGATGAGGAAAAATAGTGCATGTTTTTGGGATTTTATTGGTAAAAGAATTTGGATTTTGTTGGTGTTTTTGAAGATGAGGAAAAATAGTGCATGTTTTTGGGATTTTGTTGGTAAAAGAATTTGGATTTTTGGGGATAGCCAAAGTGCATAATTTTCTTGTTTCTGTGATTTTTTCATACAATATTGTTCAAATGGCAAAGAAGATGCTTGTCGATGGAAAGGTGGACAAACCTAGCAAGAGGGAAGAGGAGACTCGCTATGCCATTGATTTGTTTGTACTCCCTCTGTTCCTATATAATTGTCGTTTTCAGCTTATGCACAAGGATTAAAGATCTTAATAAATGTTGCTTAATTTTAGAAAAATATATGTTCTTATACTAAAATGCCCTTGTCAATACTTAATGTGAGAGAGTGTTGAAGATAGTTAATAAGGGTAAAATTGATAATTACACAATTAATACAATATTGGAAATGTAAAGTGACAGATAATATGGAATAAAAATAATTTTAAAAAGAGACAGTTACTGCGGAACAGAGAGAGTAATTGGGAAGGTAGCCAAATTAAGGTTTGGGTTTTCTTTGAAGTAATCAATGGGGATGGAAGAAGACGACCCAAAACTTTATTTTAGTTAATTTTGAATTTTGACAAGTTTCAAATTAAGTTCAATCGGATCCTTACAACTTTCAATTTCACCCATATGATATTTTCAGATCAAAAGACGAAAAAGCCCATGTCCTTTGTCATGTGCTTCGCGCGTCGCGGGAATTTGTGAAGATTCGCCAGAATATTCTCCTAGGTTGTTAAGCTAGTCAAAATAACGGATTTGAGTGTGCACGTACGAATTTTTAGGTTAAGGTGGCAAAGTGAAAAAACGGGCAAAGTTTAACCGGCAAAATGCTATTAAATCTAAAAAGAATGTAAGTGTTAAAATTGTCATTTAACACCATCATCACATGGGCTCCGCCAACTGTTTATACAAGGCAAGAATAATGAAAGCCTTTCCCGCCGGGAAAATTCCCATTTAGCCCCCACCACTCCCACCCCCTCGCCCCCCTGCCCTTTTAGTTTCTCTCTCTTCATAGTCTCTATTTCTACACTGATGATAGATAAAAGGAGTGATAAATGCAAATAGACACGACTATTCACTGTTTCAACCAAACGGATCATTAAATCGTTTGGAACCCTAATTTCTGCAATTCTCCCTATCTTGGCTGTGCTTTTTGAAAATTAATAACGATGAAGCTTCGTTCTCACACCTCGGCCGCTTCTTCTTCCAAAGGTGGGGTTCTGTACAAATTTTATTTTAGTTTTCATTTTTTGTTCCCCTAATTTTATGTGGGTTGTGATATGATGATTGATTTCTGCCGTAAATGTTCTGTGTATACGATATATATGAATGTTTGCGCGTGTGATTTGGGGGAATTCTGATGTTTTGTTACTGTTATGGATTTCCGAAATTAAATTGAAGCAGGGAAAGCGAAGCTCAAGTACAGAGAGAGTTCTGAATCTGATGAAGATCTTTGTGAGGCAACAATGTCGTCGGATTCCGATTTCAATGCCCTTAGTGATGCAGGTATGTGTAAAATTGGGTCAGTGATCTTGATTAATCTTTGTTGTTACTAAATGTGTGATTTTGGGTGAAATAGAAGTGCTTGATTTAGTACATTTGTTTGTTCGATGAGGTATATCATATATCGTCTCTGAACGGGCAACAATTTTGTTGTTCTGATTGTAATCTGTCGAGACAATCTAAAGTGTATCTTCTTAAAGATACTCGTGTTTTTTTCTATCATCTCTATCTCTTTTGATTCTGGTATCCGACCTCGAGTAAAAGGAAATTTTGGACAGGTTCTAGCTGCAAAATTCTGTTTTCTTTTAAATTTTGAATACCAACTCGGATACTATGCCCCAAATGTGTAAAACAATAGAAAGAGTCTCTCCAGTAAGAGTTTTTCATGCCATTTTTGCATTCCTTTTCTCTCAGCGTTTAACCTTGAGCAAAAAAGAGTATGAATTCTAGCTGCAAACTCGTCTTTGCCTCATTGCCTCCGAATCATAGTTATTTTTTTCAAATAGTATGTCAAGTTAAAATTTTTTTGTGAACTTATGTGAGTTGCATTCTGATATCTAGTGATCCTGAAATTTTAGCTAATATTTATTTTTGTTGAATTTCTTAAATATGTCAATGGATGTGACGGAAGTGAATGAAAACAATGAGGAAAAATGTCATCAACAAATTCTTTTTCCTGTCTTTTCATAATTAATCGATGATTGTTTGGTTAGCAATAGTAGTTGCATGCTTAATTTGGCGTATTGAAATCTGAGATTGATGTTCTAAGTTTTGTATCGGATAACTTGTTGTCAATGTCTACCATCTCTGTGCCAGGGTATTGGATATTGAGTTCAATTATTATCGCTGTTCTTTTCAAAATTGTAATTGATTTCTGTATAAGTCTCTCTCTTTCACTCTCTCACATTTTGGTGGTGCTACTCACTGTGCATTGTTAATCTAGATGAAGATCTGTTGAATGTGACTGAAAACAATAGAGAGCAAGAGGCTTTGGACATAGATTATGCTTTGGGTGCTGCAATTGAATCTAGTGATGATGATCTTCTGCATAATGTTCCAAAGAGGAGGAAAAAGGCCCCCTCGAAAAATATGGGGGGACAAAGTTACAAGGTTCAGGACAAACAAGAAGAAGAGGAGGAGGCAGACATAAACGATGACAACATTGAGGCAATAATGACAGACCTAATGGAATGTGAACTTCGTAGAATTACGGAGGAGAAGAATGTGAAAAAAAAGAAGGGCAGGAAGAAGAAAGGGGATAGACCTGTATTGATGTGGGAAATATTAGAAGAAGAAAATGAGCGATGGGTAGCACAGAATTTAGAAAAGGATATGGACTTGATGAATCAGAACGAAATGGTGGCAGAAACAGTTGAGCCTTCTGACGACTTGATAATACCGTTGCTTAGATATCAGAAAGAGTGGTTAGCTTGGGCTTTGAAGCAAGAAGAATCTGCTGTCAAGGGAGGCATCCTTGCTGATGAGATGGGGATGGGCAAGACTCTCCAGGCAATAGCACTCGTTCTTTTTAAAAGAAATATCTCGAGAGGAATATCCGATCATCACTTACCTGCATCTTCAGCAAGTTCCTCACAGCAGTTACGTGCAATAAAAGGCACACTTGTTATATGCCCATTGGTAGCCGTGATGCAGTGGGTTAGTGAGATTGATCGGTTCACTTCAAAAGGAAGCACCAAGGTGCTTGTCTATCACGGTACCAACCGGGCGAAAAATCATTATAAGTTCTCTGAGTATGATTTTGTTATAACAACGTATTCAATTGTGGAGGCTGAGTACAGAAAATATGTAATGCCCCCTAAAGATAAATGCCAGTACTGTGGGAGAATGTTCTATGGAAGTAAGTTGAAGATTCACTTGAAGTATATGTGTGGGCCTGGTGCAGTTAGGACTGCTAAACAGTCAAAGCAGCAGAGAAAAGAACCAAAGACAAAGAAAACATCTGACTTTGAGGTTAGTACTAGCAATACAGGTCTGAACGACGGAAAGGATCATGACAGTGCTGACAAGGAAACGGAGAATGAGTTTTCAACTGAGAAGGGACTCTCGTCTGGAGCAAAATCTATTTTGCACTCTCTGATGTGGGAACGTGTCATATTGGATGAGGTGGGTGTTACTGTTACATGTTTTGTTTTTCTTATGCATTTATTTTATTTTATATTTTATGTGATTCCATTTTCTTTGCAAGAGCAACCTTTGGTAATCAGGATTGAGGGCTACGAACCAGAGGTTGCTCTTGCAAAGACGTTTTCCTACGCTCCTCTGCTTGTTGGTGGATATTAATGCACTTGCTTTTAATTGTTACGCATAAAACATTTTTTATGATTATTATATTTATATTTCTGTCTCATTCACCTGGGATCAACTTGTTCATTTTCATGCAATCAACTGTTGAGTTGTAATTTCCTCAATTTTTGGTGTTTAATATTTGATCTTAATCATCCAATGTATGTCTTTTGCTATCTGCCTTGTAAACATCTCATTTCATACCTTGTGGTATGACCCTTTTTGTGTAGGCACATTATATAAAAGAGAGACGAAGCAACACAACCAGAGCTATTTTTGCTTTACAATCTTCATATAAATGGGCTTTAAGTGGAACTCCCCTTCAGAATCGTGTGGGAGAGCTCTATTCACTTGTAAGTTATTGTTGGGAGGAGTAGTATCGTGTTAAAAAAATATTTTCAGGCCTAACAAAAGACATTTGTAATTCTTGCAGGTCCGTTTTCTCCAGATAGTTCCTTACTCTTATTATTTCTGCAAGGACTGTGATTGCCGCACTCTTGATTACAGGTATTGCTTAAGCATTTCCATAATGCTACTGCTGTATAGCATTGTTTTATTATTACGAATTAATAACCTCCATTTATATACATCAGCATTTATCGATTTCGAGTTGAGTAAATTTATGATTAGGCACTAAAACCACCACGAAAGAGATACCTTACTTCAGTCTTTTCCTTCCTTTATTTTTAGCCAGCCTTGTTCGTTGCCACATTGTAATTTTCAATACTCTATTAAAAAACAAAAGATATCTAAACCTTGCGTATGATACAGTACCTCAGCAGAATGTTCAGGCTGTGCTCATAAAAATGTTCGGCATTTCTGCTGGTGGAATAAAGTAAGTAGTTCAACTAATACTATTAGAATTTATTTTAAAGCTAGTTTCATATTTTAGGTGATGTAATGTTGAGACTGTAATTACATTTCCCGTTTCAGTATATTTCCTCACCAATACAAGATTCTGGAAACAATGGGGGTGGTAGAGGAGCTATGCTTTTGTTAAAGCATAAAATTTTGCGGAGCGCAGTGTTGAGACGTACCAAAAAGGGAAGAGCAGCTGATCTTGCACTTCCTCCTAGAATTGTACGTTTTTTATGTTGAAATATTTAAATTGAAGATTAGTTTGTTTGTAGTACAAGTGTGATAAGGATCTGTTAAAATTCAGGTTACTTTGAGACGGGATTCTCTGGATGTTGTTGAAGAAGATTATTA
This sequence comes from Erythranthe guttata, assembly GCF_000504015.1. Next base: position 121,206 of record NW_012193393.1, read on the forward strand.
TACAGCATTGTACAACGAGAGTCAGGCACAGTTTAATACGTATGTCATCTATTTCTCCGCCATTATATCTTCATTTACACATTGTTTTGACATTGTTTTATTTTCTTCCTTGGGGAGCTACAGTATTTCAGTGCAAGTCTGTCTGAACAGTTATTTGGAACCAATTCATTTTGCCTTTCTGCTCACTTTTGCCTGGAGTTTCTTTATGGTGCTTATGTTACTGAAGGTTTAATTCTGTTGTTATACCATATTATTTTCTATGTGCAGATATATCGAAGCAGGAACAGTGTCGAATAACTATGCCCACATATTTGATCTCTTGACGCGCCTTCGACAGGTAAAATTCAATTTGCTCCTCTTGATTTAGTCTCTGTTAGGAAAACACTACCCTTTCCGTTTTAAGAAAACTGTGTGTGCTAGTAGAATTTGCCGAGAGTTAATTTGTTAACATGCTAAACTGTTGTTGTCTAGTGCATCAAGAAAATCATGCATGCAGGCAATATTTGATTGCTCTTTCTTATCGCAACGCAGGCAGTTGATCATCCTTACCTTGTGGAATATTCTCTTACTGCGATGGAAAGAAAGGGTAAAACTGTTGACACCAGCAATGATGAAAAATGTAGCGTATGTAACGACCCTGAAGAAGATACTGTGGTGAGTTGTTATTTTGATACAATTCATTTGACTTAACGTTTGAAGTTGCGCATGGATAATTAAGTCTCTTATCTCTTTTATAACTCATCTCCATTTCTGTTGTTTCAAAATCTTTTTCGACTATCATTTTGCCACCTCATCAGGTCACATCGTGCGGACATGTCTTCTGCAAGCCTTGTTTGATTGATCTTGGTGCTACCATGGGACAAAACTCATGTCCTTCTTGTTCAAAGCCACTTACTGTTGATTTCACCTCCAATAAAGATGTCAAGGACCAGATTTCAAAAACAACCATTAAAGGATTTCGCCCGTCAAGTATTCTGAATCGAATTCAGATCAATGACTTTCAGACAAGTACAAAAATAGATGCTTTGGTATGTTCAATTTGAATTATCCCCTCGTTTAGTTATTCATTTTTTTTTCAATTGTATCTAAAGATGTTTAAATTAAGCATATTTGTTCCATTGGTCCTTGTTTTTTCTTACTTTTTTTTGGTTATATGGTAGACATTACCGTAAATGTGTCTGTATGCATTTAGTCTTGTGTTTCGTAAGTTTGTACTACTAATTATACTTCACATATGATGCATAATTTATCAATTGTTTCCTCCTGATTTGTTTTTTAAAAAAAAGTGAGCTTTTAGTTTGTCATCGTGTAACATATGTTCATGTCGTATTTGCTTATTTTCGGATTTACTTAATTGCAGAGGGAAGAAATCAGATGTATGGTTGAGAGGGACGGTTCTGCCAAGGGAATTGTCTTCAGCCAATTCTCATCGTTTTTGGATCTCATACATTACGCCCTTCTAAAGGTACACAATATGTGAAAAACGTGGTTTTTATTATCATATTTCAATATTATAGGTAAGAAAATAACTCTAATGAATTGTGTTTCTTTATTACAGTCTGGAGTGACCTGTGTTAAGTTAGACGGGTCCATGTCTATGGGAGCAAGAGATGTTGCTATTAAACGATTTACAGAAGATCCCGATTGCAGAATATTCCTCATGAGCTTGAAAGCAGGGGGTGTTGCCCTCAATCTCACTGTAGCATCACATGTAAGTCTCTGTTTTATTTAATGTAGAGATGAGTGAAAAATACAATTTTCATCCCTCAAGTTTGCACCGATTTCACATTTGCTCCCCCATGTTCACAAAAAAACACATTTGGTCCCTCATATTTCAAAAATTCAACGTTTATAGTCCTTTCCGTCAATTTTCCGTTAATGCTAACGGACTAACTGTGAATTGACAGAAATGACCAAAAGTGTCAAATTATTGAAACATGAGGGACCAAATGTGTTTTTTGTGAACATTGGGGACCAAATGTGAAATCGTTGCAACCTTGAGGGATGAAAACTGTAAATTTTCCTAGAGATGATGTAATTTATCTGCAGTTATTCTTCTCTTGTTCATGCACCTCTTAATTCCTTCTCAATTGGATTTTCCGGATACAGCTTGTGTCGAATAGCACACTTTCCTATTTGGCTTCACAATATCTTCCTCGTCAAATTTAAGATGTCTGAAATGATTTATTGGACTTGTATGATTTTTCTCTTTCTTCAGTCAAACCGCTTAAATTGATGGTTGTATATTAAATGTCTGTCTCTAGGTTTTCTTGATGGATCCGTGGTGGAATCCGGCCGTGGAGCGGCAAGCTCAGGATAGAATACATCGAATCGGCCAATATAAGCCAATCAGGTAATTTAAACAATTCATTTTTTTTGCCTAAACATTTCGTATAATTTTATAGGTAGTGCATATACGTGTCAACGAGTAATGGTTTCGCTCTATTCTCCTCCACTTTGTAGGATCGTGAGATTTATCATAGAAAATACAATCGAGGAGAGGATTTTGAAGTTGCAAGAGAAGAAGGAACTAGTGTTTGAAGGGTAAGTTCAAATTCTTACTAAGTTGAAATTCATCTCTTTGTATTTTATTTTCGTTTTTTCGTAAACGGGGTTATATTACTGCAGGACTGTGGGTGGTTGTTCGGAGGCTCTAGCAAAACTAACAGAAGCTGATTTGAGATTCCTGTTTGTGACCTAATAAATAAGCTGTATCAGCTTCTTGTACAAGTTTTTTGTCTCCCTGGATTTTGTTGTTGTTTCCAATTTTTGTAGTTTTGTTTTTGCAGCCCAAATTGGTTTTGAAATCAGTTTTTGCTTTTGGGCCACAAATTGTATCAATGTATGAAGTTTCTGTGACAAATTAAGTGATTCACTATTTTGTGGATGCATCTGTTTTTTATGCCAAGAGATTAATGATAAACATTAACTATGTTTAAAACCTTAACTACATCAAGATTGATACTAATTAACACCTAAGTTTGATTAGTGTGCATGTCTTATGTTATACATTTAATTACGCGTTGTGTTTGGCTAAGCTTACACGTGGTTAAAAAGAGCTTATAAGCTCTTTTATTGTGCTTGATAATTTAAAAAAAATCTTAAAAATTCAAAAAATAAGCTGCTGGAGAGTTTTTAAGATCTTTAAAAAGTATCTATAATCCATCTTTTTACTTAAATCCAAACACTTCAAAAAATATTAAAAAAATAAGATGTATCAGTTTATCAACTCTTAAAACAACTTATCAAACGTTATTAGAATTCACACTCAAAAGTTATTCATAGGAAATATTTACCTTTTCATTTTTTCAACTTATGTAGCGAAGATCACATTAATTTAAAACGGATGAAGTATGTACATAGGACAAGGTCAATCGGGAAACGAAGCTCATGGCTTGTGTTAATTAACTTATGCAAGAAAATTGGAAAGTTGAGGGGACAAGGATTCCTCAAATAAGTGCAGATGCTAATAGTGTGAGGAGGTCCAAAATATGTATTGCACGAATACTTAAAAACATAAAACACCATTCATATTTTTGTCATTCATGCAAACTTAATGTGGGACAAGATCCTAGGCTTAAATTATGGTGACGAGGAAAATAATGATCCTCTAACATTCGCATGATGTTTTAAAAACATAAACCCCGCCTATTTTTTGCCGTTCATGTAATATCCTCTCACCCTGTAAATCGTCGAAGTTCGGGCTTCTTATTAATATGTGAAAGTAATTATAGTCGCTTTTCAGAATATTTGCAAACGCCAGACTTTTTACTATAAACAATTATTTTATGTTTATATTAATCTCTTTTTCAGCATCATAAATACATCAAATGTATAAAATGAAACACCATTTGCAAGTGTTAGCAATTTTCTCACTATTTATAATAATTAGAGAAATCTAAAACCTAATTAGAATTTCATAGTAAAATTCAAATGCATGTACATCATGAAACTTTTTGGATAAGGAAAATGGGAATAAGCATTTAGTTTGATAAATCATTTATCTTTCTTTTTCTAATGTCGCGTTGTCTTTTCCGTTCTTCCTTTTAGGTTGGAGTGAAAACCAGATGGATCGGATTAAAATTAACATTTTTTTTTATTTGATTTTAAATTTGTTGAAAAAAATAAATTATGTTCAAATTTTCTTTGTCAAAAAATAATATCGGAATACGCAATTTCATAAATGAGGAGATAATTTATTCGAAAACTAAAAAAAAAATCGGATCAAAATTGGCATATTCAGAAACTGTCTAATTATCCATGCACCCATAGTATAAAATATATATTGATATTATAAGCGTAATTTTTATAAGAAAAAAAGAAATTGGAATCCTTGAAATTATTTTTCAAAATTAAAATATAATTGAAAATTGCAATATATATATCATATTTTTCGTATCAAATTGACCGAACTCAATATTTTGGTTCTAATTTTCATCCATAATTTAATTTTAGATTACACAAAAGCTTCAACATTAAAAGGCCGATCAAATCCTTTATTTTTATCATAAAACTAGTGGAAATAAAGTACGATACAATTATGAAAATAAATAAAGGCAAAAAATAATTAATGAATTGTACCATAATTAGGGAATCATGATTGTTTTTTGGCTTGTTTTGTACCACTTGTAGTGATGACCAATTTTGTAGGCTTTTTATTATAAAAAAGTTCCCAAATTGAAGTACTAAAATACAATGAAGAGACCGTGAAACTTGCTTGAGTCACCGATTGCATAAGCCACATTATCTTCTTTATTCAACTTTTTTTAATCATTTCTGCATATAATAATTGAGAAAATTCGAAGAGTGAAAGTTGGCAATGGTATGGCCTGCGTGAACCCTCTTACAAGATGATGACCAATAAATTCTAAATTTATAAATAGTGTGTGTCAAGTGTTCAACTTTAATTTTAATTTGAGAGATATCAATAGGATCGGTGGCAGATCGGTGGCAGAGTCAGCATATGGTCGGGGGCCATGGCCCCACAATATTTCTCAAATCCTATTATTTTATATAAAGATTTAAAAAAAAAAATCATGCACAAAAGCATTTTCGGCTTCTTCAGATTTTTTTTAATGCATTCGCACCCCTCGGACATAAAATCCTAGTTCCGTTAGTGCATATACATTACTTATAGTGTATATATAGTAATCCTTGATTTTTATATATTTTTCCTAAATGAAAAGTCGAATGTGAAATAAATTCATTATTTATCTAAGTACGTTACTGCAGATCTTGTAGATATTACATCGAATTAATTAAACAAAACATACGCACATTATAGCTTCTGAGTAGGGGTAAATATTGGACATATTGGATAATAGTTAACATTTTCGTAATTTTTTGTTTAAGCAAAAATATAATTTCAATTATATATAAAATTCTTGCGTTGAAATTTTCGGATCAGAATTGGCAGATCAAGATTTAGATATTCCGAGCGAAATTACCACTAAAGGTTGCACAATTAAGAGTCTTATACTCTTGAATATTGATATAATATGAATCTTTTGAGAAAATTGGAAATTTGTGTGTGAATTTCACAAGTATTAATAACCAATGCATTGATAATTTGTTGTGTTAGATTGCACTATATCTTATATAGGTTATCAATTAACCGATTTAAATATAACTTTTATAATAATAAAATATAAAATATATTGTGCAATAGCTGCTGCATGCAATGATTACTCCAATACCAAATTTGGATAGAATAATTTATATATTAGATTTACAATTAATATGCATGAAATAGTGTTGTAACTTTAAATGAGAAGAAATTGGAAGCAAGCCCACACAAACTAAACGGCTTCTAAAAATAGCAAAGACAAGGTGCACTGTTTTTGCGAGATTCCGGATAAAGTAAACCGACTATTACAATAATCCCATGTTAATTTCCAGCTGGAATTTTAATATTTTTCTTATTCTTAATTGATGTTCAATTTCTTTTTTGGTAATATGTTAGGTGTATGAATTTTTATTTTTATTTTGAAAGTTAGGTGTATGATTTTTGTTTCATAATAGATCATGTCTTAGTATTCCAAAATGAATAATCCTCCATGCGGTTCAAATTAATTGTTGCTTTGGAGAATTTTTTTTTGTTTCATGTATGTTATCTGTACAATAATTACTATTTTATCAATTTTGCCCTCACACCTCTTAAGTAATTGGAAGAAAGTTAATGTAAATAAAATTAATAATCTGGCTATTTTAGTAATACTACATATTGTTTTTTTCTAAAATTCATGCATATTTATTAAGTTTCTTAATATGTGCGCAACAACCCAAAGCGACACTTATTTTGAGACGGAGGGAGTATTTTTTAAGGTGCAAAGTGAGTTCGAACTTGCTATACTTACTATTAGTCCATTTGTAATTTGCTATAGCATGATCGAATATGGATTGAGCCGTGAATCGATATGTGGTCAACAAACCGATTAGACTATGGATGGTTGACCTCAAACCCTCAACCGGTTATTTGATAGTATGATTAAATTTGCAATTAACGTAAACCAATCGTTACACATTTTCTTTAACAACCCTGATCTTATTAAATGACCATTATCGAAGGTCGATTCATCGACAATTCAATCATTCAATTAAAAAAAAGTTAACGTTAGTCGAAATTTGAACCACTCAATTGATATGTTTAGTTGCACATCTTTGATAGTCCTTACAATTAAGAGTCGGGATAAGTCAAAACCCATGAACCGACGTTTCTGACCTGAGAACTTCCGATTTTTTAATCACGATCGGGCCTACTAGTATTGTCATGCCCGCGAGACAACCTTAAGAGTATTTATTTTTAAGAAAATATTGTAAATTAAAGATATGTCTACTATTCTTATTGTAAATATAATTAATTAAGATACCAATACTAAAACAAAATAATAATAATGTGATTGTATTTGATATGTTAAGGATGATAAATACGATTATTCTAGAACATTACTAGTTAGAAGCAAGACCAAATGAAATGTAAACAATTTTATATTGATCAAATAACACAAATTATGATCAACACAAAACTTCCAAAAGAGAGTTTCAAACACATTCACAAACCAAATGAACAAACATGCTACTTGGTTGGAATAATACAACATTCTAATAATACAACATAATGCCTTAATGGGGAAAGTCTTTCATGAACTAACACAAACAATCTAAGACTAACAAATCCTACAAATCCAACTTAAAATAGACAAAATTTAAAAGACAAATCTTTCAAATCTCTGTCCACCTAAATTTGAAAATCTCCAATATATTGCATATATAGTACCAACTTTAGTAAATACTAGGCATGTTGTTCCACATGAAGGATCCTCCAAAGTTCCAATCTTGATTCGCTGCGCCATTCGAGTTTGCAACCGGGTTGTACTGCGGAGCAACAAGTTGACTTTCTACCGCCCCGTTTGAACCATCGGTCAAACATGGCGATTCATTGCCAATTTCTTCGTCCCAATTTGGAATCGGCACGGATAATGGGAAATTATCTAGAAGGTTCAATAAATCATCGTCCATAGAAGATCCGCCTTCTCCGGAGGCCTTATTTTCCGCCCCTGCGACAAGCCACGTGTTATAAAAAAACGTGTAACAACGTATTGAAATGCATCGAAATATTCAAAATAAATTAGGTCGTAATAAAAGACTTCAATCGAGACTTATTGGATTGTACGATAGTAAATCGCGTCACGTTTATTTTATGGGTTTATCGCATGCCGACCCCTTGTATTTCTCTCTACTTATTTAGAAAACATTCCATGTTATTTTATTAGCAAAAGCCCTAATAATTCAAATCTTCTAGCAAACCACCCCTTTAAATGTACTTTTTAGAGGGTTATGTGCTATAATAAATGCTTTATAATTTGATGGGTTTTTTTGCTAATATTTATAACACATAGATCTTTTTAGCAATTGGGTATAGGGACACTAAATCAATTTAGGAATAACAACATTTATTTCAATTAAATACATAATTCACAATTAGAACTTAATAAATATTGGGAAATTCTATGCTACACCCCATTATTAACACCAGATGATTGTTAACGTAGATTTACACATAATCACACACACCCATATGTATGTGTGTTTAGTACTGGATGATTATTTAACCTCATCCGTGGTTAACAAATACCCGATGTAAATAACCCGATGCAGCATATAACTTTCCAATATTTATGCATCAATTCAACTAAAAAAGATTTTCATCAAATCATATATGTAAGAAAGAGTGCATACCTTCATCAAAACCAAAGGCATCTGCATTAGCATGCAAATTTCCATCTTCTGCAATGAAAGAATCCTCTGTTTTTCCAGCCAAAGCTTGAGATTCACCCAATAAATCCTCCAACAAACCACTCTTTTTATTACACCGTTCGAAGCCCGTTTCAACCTCGTAATAATCCTCGGCACAGTCACTCGAACCTGGCGTCGTAGTCGTCATAACAAAGTCGCTTGAAGAAGCCACTGGAGATTGGATTGAAGGCAGCCCGAATACACCCATGTCAGGGCCCGAATTAATACCGTAGTTTAAAGAATTATTAAATTGAAGATTAAACGAGGGCTTTGGCAAAGGCGTGTGGTTGAAAAACGGGGCGGCGGAAAGAGTTGGCGAAGAAAACGAAGAATTCGAGGCCGATAAAGATAGGGATATGCTGCCGTTATTGTTGTCGTTGTAGAGCTTCATTTGGTTGTTGATGTATGGAGTGTTGTAGTTAGCCTGGTTTTGTGGGGAGGTGAACATTTCGTAGAAACTTAACGGATTTGGGTTCGGGTTCGGGTTCGGGTTCGGGTTTGGGATCGGGTTCGGGCTTGGGTTCGGGTTTGGGAGATGGGCTGAGACTAAGTATGAAGATAGTGGTGGTGGTGGTGGTGAAGAGTTGAGTTGCTGCTTGTGTTGATTTTCGTGAGGGTAAATTGGTAATCCTGCACGTTGGCGCCGCTTCAGTCTTGTGTTCCAATAGTTCTTGATTTCGTTGTCTGTTCTTCCAGGTATCTGTATGTATTTATGTATATATATATATATACACATGTGAAGAAATTAGTGAATAATTAAGACCTAATTCAACTGAATACAAACAGAGTTATATATATAATTAGATATATATACACACAACTGTCATTTTCAGGTAAACAGATAACAAACAAATGTCAGGATTTCAGAATCAATCTACGACAACTGAATAGAAACAGAGTTATGCATAGAGAGAGAGAGAGAGAGAGAGAGAGAGAGAGAGAGAGAGAGAGAGAGAGAGAGAGAGAGAACAAAGACCTGAGAAGCCATGCGAGCCCATTTGTTGCCATACTTGGCATGAAGTTCGACGATGAGTTTCTCTTCATCGGCAGAGAAAGCACCTTTCTTAAGATTAGGCCTCAAATGATTAGCCCATCGGAGCCGACAGCTCTTCCCGCATCTCGAAAGCCCCGAATTCCTCTGGACAGCATTCCAATTCCCCTCGCCGTGATTCTTAACGTATTCGATTAAGGTCGAGTCCTCGTTCGATGTCCACGGCCCTTTCTTCAGCCCATTTCTGCTCTTCACAGCTGCTATTGGTGTTTCTCTTAAACCTCCTCCACAACCATTTCGTGCCATAACACTTAGTTTTTTTTTTTTCTTGTTTTTTGGGTTTCCAATGGGAAGAAATGATGAACAAATTAAGAAGAGGTGTAAGGATTAGAGAGAGATGGAGGAGAGAGATGAAATGTAAGAGAGAGAGAGAGAGAGAGAGAGAGAGAGAGAGAGAGAGAGAGAGAGGATCAAAAGTTGAGTAAGGAAAAATGGGGGCTGTGAGAATTTATAGGTGAAGCCTTGTAAATAGGCCCCGGGATGAATGCTCCTCCATTATGCAATGTGTTTTTCAATATTATGTCAAATGATTTTCTTTTCTTTTTTTTTTTTTTTGTCTTAACATAAATCATTGTATTTGCAAGTTTTGTAATGAATATATGATTCCTTTTTTTCTTTTTTTTCTCCCTCAATAGAATTGTGACAATTTTCGTGGCGGTATTCGGTGTGTGTCGTTTACGATGGGATTTCGACAACTTTCACGTAAATCGTGCAGCGCGTGTTCAAAATTCACTTCTGCAAATTCCGTGTTTTATTTTACTTACCTTTTATTGGTAGAGTGTAATGATTTCAGTTACCGTTTTATGTTGTCGATAGCACCAAACGTTTGATTTTTAAATTTTTGCATTGTGTGCGTTGGCGCGGACGATTTAATGGGATGAACGGAATTTCGTTTAGGATTAAATATATTTTAGCCACATTTGATACTATATGATAATTATGTTACATAGCGATCCTATCATACTATTTGGAGAAAATCAGAAAATTGACATTTTTTTCTATTCAAAGAACCTGCGGCCAACCATATAAGTGCACTGAATAAACCTACACTCTCGTGTAGTAGCTTGCAAATTATACGAAAGATGTAAATAACACTAAATTCAGAAATTGACATTTAATTGAAGGGAACAAGAACAAACATAAAAGCACTCTAATATCTATCTATGTGTTAAATCTATCATTTCTCTGTAACTTCTGTTACAAATTATAGTACAAAATGAATAACCATCACTACAAATATATTTTGTTGCATAAACTTTAAACTATGTTCACCAATTTGGGCCTATGCATTTATCATCTTTAATATTAAGGCCCAATGTTGTATGGGTATTAGGTTGTGACTCGGCCTCGGCCCAATATATGAGCTTTACTAATGATGTTGTACCAAAAGGCGAAATCCCTTGCCCCAGGATCCTCATCCCTTGGTCCGATAAGTATTTGATGGATGAATGTAAATTATGGCGACTTAACGGCCCGTTAAGGTAGCGGACCCGGATCCGGTGCCCATAAGAAACCAACCCTCATTGGAGTTGAAATTCCTACATTGCGACTTTCAAGATTCAATCCTAGGACCTTGTACCAACTTACCACCTCCGGAACGTTGAGCTATACCCATGCGGGAGCTTTACCCGTCATGAAAGAACAAGAAAGAGACATAAAGAAAGGAATTGCAGAATCTCATTTACCATTGATTTTCTCTTGTGTACAGGCCCGGCTATGAGGGAAGACGACCAAGACGGTCGCCTAGGGCCCCCGATTTTTTACGAATTTTAGGTGGCCCCAATTCTAAAAAATTAGTCCTTATGTATTAGTATTTGTTGATAATATATATTTAAGGGCCCTTATTATTAAACAAATTATAACCATACAAATAATTTACACTTATTTTTTAAATATTCCAAAATATAAATTAAGAATTCAAATCAAAATTTTCATAGTAAAAGATTTAATCTTTCTTTTTGTTTATGGTACTTTTTTTTTTCAGTGGTATGAGTAGTCATAACTCGATTATTTGAAATGCTAACTAACATATATTAATTTTGCCTAATTTATTTGTTTCTTAGATGTTATTAATTTTTATAGTTTTGTTTGATATTAAAATATTGTTCCATACAATATAGTATGCACTTATTTTTGTTTCTTAGATGTATTTAATCTTTATAGTTTTGTTTTCTTCCAAGATTAAAAAATTAAGTAGTTTTCGATAATATTTTATAAATATGAGTTTTTTGCCCCCTGTGTGTTTTAGTTATAGAGTTTAGCCACATAATTGTTTTGTTTAATTAGTTCATACTCTTTTATAAATAGATTAGATTTATTTTATATTTAGCATTGCAGTAAAAAATATTATGTTTAAAACCCTATAGATATTTTTACCAAAATTTGACATTTTTTTTCCCGAATATTTTAACCTACACCACCATATTATTTCAAAAAAAAAAAAAAAAAAAAAAACCATCATTGCCCCTACTAGGGGCCCCATTTCAACAAGGTCTACAAAGTTCGCCTTGGGCCCCCAAAATATCCTAGGAACGTGCGTGCTTGTGTACGGTTAAGTGAGGAACCATTGATAGAGGCTTAGTTAGGATATCTACTATTTGATCTTTGCTGGATAGAGCGATTTGTTGTGAATGTGATCCCGAACAAAATAATGCAAATCACCCTAGTTTTTAAGAGGAAAATCACCACTGAGCACTACATCAACACCTAAAATAGGAGAAATTAAATACTACATCTAGTTATTTATAATAGGTTGATTCAAACTGTAAATCTATATGCAATCACACACACATTCCTGTGTATGTGTGTGTAGTGAGTAGTTATTTAATCAAATGTACGGTTCAAATCCATTCGATGTAAATAACCAAGTGCACCATCTAACTCTCCCCCAATGTATACCACAATTTACTACACAAGTCACCTATGATCAAAACAGACAGCTAAAAGACAACATTTTAAATTATCGAAGAACAGAAACAAGCCTCAGTGTTCTTGCTTTGTTCATTTCTTCAACACGGGATTAACCATCAGACCATCGGTCGATGTAACTGATATTTAGCTGCTCATAGATTCATTGTACACAAATTAGACCGTTAAACTTAGTAAGGAGATTAAAGAAACTAATAATTAACGGCCAAGTTACAAATAAGACTACAAATATAGATAACTCCATGAACACCAGCCTCAATTTTCTTTTAGCATTGAATTTGTCTTTAGGCCATCTATTAGAGCAGAATTCGATGTAAGAGATGCCTTCAGTATGCTTAAACCCTGCACCAAAAAAACAAATATCGACGCGCAAGTTAACATATATTTAAACGAAACATAAAAGTTGAATACATTCACATTACCTCTTGTAATCCAATATGCACCTCAACTTCTCTTGCATCAGACAAAGGGACTTTCATCTCATTTAGAATAGAAAGAGTCGAGTACATATACAGAGGAGTGACGGTTAAATCATCATTGACCATATACATTGTCGGTCCACCTTCTCTAACATAACTTCCCATTCTTTCCGGAAACTCAACAACAAGACCATCTCTTACCTCATTCCAAATGCTCTCCGATATCCATTCTGTATCAAGGGTTACGCCTTGGTGGTAATACAATGTAGGAGCAATTTCTTCCCTCAGAGGTAAAATCGTGTTTTTGGACATATAACCATGAGGCAGCGTAGGATTGTGATATGCCTAATTGGGCCAACCCAATGGGCCTACAATTTCTTTACCTACTGGGCTACGAGCCCAATATCGAAGACCAATATCACCGAGGCCCAAACACCTTCAAGTAAGGCTTAGGCCCAACAAAGCAAACCCAACCCAATAAACGACATATAAATAGAGGTTTTACTCATTTTATTAAGGTACGTCCTATTAACTGAGCAATACTACAATACGTATTCTCTGGACTATTTCTATGATCAGCACGTCTGACTTGAGCGTCGGAGGGGTTTCCGCCGGATCAACCCCCGGCGTAGTTCACGTGTGTTCATTTCGCAGGTACCTCAGGATCATCAAGTTGTCAAGCTACTGATCTGCTTTGCTCTCCCAGTTCGTTTTCTACACTACCCTAGGTGAGCTACATTTTAGCATCATCATTTTGGCGCCGTCTGTGGGAACGATGCAAACCAGATCACGTAGCCAACAAGATCCTCCTGAGGCGTCTGCTCGGAGAGAGAAGGACACGGCAAACGACCTCCCACCTCGTGGAGGCTCTGGCTTGCCACCTCCTCCACATCCCATGGATCCGCCTCGCGAGCTTCAGGTGATCCCCCTTGGGGACCAACCACTCGCCGATCCACCGCTCCCTGCTCCTCGAATGGTTCAAATAACCGAGGATGCGCTTCAACGCATGATAGCAGAAACTTCAACTCGCGCTGCCATAGAGGCCGTGACCCAATATATCGCCACGATGGGAGCAAATGCTCCCAACGCGATATCAGCACCTGCTCCACATGTGGAGCCATCTATGGCACCACCGCCGTCGACCCCCTGGGGGCTTACATATGCCCCCAAAATATTTCGCTCGCCAAGGGTTATCGACTCCCTGGGGGCTTACATCTGCCCCCAAAATATTTCGCTCGCCAAGGGTTATCAACTCCCTGGGGGCTTACATCGCCCCCAAAATATTTCGTTCGCCAAGGGTTATCGACTCCCTGGGGGCTTACATCTGCCCCCAAAATATTTCGTTCGCCAAGGGTTATCGACTCCCTGGGGGTCACATCGCCCCCAAAACATTTCATTCGTCATAGCAGGAGCCAACGCTCCTCCTCGTGAGGCCCACTGGGTCCTCAACATGATCAATTTCTACTTAATTCTCGAACGGTTCAGATAACCGAAGAAGACCTTCAGCGTATGATCACGGAAGATTCAACTCGTGCTGCCACTGAATCAGTGGCACCATATATCGCCAAGGTGGGGCATCTCACCCCAGTGGTTCGTGATCGCCTCATCCTAAATGGGGGGCTATCCCATCCTAAAGTTGGGCATCACATCTCAAGGGTGGTACATCCACTTACCTTTCAACCCCAAGGGGTTTCACATCCCATCAAGTGTTTCACGTCCCTAGTTCAAAAACAGAAAAAATGGTATGACGCGCACGCGCGAACCAATGGCGCAACCATGCGCATCCACCTCAGACCATAGGTCTCGAACGCCTCATCCTACAGTGGGCAGTTATCCCCATCCTAAGGTTGGGCATCACCCTTACCTTTCAACCCTAAGTGGGTTCACATCACATCTCAAGAGACGAGTATAAACTCACTACTCAAAAAATAGAACATCCCCAAGGGGGTGCACATCCGATCTCAAGGAACGAGGATAATCTCCATACTCAAAAAATAGAACATCCCCAAGGGGGTGCACATCCCATCTCAAGGAACGAGGATAATCTCCCTACTCAAAAAATAGAACATCCCCAAGGGGGTGCACATCCGATCTCAAGGAACGAGGATAATCTCCCTACTCAAAAAATAGAACATCCCCAAGGGGGTGCACATCCCATCTCAAGGAACGAGGATAATCTCCCTACTCAAAAAATAGAACATCCCCAAGGGGGCGCACATCCGATCTCAAGGAACGAGGATAATCTCCCTACTAAAAAAATAGAACATCCCCAAGGGGGTGCACATTCCATCTCAAGGAACGAGGGTAATATCCCTATTCAAAAAATAAAACATCCCCAAGGGGGTGAATATCAACCAAATAAAAGCAAATAGAAAAAAAAAAAAGAGAATGAAAAAAGAGAAGAAGAAAGAAGAAGAAGAAAGAAGACGAAGAAAAAAGAAAAGAAAAGAGAAGAAGAAAGAAGAAGAAAAAAGAAGATGAAAAAATAGAAGAAAAAAGAAGAAGATGAAAAAAGACAAGAAGAAAGAAGGAAAAATACAAGAAAAAAAAAAAAAAAAAAAAGGAGGCGCGCCTGCAGTGCACGCGCGCGCTGACGTCAGCAAAAAAAAAAAAAAAAAAAAAAAAATAGCTGGAGGCGCGCGTGCACAGCACGCGCGCGTGGCTAACACGCGCCGGACGCGCGCGCGTGCACAACACGCGCCACAGCAAAAAAAAAAAAAAAAAAAAAAAAACAGGTGGAGGCGCGCGTGCACCGCGCGCGCGCGTGGAGTACACGCGCTGACGCGCGCGCGCGTCAGCAGGAAGAAAAAAAAAAAAAAAAAAAATACTTGGAGCGCGCGCGAGCACGTGCGCGCGCTTTCCAAGACACCCTTGGACTGCGCGCTCCTATCAGATCGCGCGCAACTTTGTCTACTCTCTACCAAATTGCGCGTAGATTTTGACTCGCTTCTCCAAATCGCACGAGAATTTCAACGCGCTCCACCACATTCCGCGAGCTCTTTAACGCACCTACCAAATGGCGTTCGCTATCAAATGGAAAATAAAAAAAAAAAAAAAAATTATTTCTCCACGCCATGCCAACGATTAACGCAAGACTACAACACCGATCTACTCTCAATACGATCCGGTACCCCTTTCAACTTGGCTCCCACATCGTCTCGAGAGAGGGGGGCTTGCGAGACAACTTCCAAGAGGAGCCAACTCGCTCAGTACTACCACCCGTTGCGAGATAACTCCCACGAGGAGCCAACTCCCTCGGGTCTACGAAACCATAGCGAGATAACTCCCACGAGGAGACCACTCGCTCCGTCTTATAACCCGTTGTGAGATAACTCCCACGGGGAGCCAACTCCCTCGGGTCCACGAACCCATAGCGAGATAACTCCTACGAGGAGACCACTCGCTCCACCCTACGACCCGCAGCGAGGAAACTCCCACGAGGAGCCAACTCGCTCGGTTCCACGAACCCACAGCGAGATAACTCCCACGAGGAGACCACTCGCTCCATCCTATCACCCGTTGTGAGGCAACTCCCACGAGGAGTCAACTCCCTCGGGTCCACGAACCCACAGCGAGATAACTCCTACGAGGAGACCACTCGCTCCATCCTACGACCCGCAGCGAGGAAACTCCCACGAGGAGCCAACTCGCTCGGTCCTACGAACAGCGAGATAACTCCTACGAGGAGACCACTCGCTCCATCCTACGACCCACAACGAGGAAACTCCCACGAGGAGCCAACTCGCTCGGTCCTACGAACCCACAGCGAGATAACTCCTACGAGGAGACCACTCGCTCAATCCTATAACCCGTTGCGAGGTAATTCCCACGAGGAGTCAACTACCTCGGGTCTCATAACCACAACGAGATAACTCCCACGAGGAGACCACTCGCTCCGTCCCACAATTCACAGCGAGACAACTCCCACGAGGAGCCAACTCGCTCGGTACTGCAAACCGCAGCGAGACAAGTCCCACGAGGAGCCAACTCGCTCAGTAATACAACCCGCAGCGAGACAACTCCCACGAGGAGACAACTCGCTCGGCCATACAACCCGTTTCGAGATAACTCCCACGAGGAGACAATTCGCTCAGAGCGACCTCAGTCCGCGCGCTCCTCAGTCGCGCGCCATCCGATGCTTTTACAACTGCCCTGCGAGACAACTCCCACGAGGAGCCAACTCGTGCAGTAATACAACCCGCAGCGAGACAACTCCCACGAGGAGACAACTCGCTCGGTCCTACAACCTCTTACAAGGAAACTCCCACGAGGAGCCAACCCCCTCGGGTCTCAAAACCACAGCGAGATAACTCCCACGAGGAGATCATTCGCTCCGTCCTATAACCCGTTGGGACAACTCCCACGAGGAGCTAACCCCCTCTAGTCTTAAAACTACACCGAGATAACTCCCACGAGGAGTCCACTCGCTCAATCCTACAACCCGTTGCGAGACAACTCCCACGAGGAGCCAACTCCCTCGGATCTCAACACCACAGCGTGACAACTCCCACGTGCAACCACCTCACTCGATAAATATTACTCACCGCGAGACAACTCCCATGAGGAGACAACTCGCCCGAAATTCACTATATAATCACAAGCTCAAGTTAGCACGATTACAACCCTAGAAGCACTTAGAGACATTATGAGAATCTATATAGCCTGGCCAGCTTGATTACTCAAAAATATCTACTTGTTTTTCGATGGGTCATTCATTAAAACGTGGCCACGGTCCAAACATACTTAAGACCCACGAGGTCTAACAAGGGGCACGACCCCCATAAAAAAAAAAAAATCTTGAGAGTCTGATCCCCTCCTCAAGTACATCACGCACAAGGCTATATGTAAACACATATAAGCAACGCATCAAAACATTGACAATGTCGAAAAATAACAACTCCCATGAGGAGAATACTAGCTCCGTGCTACTACATTATCGTGAGACAACATCCACGAGGACGTAACTCGATCAACTCGATTACCCCAGAGACAACTCCCACGAGGAGATTACTTGATCCGTGCTACTACATTATCGCGAGACAACTCCCACGAGGACATAACTCGATCAACACTATTACCCCGCGACAAGATAACTCCCACGAGGAGATAAATCGCTACTACATCGTCGCGAGACAAAACCGACGACTCAATTAATTTATATCGCGGCAACTTTGTCGCGCTATGCGCCAACGCGCATTCACACCCCTCCGACACACGCTCCAACGCGTTTTCGCATACCATTAGGCCATACGCCAACGATCGACTTCTACAATTTTTACTCTCGACACGATCTGAGACCCATCACAACATGGCCCCCACATCGACTCGAGAGTGGGGGGCTTAATGATATGCCTAATTGGGCCAACCCAATGGGCCTACAATTTCTTTACCTACTGGGCTACGAGCCCAATATCGAAGACCAATATCACCGAGGCCCAAACACCTTCAAGTAAGGCTTAGGCCCAACAAAGCAAACCCAACCCAATAAACGACATATAAATAGAGGTTTTACTCATTTTATTAAGGTACGTCCTATTAACTGAGCAATACTACAATACGTATTCTCTGGACTATTTCTATGATCAGCACGTCTGACTTGAGCGTCGGAGGGGTATCCGCCGGATCAACCCCCGGCGTAGTTCAGGTGTGTTCATTTCGCAGGTACCTCTGGATCATCAAGTTGTCAAGCTACTGATCTGCTTTGCTCTCCCAGTTCGTTTTCTACACTACCCTAGGTGAGCTACATTTTAGCATCATCAGATTGATAAGCCGACCTTTTGTATCTGGATTCCTCAGATACTTGTCCCCGTTAATATTTTCTAGGCTTGTGTACAAATTGTCTATGTTCTTAAGACAAGTGTTACCGCCCAAAAGATTCTCGACTCCTCCTAGAGGGATGGTCAGCAAACTAAAAAGGAAATCAATAAAATCCTCCTCGCATTGAGCAAACAATAACTCATTGGTGGATTTCTTCAGCATCAATTTCAAGATCATCTTCTTAGAGTTCGAGGAAGTTGTTGCTTCTTTCTCTGTGCCGTGAAATAAAACTCGGCCTACTGGAGGTTTTTCTTCGGAATAGTACTTCCGGTTTTCACCGAGTATGATATCAGACAATGGAGTACTCGATAGCAACGACCCTTTCAGCAAATCAATAACCTAATGCAAAAATGAATTTACATAACACAAAATTTGTTAAGGTTGTGTCCTGAATTTCTTTCTTCTTCTATTATGTTTTTATTACGCTCTTTTAAGTTGTAAACATATTTGCTTGACACCTTCAATCCCAGCCAGAAGACTTTGCAATTTTATGTTTTTGAGACGAAATTGTAGGAATAAAAGTGAATTTAGGACTAAATTAGTAAAAAAAGAAAAACAAAAAAAGGTAAGAAGGAGGGTTGATGGGATAGCATCCTCACATTTAAAAAAAAAAAAAAAAAAGGTAAATAGCATTTGACCCGCATATAGTTACAAACTTTTGTAGACGATCGCCTTGTGCATGCATGTAATATCAGCACATAATTCCTTGTGGTTGATAGGGGTATCTCTTCTATTAGTTTTTTGTCAAACGTTAAAATACTATATTTTGAAGATAAACCCCTTTAAGTTTTGCAGACGACCCCCTTGAAGTTTGACAAAAAACTAACGGACTATTTACCCAAAGAAAAAAACTACTTCGTTCAAATTAACACAAAAATCAAACAGCGGGCCAAAATTGAAATCATTATCTCTGTATAATATATCAACCAAAAGTTAAGGGAAAAAAAAAACACAATTGAGGATAAACTCACCTTATTGAACCCGAAAGCCACATTCCTTAGCTGGGCTCCATCCATGTCTGTAATTCCAAGAATGCTCAGAGTTTCCATTACAGATCCTTCCACACTAGGCACCATTTGCAAATCATCAGAAATTAAGAAATACGCTCCATTTCTCGTAAAAACTCCTCCATCATCGTAGGCGGCCGAGTCCAAAGTAGTCATATAATAGAATTCTCTTGCAACTGGTTGCCCACAATCGCATACAGCAGTATCATAGTACATGCATATATTTGACTCTCTAGAGCTGACACAGTCCAAGTCTTGACAAGCATAGTATTTGGTGGGCTTTGTGTCGTTAATATCGAGTTTCAGCTTACGGTATTCAGCTTCAAATGAGCTTCTTGGATTGAGAAGCGTCATCTTAACACCTTCCGTCGAGAAATGGCGACTGTCGAGATTTGATAGGCCGTTGTACAAACTTGTTAAGCTTCCGATATCGGCTTCTTCGTATTGATTCTCGACAAGTCTAATTATCGTCCCCAATGGCAACGTTAGGAAACTTAGTAAAACGTCTGCGAAATTGCTGTCGATTTCTGCGAATAGCACTTTGGTTGCATGTTTGTTTATCACTACTTTCAAAGTGAATTCAACTTCGTCCTTAGTATGAGACATTGTGTGTTTGAATTGCTTCAAAAAATTGGAATTAAGAAATCTGAGAAGGACAGTATAATTATAAAATATGATATCTAGATTTACTTCAACCAAATTTATAGGGACATAAAATATAGGGTAAATTCTATTTTTCCCCTTGTACTTTGGCTCGATATCACTTTACCCCCTTCTACTCTAGATTGCATCGATTTGCCCCATGTACTTGAAAAAAATTGTCTCAATGTGGCCCTCGCTGCTAGTTGTCTGACATTTGACCTTAACATCGTTTGATATGAAATTACAAAAACGCCACATCTCCCAGTTTAAATAATTATTAAAAGATAATAAATAAATAAAAAAAATAATGAAAAATTCAAGAAAACGAGAAAACATAGTCCACGACGCCAACCACAATTTTTTTTTTAATTTTATTAATAATTTTTAAACTAGAAGGGGTGGTTTTGTAATTTTCAAACTTAGATCGAACGGTGTTAAGGTCAAAGGTCTGAAAACTAACAGCGAGGGCCACACTGAGACAATTTTTCAAGCAAGGGGGGAGATCAATGCAATCGATAATAAAATGGGGTAAAGTGATACCGAACCAAAGTTCAAGAGGGGAAAAGTGGAATTTCCCCTAAAATATACTAAGAGTCAGTTGAGTTGTCCAATCAAATTCAAGAACTCGAGGGGGTCTCTCTTAAGTAGGAGATAGACCTTACATTTCCCCAAAATAGGTTAAGCATTTTATTAGAAAAATCATCTATCTATTCCTAGGAAAAAACAATTGTATAGATTCCCACTAAATTTGAAGACTTATAATATTCCAAAAAAATCATGCTCTGCAGTTCATAGTTCGAGAGAATAGAATTGAAGCGAAAATTAAATGGATACTGAAGTGAATCGAAACGTCGGTTATATTATATTGATGATTGTTCAGCTGAAAGAATGAACTAATTAATCATAATATACATACAGTGTATTTTCTCGCAAAATAGTCCATTACATATCTGTTGGAGACAAATACTGTTACAGAGTCCAAGACAAGCTAACTGTTACTGACAGTTGATAGAGAATTTCTATACAGAACCATGCAACCCCTAAACGTTTCTATGATGAGTACAACAATAAAAAAACAGAATAAAAAACAAAAAAATTAACGTGGTTCAACCAAGAGAAACGCCTACTACTGTTAGAGTAGGTGACCAACAAGCCAACATGTGGTTGTGGTCTCTCGTATTTATTATGGTAATAAACGAACCTTTATTCGTATTAATGATAAAACACCTTGGCATTCTATATCTTTGTCCATTTGTCACAAGCATAGATATAGTCCTTACAGTTATTACAAGTACTAGTAATTTATCGTTAGGATCGTGAGATATTTACTCAAGTATTATAACTGTTAAACGTGTTCCTAGTCGAAGGGTTACGCCACCAATGAGGATATCGGTCTTTCCCATTAGAAGACTAGCACTTAGTGTATGTGTACTGCATCTCATCAGTAAACGGTATTGTGATATCGGCATGCATAAGTGGGTGCTCGTAAGTTGACGAGTTCACTGAACTCCCTCACCCTAGAAATCTCTAAGTGGTTCCCAATAATCGAGTAGAGATATCTATGGTATAATTGTACACCATTAGTCCTTATGACCTAGACATCACCGTGACTTCACTAGAGGACCAGCTGTATCGTGACCTGTCTCTGAGTTCCACCGATGACCATCCCAAGGGCCAGTGTTCGTGCAGTTCGAAATCTAGTGGGAGGTCTGTGCATTGTAGTCGGGGATTCGATCGCTAGAAAAGTCTTGGATGTCCTGTGTGTTCTGAAAGTTTGAAATCATACTAAGTTTCTGGCCAGAGCTGACTAAGTGATGATTAGAGGATTCGATTCTCTAAGTCATGCACGTGAAGATTACAATACTTAGAACGATCGCACCGTCATTGAACATATAAAGAGGTCTCGATGAACCAATGCCTCTAGTTCAATCGGGACATATGAATCGAAGGGACCGTACTGTACGTTAACTATATTTGAAGGTTCTTGCAGGCACTTCATTTGTATCTAGGGAATCATGACGCGTAGTTGCTAGACGTCAATCTTGATTCGTCTTAATCGTAACTCTAAGGGGACGAGTTTTGACCACAAAGGGTTGTGGGCCCACGGCTAGCTTACACCTGAACCATCGAGGGTAACACTGCTCGTGCACATGAGATCTTTGAATAAACGGTCAAAGGTAAAATATGTTTATCTTTGCATGATTGGAAGTCAATATGATTGGGTCCAACATTCGTCATTTGGAATTATGAATGAGAAAAAGAAAAGGAAAAGAATAGGTGAACGTATTAGTGAACCTTCTAAATCGGGAAGTTTCCAAATTTAGAAAGTGCACTGAATTAGGGTTTCCACTTTTGGAAAGTTGGAAATCGAGAGTTGGCACTCGTAATGATGAGGACATTATAATGATTCCGAAAATGTAATCGTTACAGTTTTCCGATCATTGAATTGAGAGAGATGAGCAAGTAAAAGAACTAACGAACTTAAGCTGTTGGGCCCGGTCCAACTTAAGCCCGTTAGGGTTTTATGCAAGACATATAAATACTTGATTTATAGGTCTTGCACACACACAACTAAGAGAACACACGTTCATAACCCTAGCCGCTGCCTCTCTCGATCAGCCACCCTCTCCCACGGCTACCACCACCGCGCCGTCGCCGGAAATTCGCCGGAATCGGCCACCCGTTGGCCGATCTCTTTTGGTATTCCTTTCCTTCTTTCTTTTCTTCCGTTATTCTGACTATTACGTGTCTAGTGCCACGTGTTTAGTAGATCGAAGTATACGAGGTGAAATCCAAGAGGAGGAAGATTGAAGAATCGAAGATGCGAGAAGGCAATTATGAAAAACTGCTCTCGAATTTTCTGCGCTGTCCAGCGAGAAAATTCGCCATAAATCAACCGGTGATCGGATGGACGTGAAATTTTGAAAGAAGCTTCACGACTCATAAATCTACATTCTTCCAGAAGGAATTGTCCATCCAGTAAATAAGCATGGAGATATTGAAGTCGGAGCAAAGCTGTAATTTCAGATCAGCAAACAGGTTGGATCAATAGGAGTGGGAAGAGCAGCTGACCATCTTCTCGAGTCTTCGTTCGATTGATGCTTCAAGGACAGCACGTGAATCACACGCGCCGCCGTAGCTCGGATCATCGCCGTTGCTGCCCCGGATTGCACGGATTGGTTTCCGTGGCAATCTAGCTTTGCTTAGTGCGCCTACCTCACGCTTCAAGAGGTAATGTTTCGAATCTATTGTCATTCGATTCGGTTACGTTTAAATTAATATATGCATGTTCGTTTTAATAAGAAACTTGTATGATTTTATGTGTCTACATGAAATTGGTTTTATTATTGCGAGCATGATTATTTGATTTAAACGCGAGCATGCTAATTGATTTAATTTCGATTAAGTAATTAAGCATGTATGTTGTTTTAATTTCGCTGGAAGCGCAAAGGTACGCAATGTATTTTTTTTTTTGCTGGAAGCGCAAAGGTACGCAATTAATTGGTTTCATTTATCGGGCATGTGTTTATGTGCTTTAAAGTTGTTTAAATCGCATAAAATTTTTGTTTTCCGCTGCGTACACGTGCCCGAAACCCAACAATGGTATCAGAGCTCGTTGCGCAATTAATTGCGTTCGTTTTTATATGCTATGAATTTATGCATGATTCGATTTATTAAAGTAGTGATTGTTGTATTATGTAATTGGGAGTTTTCGTAAGTTTAAAATATTTTTGAAATATTGTTTAGAATTTTTCCAGCTTTAAAATTGTTTAAAATTGGAAAATCGGATCTGAAATTATTTTTAAAACGTCGGTTTTTAATTGTTCGGATCGAACCGGTCGGACCGGCCGGTTCGATGGTTGTGCACGATACAATTGACCGAATCCAAGTGGATTAGGGTCGGTCAGACCGGTTCTCGGTCCGACTGACCCGGCCCACTGATTTGGGTCAAATGGACCGGGCAGAACCGGACCGCTTCGGTCCGAACCGGTCAGACCGGTTGGGCCGAACCGGTTCACTGAAAGAAAAAAAAAAATTTATTTCAGATTGTCTAAAATTAAACTTAAAACAAATTGATTTTAATTTTTGGAAAATTATTTTCAATTAATCCCAATTAGATAATTGAGTCAACAATCATCTATTTTAGTAAATAGGTGTTAGATTAATCAAATTGATTTAAATTGTTAAATTGATTTCAATTAATAGAACACAAATATAATATTGATTATAAGTTCAACTTAATTAGTAGTACCTCAACATTATATGAATGATTTATGCTAGTTGAGGTTCTATAATTATTTTGAAAATCCGATAATTAATTAATGTAATTAATTATGTAGTTAGGTCGTATGTTCCTCTTAGGACAATATGCGTTTCCATATACCTTTAGAGAACATAAATGTAGGAATCACATAGACCAATCCGAACCTTCTGATGAGATAAAACCTTTTAATAAAAATCCCTCATTCTTAATTTAATTAAGAATCATTTCAAGCTATAAAGAAAAACCCAATCTGTTGAGTTATTTCTTTCCTTCTGCCAACGGTTGGATTATGTGTAGCCCTTTACTGTAGTGCAGTAAGCCGTGTTAGCGGGGAGTGCTATGGTAGAGTAAGCTGTAATTCAATTGACATAGCTATGAAGGTAGCCATAGAAAAGGGTTATGTTGGATTAACGTGATCGGCTAGATTAACTAGGGACTGCATTAGTTTGGCATAATCAAGTTCTATGAGCATCTTTGATTGGTAGGTTAGACTTGACACACGACGATTTTGATATTCGCGAGATTAACTTAGGTCATTATCAAACATCACTTAGGAACATCGACAATTTGTACAGAAGCATAACCGAACTGATAGACGACAAGTATATGACAAGTCCATGTATAAGAAAAAAGACTGATCAAACCATCGATTTAACGGACCGGAAAATGTTAGGGATTCGAAAGGCGGGAAAATATATGTCAAGGGACCTGGAAATTATGTTGTAAAACATTTGTTAACTGTGAGGCCTTTTTCTACAATTCCTTGGCCATGGGGGAAAACACGTGGGGCCTAGGGGTGTTTTTCGCCCCTTCAGAAAAAAAAAATCACCCATTTTCTAATACCTATTTTAATGCATTTTGGGATTTATCAATTAATTATAAACTTCCCCCCCCCCCCCCCCCCCCCCCCCCAAGATCCCATAAATTTTTTTTTCCTTCTTTTTATTCACTTCCATATTTTGGCCCCACCAACTAAAAGCCCTTGGGTCCGCCCCTGCCCTTGCCTGAAAACGCCTTTATCCGATGAAGTCAAAGAAGTGAAGCTTGAGACTGGATTGGAAAAGGTAATAATGCTCGTATATATTTGGATCATTCTTATAAGTATTTTCGTTTATTATTTTACATGTTGGTATAACGAGACTCGTTTTTTTGCTGATGTACGTAGGCGTTAGGCATATTGAATGCATCTCTTGCATCGGCTTCTGCTTTATCCGATTGCCTCGCTAATACAATATTAAATAAACGACCGAAGCAAGAATCGTGATTCTGGTTATGAAGGTTCAATCATGCATTTGTTCACATTAGTACTCTGTTTTAGTAAACAATATCATATTTTCTAAACAGCTTAGTTTGTAAACCTCTATAAATTAATACAGTCGGAATTAGAGAGATTTTATTAATTGAGCGAATTATTAAACTATCGTGTTAATGATTTAACACGTTTTTCACCGAGTCTGGACCGAGAAAAACTATTATTTAATCGACCTTCTACGTATGTTACGCAAAAAAAATAATGTGAAGAAAAACTATTGAGATCCAAAAAAATTATAAAAATTGAGATTGGTCTGATACAAATTCCTCTGTACATCTCTTCAAATTAAGATTCTTACCAAGTAAAAGATTATAATTAATCTCTACTGTTAATACTAATATTGACATTTTTCACTGTCTCTAACTGTTATCCAACTCTCTCTCCATTCCCAATTCGCCCTCCCGGAAGAATTCGTCGCCAACTCTTTAATCCTCTGCATCGGAGAATCCGAAAAATCTTCGTAATTCACCTCACATGGAGTTTCCGAAAGTACTTCTTCCTCAATCAAACTCCAAATCCCGTGATCAAGAATGCTCGTCGGCGAACACGTGTCGTCTTCGATCTTCTTTAAATGTTCGAATCGAAATTCGTCTAGAAAAGGATGCCGTAAAAGCTCTTTCGCCGTCCATCTCTGTTTCGGATCAACTCTTAAACACTTACTCAAAAAATCCTTAGCTTCGCCAGAGAGGAAATCCGGAATCTCCGGCGACTCGCCGGAGAACGCAATCCGGCGAAGCGTGGCGGCGGCGTTAGGCCACGGTGATTTTCCGGTGGACATCTCGATAACCGTGCAGCCTAGCGCCCAAATATCCGCCGGAAAACCCTGCTCCTCCCCTCTCGCAGCTTCCGGCGACATATACATCGGAGTGCCGCTGATCGCCGCCTCGTCGGCAAACTTAGCGCAGCCGAAGTCGGTAATTTTGACTTCGTTTAATTCGTTCAACAGTACGTTGCTCCCTTTAATATCGCAGTGCACTATCCCCTTGGAATGCAAGTACTCTAACCCCTTAAGAATTCCACACGTGTAGTAACCGATTGACGGCTCGTCCAGCTGGCGGCGGAGAATTCGATCGGCGATTGTGCCTTTTGGCGCGAACTCCATCATCAGATTGAAGATTGGCTTGTTGTTCTCTACGCTAATGTTGCAGCCTTTGTAACAAATTATATGAGGATTATTAAGAGTGGATAGGATTTTGTGCTCTCTCTGCAGTGGCTCCGATTGCGACAGCTCAGCGAATTTCGTGGCGAATATTTCGCCGGAGATTTGTGAAGTAGCCACCGACACGGCGGCGGTGGCTCCGTGCCCTATGGTATGGCCTCTGGTCCAGTACTCCATTTTTTTTTTCTTTTTTTTTTTTTGCTCTGAGTTCAAGAATGGAATATTTTTTTCTTTTTTTGTTTAGTACATGTTTGGTTGTACAATCTATCTATTTATATATATATGGATATATATATGTGTGTGTGAAAACAATGATGAGAATATAGAAGGTGGCATAATTAAAAAAAGGTTTGGATGTAGTCCGAATTAGTTGGGAATTGGTGAGTTGGAAGAAGGTTGCTTTAACGGGAGCCCACTACGTGGCGTTATATCTATGGCTATTAGTTAGTTGGGCACAAGTGGAAGTAGGCGGAGGGCGGGTTATTACTTGGCCAAACAGGTCTTCGCCACGTGGCGCCTTTAGGAACGAGGATCAAGAGTCGAGAATTATGATTTACATTGATAGTAGTACTCTACTTGTATTCAATAAAGTTTTTTTATACACAAGGAAAGATGTATCACGCTTTTGATGAAGTTTTATCGGCATGGGTAGGGGTGGAGATCGGACGGATCGGATCGGAAACCACCGGTTTGGAAAAAATCCGATTTTTTTCGGAAGTCAAAAGGCAATTCCGAATCCGATTCCGAAAATTTCGGAATAGAAAAACTCATTCCGATTCCGATTCCGAAAATTCCGGTCGGAATTTCGGAATTTTCGGAATTGACGGTTTACGGCGACTCTGTTGTTTTTCCGCGACGGAGCAACGACGATGGAACGATTTTGAGGCAAACTCATTTCTTATTCCAAAGACACCCTCTTCCGCAAAGAATCTTTCAAATCTTGAAAATGCTTGTGAAATGATGAACGGGCAGATCTTGACAAGAAAATGGAAGAAAAATGTAGAGGTGGGCGAAAGAAGACGTCGCCTGCAAGAAGATTTTTTAACGAATAGAAAAGAGAAGAAGAGGTGGGCGGAAGAGGAAGAAAAAAAAAAAAGGGGCAGAGAAGGGGGTGTGTGGCTGGTAGCGGCGGAAGAAGAAAAGAAAGAAAGTTAGGGTTTTGATATTTAATGTTCAGTCATTTAAAATTATAAACATAGAGTTTGGGTTTGGGTTGTAGTTTGCTAAATGGGCTGCAGGCCTATTCTTTTTAAACATGAGATGGGCTTTCTTGAAATTGAAGAAGTAGTAAATGGAAAACAAAACTACAATATAATTAATAAATAGCAATAATTTCGGAAAAAATCGGAAAATTTCGGAAAAAATCGGAAAAAATCGGAAAATTTCGGAATTATATTCGGATCGGAATTCGGAAATTCCAAAATTTTGATATGTATTTCCGATTCCGATCCGATTTTTTTCGGAAATTTCGGAAATCGGAATTTCGGAATTCGGAAGTGAAAAAATCATTGCAAAATCGGAATTATTCGGATCGGATTCGGCGGAAATCGGAAATTTCGTTCCGATTTCCACCCCTAGGCATGGGTTTATAGTTGCCAAACGTCTCTAAACGTGATACATTAAAATCCTTGATAATTGAACTTCGATTTTAAGCTATTGTCTAAATTATTATAGTGAATTATAAATAACTTTTGTATGAAAGTCATTTACAAACATGAACTTCTATGCTACACCGGATTAAGAGAAGATATATGCTACACCGAGCTATTTACATAAGGTATTTGTTAATCATAGATGAAGTTAAATAATCACCCACTAAATACATATATACATGAATGTGTGTGATTATTTGTGAATCTACGGTTAACAATCACTTAGTGTTAATATATAATCGGGTGTAGCATAGAATTTCCTGATTTTAACACCGGATGTTTGTTGACCATAGCATACAGACGCGCATGTATATGTGTACTTATTATGTGGTTATTTAACCCCATTTACGGTTGACAGACACTCGATCCTCAGTGTAGCGTATAACTCCCCATTTACAACTATACTCGCGAATCCTCCCATTCAAATTTAAGTTATTATATGAAAATTCAACCAAACTCCCACTAAAATTTGATTTGTTATGGTTTTATTTATGGAAAAATAAGTGAAATGTATTGTATCGAAAAAAGATTGAGCATCACATACATATATGCAGTTTGCAAGTTACTGTACATGAGCGAAATTTACTAAATGCGTTTCAAATAGTTGCGAATTCTCTTGGGGATAATTTTATTTTTACCAACAAATATATTTAGCTAGGTTAGGTGGATAGATGGGATATTGGATAATCCAAAAATATGGTAAAGTTTGATGCGTTGTATTGTAATGGAGTGGGCAATGACTTTGAAGATTAAATTTGTGAGTTGGCTAACTCTTGTTAAAGTGGGTTGACCCAACCGACAAAATGTTTTTATTTCTTTTCTTTTTCTTTTTCATTTTCTATATTTATGAATATACCTTTATTTGGTTGACACGTTGAATTTTAGGATGACTTTTGTAAATTAATATATTTGTTTCCAATTAGAAAGTCAACTGAAAGTACCATAAGAAGAAAGAGAAAAACCTGCAGCAAGTCAAAACTATAAGGGAACTAATTTGATGCACATTTTCTTTTCATCACGTGTTTAAATAAAAATGTTTATTATGTTTTGTCTAGATTGAGGAACAACTCATCTTCTTTTATAATTTGGTATTTAAATTTGCAGCCTACTAATTTTAGATACTTGGTTGAATTTATTGTATGCTACACTCGACAAAATTCAACTAGTTAGTGCCAAATCGTATATGTATATATATTAATTACATATTTTTGTGTGATTATGTATAAATCCATGGGTGAAACCACTTTTTGATCGGAAGTGGCCCTTATTCCTGTAGGAAAAAAAGATTTTGTCATTTTTTTAATGCTTTTTTTATTTTATAGTATTTTTTTATATTATTAATTGTCTACTAATTTTGCCCTATAGTTCCCAAAAACAATTAAGGCCCCCTTATCAGTATAGGCTCTGCGTTCGTGCTTGTGTAAATCTACGGTGCTATATACTAATTGATGTATTAATGAAACTTGGGCAAAACGAACTTTTAAAATTCTATGTTCATATGATATATTTTTTTCTTTTCTTTTAGTTAATGAAGGAACTCGCAGCCAACTATATAGATGCACGCAACCAACTATATAGATGCACGTGATAAACTTACACTATCGTATAATAATTTGCAAATCATACGAGAGATGTAAACCATACTAGACTAACCATGTGTGACAAGCTCGACTCAGTGATTGTTGGCAAGAGGATTATATATGATATATTTGTTTTTATGTAAAAGTGTTGAATTTGGTGGTTAAATTTTTAATATTTTTTTGTAATCTCAAGATATTAACCATCTCACTAATAAAACTCTCCATTTTTCACTTTTATATATGTTTTAGAAGATAAATTTTGGACCAAGATTTAATGTGATCATTGATTTATGAAGTCTAATTTGCTCTTTAATGATCACCTTCTAGATGAAACACATAATCATATTTATTGAATCTTAAGATATAAATCATCTCAACAATAAACTGTCTGCTCTTGGTGGTCCCTAACTTGGAAAACAAGAATTTCAAAAAAATTCCAATAAGAAAAATATGAGAAAAATGAAAAATAAAAGAAAATAAAATAATAAAATAATATTTCATAATTTTAAAGATCCAATTAATAGTATATTAAGTGATCATGAGCTACTTGTCATAACCATAAAAATGACATGTGTCACACCCTGAAACCATAATCACTATTCATCCAACTACGAGTAGGAAGGATTGAAAGTCAGAAATTGACAATTTTTATTTATTTATTTTAATAAGATATGTCTCATGTCAATTTAGTTATATGCCATACTTCAAAATGAAGTCTAACATCATAATAAAACCTTAGAAATTATTCAACATTATATTACCAAGAAATAATAGCCCAACTAAAATTGGCAATTATAAGAAGACAAATATAGAAGAGTATATTTGACATTACATAAGAAGTCGAATGGAGGTGTTGTAGATGCTTCATCAGGTGAAGTATATTGCTTAGTTTTGTATATTTAATTTATACACAATCAAACACGCGTAAATATCTTTCCAAAAAATTAAACACATAAATATGAATGTGTGTAAAATATGTATAAATTTATTTATACACATGTATAGTAAAATTTAATCCGATAAAATTTTTCGAATGTAATATAAAACAAGGGCGAATGGCATCACATGGGACTTAAATGCACATTGATCCACAAAAAAAAAAAAAAACAGTCTCTCAATTAAACCCATCCCCATGTCTTTAGTCTAAAATACCCTCCATAATATAATTCTTATCAATTCCATCCATTGTGTTCTAACTTCCTTAATATTACACATTGACCCTGGATTTAAACAAATTTATCACATTAACCCCCAAAATATTTTTTTTCAGAAAATAATTCTTTTTCTGAATTTTTTTTTCCGGCCAGATTTCGGCGTTGACTTTATTTTTATTTTTATTTTTAAAAAAATTTCCTAAATTTTTTTTCCGGCCGGTCAACCACCGTTGACTTTTTTTCGATTTTTGTTTCTTAGAAAAAAAAATATTTTAATTAATATTACTGTCTTGGCTACTAAATTACTGTCTCAGACAGTAATATTACTGTTTGGGACAGTAATATTATGAATATTATTTTCCCGAACAGTAATATTATTAATATTATTCTCTAAGACAGTTAAATTACTGTTGGAGACAGTAATTTAGCAGCTAAGGCAGTAATATTAATTAAAAGAATTTTTTTCACGAAAAAAAATTTCAAAAAAAAAAAGTCAATTAACAGTTAAATTACTGTTTCCGACAGTTAAATAACTGTTGGAGACAGTAATTTAGCAGCAAAGACAGTAATATTAATATAAAAAAAAAAAAAAGTCAACGCCGGAGATTCGGCGGTCAACGGCAGTTGACCGGACGGAAAAAAATTTCAGGAAAAAAAAAGTCAACTCCGGAGACCGCCAGTCTCCGGCGGTCAACGGCGGCGACCAGCGGTCTCCTGTGGTGGCGGGTCAAAATTGGGATCAAAATTGAAATTAGTTAAAATTGGTTAAGTGATGAAATTTGGCTAAATTGGGATGTAAATCATGAAATTGGAGTTGAATTGGGTTTCAATGAACTGGGAGTAATTTTGATATATATATATAAAAGGATTTTCTTTATTTACAAATAAGTTTGAATGGGCTGAATTTATTTAAAAGACAAAAAAGTTGGATGTTCTTCTTTTAATTAAGTGCCCTTGTCATGGGCGTATTTGTCATTTGCTCATAAAACAAACTGTCAAAGGATCATATGAATGAAAACAAACCACAAAAGGGCTAATAGAAGTTGCAACTAATTTTACCAATTTAATTGACCAATGAATATTAATTTTGTGGAGACACTAAACAACAATAGGTCGGATTTGGTTGGAATGCAAATTAAATAAATAGATAAAGGGCCACTATCTAATGTTTTTATTTTGGTACAGTTTGACCTATTTTGGTTGGTTGAATCTGTATAAAAACACATCTATTTTAATTCAACTGTCTATTAACAACATTTTAATGTTGGGCTGACTATAGTTTATTAATATTAAACTAGTCAAACATTTAATAGTTTTATTAGATTTTTATTATTAATCTATAAAAGATTTGCAGAAATCATACTTGACGAAAGCAGCTAAATGAATAAGCTTTCAAACATATTCAAATCATAGTCTACTGTTACGTGGCGAATTACATATTATGAGGGTAAATTACAATCCCTTCTGTTTGGGTAATTACAACTATCCCCTCAAATATAAATCTTCTTACACGTCGACCCTCGCGGTTTTAAATGTAGTGGAATCTTCTAGATTATATGCAATATTCTCACTTTTGTACCCGTTTAAACCCATTCAAACTCCACATTTTGAAGCAAGATGATCATAAGATGTGTTTTTTGGCTTGTATATATCAAATTTTTGTGCATCAAAAACTGTATTTTTTTATCTTGTTCATTGTATAAATTTCGGGTGAATTGCAGTTTGCACCTCGGAAATGACCTAAAATGTACTTTGCATCCTAAAACTTAAACACTTCTTAATCCTCTAATTATTAGTTTTAAATCATTGGCCCATTAGCTCAGTTGGTTAGAGCGTCGTGCTAATAACGCGAAGGTCGCAGGTTCGAGACCTGCATGGGCCATATAATTGTTTTTTTTTTTCAGGTGAATTTTGCACAAAATGAGTACAAACTAGATAACATTCCACGAAATCTAGATATTATGTTGAATTTGACACTTAAGGGTGGAGGTGTAAGAAGATTCATAGTTGTGGGTAAATGTAATTATCCAAACATAAGGGATTTTTTCGTAGTTTAACCATACCTTAAGGGGGTGGTTGTAATTTATCCATTATTATTATTACTTCTGAATAATATTATGGCAAATGACAAATAGGCCCATGACAAGGGACTTAGATACACATAGGTCCAGACAAAAAACAGTCTTGCAAATACGCTCATCCCCATGTCTTTTGTCTAAAATACCATCTATACTATCAATTTCATCGATTATACTCTAACTTTATCAATATTGCACGTTGACCCTGGATTTGAACAAATATATCACATTAACCCCCATTGTCATCATTTTTTTTAAAAATATTTTTTTAGAAATTAATTGTTTTTCTGAATATTTTTTTTTTCGGTCAGGTTCCGGCGTTGACCGCGCGGTTCACCGACAGTGGTGATAGTACATGGGTGCAAAATGTATTTAGCCCCAAAAAAAAAATCTACAAGAATACATCGTCTTCTTCCACCGCCTCCCCTTTCTTCCACCAACCGCCTCCTCCACTCTTCTCGTCGGCGACTCTGTCCGTAGCAGAGGTTATTCCCTCTTCGCCTTCATGACTATCCTGCTCCATCGCCAATTTCTCTTTGTCACCGCAAAGTTCTGAAGAACCCCAGCCCTCTGGCATTCGTCGATAATGGAGGATCTTGAGCCCTTGCGTCCTTCAACCACGGTTTTCTGGCGAGAACGACGAATGCGAGGAAGTTCTTCCAGCAAGATCTAAGGGTGCGGGCTGGTCCAAGGTAGGTTCGACGGGACAGGCTTTTCCGACCAAATCTTCCGACGAGTTTTAGAGGTGGGGGTTTCGTACAAATTGAACGGAAACACTTTGATTTTGGCGAGTTGTGAGGCATAAAATGAATAATTATAAATTCGCCGCCGAATTGTTATTATGTTTGTTAAGCTTTCCAAATTCTTTTCACACTTTCCCCAAAATGAAAATTATCTTTCTACACTATTTTCAAAAACTTTCCTCAAAACAAATTCAAATATTTCTCTCTCTAACAAACATGATTTGACCGCTACAGTGAAAATTGTCTTCACTAAAATACAAAATCAAATTACTTTATCTTTTAAATTCTTCTTCCAAAATACCTTTTCCCAACACCTTTCAGACATGATTTGACTTGCTACAGTACAAATTGTCTCCTCCCAAAACACAAACAAACTTTATTTAATTTTCAAATTCTTCTCCCAAAACATCTTTCCCCAAAATAAAATGGAAATGGAAGCCCAAAAGCTTACCAAACAGAGCCATCACTGTTGTTGTAGTGGTGAATATAAAGAAGATGGCTGTGGTGGTGGTGTAGGAGAGCATCAGCAGATTGAGCAGATGGAGAAGATGGTTGTGGTGGTGGGCCGAGTACAACTTTTTTTGTTTAAATGATTATTGTTATTTAATATAAAATGTAACAAACAATTGCTAACTATATAAAAATACAATAAAAAAAACATATAAGAACTTTTAATATTACAATATATATTTGATTCTTGTTTAATTTTTATTTTTATTTTTAAGAATTAAAAATAAATACATAATATTTATAAAATTAAAGTGATTCTAAAATTTAGTGTATTATAGTTTACTAATTGCTAAAAAATCCCTTAGGGTATCTTTGTCTATTCACCATTAGTCAAAGTCTAAAAAGCCCCAATTGTTTTTCAAAAATAAAGAGTAGCTTATATTATTGTTGCCAAATCGACCGGAAGATCAAAAGGTTTCAGAGTATCAACATTCGAGAAATTAAAATGTGAGCTAGCATATTACCCTTTCGCCGAACAAAAGAGCAATAAAAAACAGCAAAAGAGTTAGAAAGATCAAGTAGGGAAGTGATCCAAATGGAACATAAGGGTCAACCCGCTTTTCATTAAATTGCCGAAATGATTTGTGCGTTGTCGCCTTCGAGAATTACCTGCTGCCAACCACAAGCTAATGCGAAACAGACACCACCAATGCCACCCGTGTCTCTCCAGCTACTGCATCCGGTTGCCCAGTAAGACGACAAACATTCCACCCTAGACTCCTTCCGTCGTCGCCCCGAGCCACCATCGCCACTTGGTATTTATCCGCCGTCATAAAACCCACATCAAAGTTCGGTTTAATAACTGAAGTCAGTGGTATCAGTATCAATATCATTATTAGTTTCGGTATCATTATCAATATCAACATCAATATCAGAATTTGCATCGGTATCAGTTAAATTATATGTATAGTATCAGTATCACTATTAATATCATTATCATTATTAGTGTCAATATTACTATAAGTATCAGTATTAATATCGATATTAATGCTATACAAAGCATAAATTGCAGGGGATTAAGTGTTATTTACTCAAATCTGATTTAGTAGCTATTTTATCAGAGTCACATAGGCAATACACTTTCATTCAACTAAATATTAGCTTATGAATATATCACACAGTAGACAAATAGACTACAATTTTCGCAATGAAACAGGACACGTTACAAACAAGACCATGAACGTAACAAATGCCTGAACCAGCATTTGATGTAAAAAGATTCCTTCAATATGCTTAAGATGCACGAAAAGCCTCAGTCTACTTGCTTAGGCTGTTTCTTGAACATGGAATCAACCATTAGTCCATCGGTCAGAGCAGTAGTCGATGTAAGAGATGCCTTCAGTATACTTAAACCCTGCAATAAAAAAATTATCCTAAGTGTTCGAAATTGTATAAACAAAAATAAAGAACGATACATAAAAGTCGAACATTATATATTAATTACCTCTTTTAGTCCAATTTGCACCTCGACTTCTTCGACATCAGATAACGGGATTTTGAGCTCAGTCAAAATAGAAAGACTGGAAGTCATAGTCAAAGGAGTCACAATCAAATCATCACTCACCATATACATTGTTGGTTCTTTGAGGTAACTTCCATGGCGGTGGCCGTTTCGAAACTCAATGACAGGATCCCGTCCGCTATACGACAACCATTCTTTGCCCAAATTTAAGTCGAGATTGTAATACATTCGTGGACCATTTTCTTCGGTAAGAGGAAGAATCTGATTTTTGGACATATAACCGTTACGTAGCTTTGGATTGATTAGCCTATTTTTTATATCCGGATTGCTCAGATATTTGTCCTCGTTGATGTTTTCGACACTTTGGTACAAATTGTCTAACTTGGTAAGAGAAGTGTTACCGCCCAAAAGGAACGCAACTCCTCCTAGAGGGACGGTCAGCAAACTGAAAAGGAAATCGACAAAATCTTCCTCCGATTGAGCAAACAA
This sequence comes from Erythranthe guttata, assembly GCF_000504015.1. The sequence continues at coordinate 157,768 of NW_012193393.1, forward strand.
TAACTTATTCGTAGATTTTTGTACCGTCAACCTCAAATTCATCTTCTTGGAGTTAGAATCTGCCTCGTGAAATAAATTTCCCGGTTCAGTTTCTATGGCTGCGGATTCCGTCTCGGGAATTAACAAATCCTCCAGCATAATCACAATCTAATCCAAATATTTAAAACCAAAAAAAAAAAAAAAAAAAAAAAAAACAAAAAAGGTTAACATTAAAGAAAGTAAGAAATGAAATAGGGTAAATCACACCTACACCCCTGAAATATGCTAAAATAAATTGAAGGTCCATATGGTATCAGTAATTAGAATCATCCCTAAAAAATTATTAGAAACTCTATCGGAATAACGTATCCAATGCATTATCCCATTAAAAGTTTCTAACAATATTTCAGGAGTGATTGTAAATACAAATACCACAGGACCTTAAATTTATTTACCATACCTCAGGGGTGTATGTGTAATTTTACCAATTAAATTTCGAAACAAGATCAAGAAACTCACATCATTCACTCCGAAAGTCATTTTCCATTGTTCGGTTCCATCATTGTCTGTAATGGCAAGATTGCTTAGGGTTTCCATTACAGATCCAGCCACATTAATATTAGGCACCAAAACCATATCGCCCGATATTAAGAAAGACCCGTTTTTCACAGTAAAAATCCCACCATCACCATCAGACGAAGAATCCATTGTACCGATTTCTCTTTTCAGACTTTTCCCACACGTGCATGTAGCGGCATCGCGGTGCATGCTTATGTTTGAGTGTCTAGGATAAACACAATCAAAGTCTTCGCAGCAAAAGTACTTTGTCGGTCGAGTAGTACCGTTGATATCGAGTTTAAGTTTAAGGCATTCACCTTCGAACGAACTTCTCGGATTCAGAAGCATCTCCTTACAGCTCTCCGTCCAGAAATGACAGCTGTCGAGATTCTCTAAGCCGTTGTACAAACTTGTTAAGCTTCCAATTGTCGGCGGTGCCTCTTTGTCGTCGTCTCCACAGTAGTGCTGATTCAGGACTCTGACAATTGTTCCCAATGGCAATGTCAGAAAGCTGATTAAGACATCTGCGAAATCACTACCGGCTTCTAGGAACAGCACTTGGTCATGTTCACCTGTCACAACTTCCAAATTGAACTCGACGTCCTTGTAAGTATCCGACATTCGTTTGGCTTGTCTGTGCCAATAATTCAAGAAATTCCAGAACGACATTGTTTTGGCTTGTCCGTACCAATAATTCAAGAAATTCCAGAACGACATTTTTTTGGCTCGGCTGTAGTACAAATTCAAGAAATCCCATAACGCCATTGTTGTCTGTGACTTAATTGGCTGTATAATAAATTCAAGAAATTGATCACCATATTTTCTTGGAGGGTCCCTTTTTAAAAGGCCATAGTATAAACCAAGAGTCTGTACTGCCGTCCAATCAAATTCTAGGACCCCAAGGTTCTATGCAAAATGTAGACCTTCCAAATTCCAGGTCCGCAAAACGGGGTTTAGTATTTTATTTAAAATATTATAATAAAAAATAGGGTAAATTACAACCACACCCCTGAGTTATGGTCAGATTATAAAAATTGCCCTCATGTTTGGGTAATTACAACCACCCCTGAAGTATGGTCAAAATACGAAAACCCCCCTTCTGTTTGGGTAATTACAACCACTCCTCAACTATAAATCTTCTTACACGTCCATCCTTGCGGTTTCAAATTTAGTGGAATCTTCTAGATTATATGGATTCTTAATTTTGTACCCGTTTTATCTCATTCGAGCTCCACATTTTGAAGCACGATGATCATAAGATGTATTTTTTGGCTTGTATATATCAGATTGTGGTACATCAAAAACTGTGTTTTTGCACAAAACGAATACAAATTAGAGAACTTTCTATGGAATCAAGATGATTATGTTGAATTTGACACCATAAGGGTGGAGGTGTAAGAAGATTCATAGTTGAGGGTAGATGTAATTATCTAAACAAGATGAGTTTTTCCGTAATTTTCGACGTATTTTTCGTCTGGATTGCCATTTATCCTTCACTTCAAGGGCATTGAGTCATTTCATCATTCCCGTCAAAATCCTAATATCCTTATCTTTTCTAATACACGAAAAATACAATCCATTTCACTAATTTCAGAAAAACAAAAAATCATGATTTTTTTCTCCCAAAAGGAATTGTGCCTATTTTGGTCCCAAAATTGCGAGAATCTTCAATTTTTCTTCAATTAGTCGCTATTATGGTGATATGTCCCTAGAATGACGCAAATGCTCTTCACTTGAACGGATTCATTGCAATTCCAGTGAAAAATAAGCTGGAAATTGTAATTTGGGGCAAACTACAATAGGAACAAAATTTTGAAGGGGAGAATCTCTTTTTTGAATTTGTAGGGGGGAAAGTGAAAGAATCGTAAAAAGTTTAGGGGGTGAAGTGCATTTTGTCCTAAAAATAAGGGCAAATAGCACTTCACCAGGGATAATTATATTTTTGGTCCCTCAAATTTGCACGCTTTTCACTTTTGGTCTGATCCCCTATTTACTGTCGTGAACAAAATACACACTAATGTTGTCACATTTTAACACATTTAGTCCATCCGTCTGTTTGACCGTTAAGAACTAACGGTCTAACGGTTGACTTTGGTATTTTTCTAGAGAAATTTGCAGTAAGTCCCCCTTTATTCTTTCAAAGGATTCTAACACTCCTAAACTTTTATTCAACCATAATTTAACCTCAATTTCATCAATTAACCAATTTTAACTAATGACCCCGATTTTTCAAAATCGAGTAATCCGATGTTGACTTTCTATTTAACTCGGTTGATTCTTTTTTTGATTGATCATTTTTTGCCGTTGTTGACCGATGTTGAAAGTCGGGTTAACAACGTTGACTTTTTTTTTTGATTTTTATTTAAATTGTTGAGTAGTTGGAAAAATATCATTTCAAAAAATTCAAAGCTTATAATCGACGAGAAATATAATATCACAAAAGAAGTCAAAAAAAAAAAAAAAACCAGCTCAATGACGGAAAGATTTTAAGACAAAAAAAAGAGATAAAAAATTAACGTCCGGTGTTAGCCCCAAAAACCGTTGTACTAGAGTGGTTATCTCATTTCCAAATTACTCCGCACATGCCTAATTCATCTTCTTCATATTTGTTTGGGAAGAAATTTGGGATGCACTAGCGGTTCCGCGAAAAAATATTGAGGGGAAGAAATTATGGATTTTAGAATTTTTTAAAATTGTATTAGGCCCCAAAATTTTAGATAAAAACTTTGTTAGATATTAATATTACGATACTAGATATTAATATAGTATTATTATTGTGTTATACAATAATAATATTGTGTTGGTCGGAAAAAAAAAGTCACAGGAGAAAGTTAAAAAAAATCAAGAAAAATAAAAAAGTCAACTGCTAACCGAGAATACAATGTCGGTGAACGGCGTCAAAAACAGTATTAAAAAAAGTTAAAAAAAAATCAACGGCGGTCAACAGTCAGCGGTTATGGTGGTAAAAATCGGGGTCGTTTGTCAAAATTGATTAAATGATGAAATTGAGGTTAAATTAGAGTTGAATAATATTTTAAGGGTTTTTTGAATATTTTAAAAGAATGGAGGAGTCTGAATGCAATTTTCTCAATGAAAAATCTCAAATTCAGCCATAATTCAACAGTTGACCGACGGTTACTTTTTGACGGTCAAACAGACGGAGGGACTAAATGTGTTAAAATATGACAACATTAGTGTGTATATTGTTAACGGCGGTAAATAGAGGACCAAAAGTGAAAAACGTGAAAAGTTGAGGGACCAAAACTGTAATTTTTCCCACTTCACCCCTTAAAAATTTCCACTTTTGCACTCTCTCTAAAAATATAAAAAAGAGACACCCCTTAAAAATTGCCAGGGTACTCTTTTTCACATGGGCTCGGGTTGTTTATAATGGAGAGACTAGTAATATCAGGTAAAGAGAGTTTGGGCCTTTTTGGAGTTTTAGGTATTATTTCGCCGGAGAAAACTTCAAAGGATTTTGCAAGGGGAGTATCCTGAGCCATAAAGGATTTTCCGGAAAGAGGTTTGACAAGATCAATATGTTTTATGGAAAAGTGAGGATTGGGAATATGGTGATTTTCTGCCCTAAGCCAAGGACCATTGTAGCACCCCTCCCGGGCGGGCGATAAATCGAACCTGTTTATCAGAAAACTTTAGATAGCGGAAGCAAAAAGGGATCTCTTTGTAATTTTAAAACTTTCGAACAGGACAAAAATGTAATTTCTGAAAATCTCTTTTTGATGCATGTGAAAACTTTTTTGGGAACCTTAAGAATTCCAAAAACTGCTTAGGGTTATTTTGGTCTTTAAATTTTTTTCGTTTCAAAATAACTTTGGAAAGGGAGATTATTATTCGAGTGCTACGTTTATCTAATTATAGGTTTCATTTTTATGGTTCGAAAAGAAATCAGAGTTTTATAGGTATTTGGTAATTAGGGATTTTCGGGTAAGAAATGCAATTATCAAAATAAGCGGACCAACTATATTAATATCAAAATAAGACCCCTTTAAAGATTTCCTTCAACAGAGGTATTTGGACAAGAAATCATCTTGTGTCCACAGAAAGGGAGTTCTCAAGAGAGAGAAAGTCGGGGAGGCCCCTTTAGCTTAACTTGATTCTTTTTGTCGGTTTTTTTTTTTTTTGTTTTTTTGCACGTGATATATGTGCTGTGTCTATATATATATATATATATATATACATCAATTATAAGATTTCTTTCATATATAGAATACAAATTACCTGTGTGTGTCTATATATATATATATATATACGTACACATATCATTTAATGAAGAAAAAAGGAGTATATATAATATATGTTTATATATAAATAACCGACAGATGTATACAAGTGCTGCATGTGATATATGTGCACTTGTATATATACATCTGTCGGTTATCAATTTTTTCTGTGGTGGTTAATTTATGACGCAAATATCACACATACATGAATTCTCTGATGTAGGGGGAAATTAACTATTTTAATAATATTATATTTATGACGCATGGATATAACTTATAACGTGTATAATTTATCTACATAGTTTACCATTGGGTATAATTATTTGATGAAGAACTATAAATTAAGTTATGAATAATTCACATTTGGCACACCTCTGTAACATTTGATCGATCAGTGCAGTAATTTTTTTTCAATTCAGTCTGCAATTATGGGAAAAAATAAATCTTATCTTAATTTATTTTTTAATTATACAATTGGATTCTCATAAATTAAAATATATAAAACGAAATTAATTAAATCTAATCTTATCTTGTAAACAAAAGGAGACCTACACTAAAAATATGCAATCACTTAAAAAAATATATATATAATTAAAAAAATATGCAATGAATTATTTTCACAACTGTAGAAGCCAACCAAAGTTTACTCTCTTCCATTTACCTTTTGGGGTCGTTGAGTATCTTTTTCTACACATATATAACACATTTCTCTCGATTATATTTTGCAATTAAATATAAATTAATTACTCGTTCTGCCCTTTCTTTTAAATTTTAAAAACTCCAAACTTTCTTCCACAAACAACCTCATTTATCATTAATATTACGTATATACCCCCCAATATTAATTTGGCCTATAAATAAATTGCACCAATATTCGCTAAGACCACAATCACTCGAATTTATAAGTCTATAGTTTTTACACAATTTAGTGTTATATACTATCATTCTTTCATTCCTAGATTCTTCTCTCTCTCTCTCTAAGGTGTTTCATATCTCTCTCTCTCTCTCTAAACATGTGAGTTATACTAGTCTTATATATATATACATATATGATCAGTACTAATTAATTGGCATATTTGTGATTATATATTATATAGAAAGAAGAAGAATGTGGAAGCTGAAGATAGCTGAAGGCAATGGGCCTTACCTATACAGCACAAACAACTTTGTAGGCCGACAAACTTGGGAGTACGATCCTAATGCCGGAACCCCCGAAGACCGCGAATCATTTCAAAAGGCTCGGGACCAATTCGATCAAAACAGGATAAAGGGATTTCATTCATGTGGTGATTTGTTCATGAGGATGCAGGTACGTACATGCATATACGTATATATGTATCATATCATATAGTTAGTATATATTAATTAATAAAATAGAAAATTATATGTTTTTTTGTTTGTTAAATGTTATGTCAACAACCAGCTCAAAAAGGAAAGTGGAATAGATCTTGAGAGCATACCAGCGGTTAGACTCGAAGAAAAGGAAGAAATAACTTACGAAACAGCGACGATTGCTGTAAAGAAAGCTTTGCGATTAAATCGAGCAGTTCAAGCTAGCGACGGCCACTGGCCTGCTGAAAATGCAGGGCCTATGCTTTTCACTCCCCCACTCGTACTACTACTACTACTACTACTCATTTATATTTTCCATTATTTATTAATTTGGTATTACAAGAAAAATATTTATATATCATGCATCTATGTGGTGAAATTAAACAGCTTATAGCATTGTACATAAGTGGAGCAATCAACACAACTCTGACATCAGAGCACAAAAAGGAGATGATCCGTTACATGTACAACCATCAGAATGAGGATGGAGGGTGGGGATTATACATAGAAGGACACAGCACAATGATAGGGTCGGCACTTAGCTACGTTGCGTTACGTATACTCGGAGAAGGTGCTGACGATGGCAACGGTGCTATTGCTAGAGCCCGAAAATGGATTCTTGATCATGGTGGAGCTACTGGAATTCCCTCTTGGGGAAAGGCCTATCTTTCGGTAACAAAATTAAATTAATATTCCCAAAAAAATAAAAATAAAAATAAAAAAGAACTCGACATGTAATTAACAAAATGGTTTTAATTGGATCAGGTGCTTGGAGTGTATGAATGGGAAGGTTGCAACCCACTTCCCCCAGAGTTCTGGTTGTTCCCTTCAATTTTACCTTATCATCCAGGTAAAATTAAATATGTGATTTATATGTATATATTGATTTTTTTTTTTAATATGTAATTGGAATCGAGCTAACGCCATTTAATGAAACATGCATGAACAATAAATGCAGCAAAAATGTGGTGCTATTGTCGGACAACTTACATGCCAATGTCGTACCTTTACGGTAGAAAATACCACGGACCAATCACGGACCTTGTTTTATCCCTTAGGAACGAAATTCACGTCAAGTCCTATGATCAAATTGATTGGAATAAGGCACGCCATCATTGTTGCAAGGTTTGTAAATTCGATCTAATTAATACGACTGAATCTAATACTCGATCTAGTAAAAATAAATAAATAAATAAAATCGGGACATGATCAAATGATTAAGAAATTGATTTTTCTTTGTTAAATAAATGCAGGAAGATGTTTATTACCCACACACATTCGTACAAGATTTGCTTTGGGATACCCTAAACTACTGCACCGAGCCAGTGATGAAGCGTTGGCCTTTGAATAAGATTAGACAAAGAGCTCTCGACAAGACGATTAAATACATGCGCTATGGAGCTGAGGAGAGCCGATATATTACCATCGGATGCGTAGAAAAGGTAAGTAAAATTCAATGAATATCGAATCGTAATTACTATTATTCCATGACAAAATTTAGAGAGACTAATTAATGACAATAAAAAAAAACAAAATACTATGTCGTACGTGATTACAGAGTCTGCAGATGATGTGCTGGTGGGCCCACGATCAGAAATGCGATGAGTTCAAGTATCACCTAGCCAGGGTCCCTGATTATTTGTGGCTCGCCGAAGATGGGATGACGATGCAGGTACTAATAACCAAATTATTATAATTTAATCTTTATTGTAAATTGTAATAATATTAATCATGGGACTAATTAAAAGGATGTTTGTAATTTGTAGAGTTTTGGGAGTCAAATATGGGACAGCACTCTAGCCACACAAGCAGTTATTTCAACCGGTATGGTTGAGGAATACGGCGACTGTCTTGAGAAGGCTCACTTCTACATTAAAGAATCTCAAGTTCGTTTCAAGAAACCGAACCTTTTTTTTTTTGTGTTATTGTTCTTTTTTGTGTAATATTTGGTTAAGAATTAATCTGAATTAATTCCACTATGTAGATAAAGGAAAATCCGAAGGGCGACTTCAGGGGCATGTATCGTCATTTTACAAAAGGTGCATGGACTTTCTCGGATCAAGATCAAGGATGGGTTGTATCAGACTGTACAGCTGAAGCACTAAAGGTACTTACTTATATTCATCATCTGGTTAAATTAAAAAAAAAAAAAAAAAAAATTGTAAAGAAAGGAAGAAAATTTGACAGAAAAAATGCTAATTATTGTTGCAGTGCCTGCTTTTGCTCTCACAAATGCCGACTGAAATTTCGGGAGAAAAACCGCCGGTTGAGCGCTCGTACGATGCGGTGAACGTGCTCCTTTATTTGCAGGTATGGATTACCTTTTGATATATGCATTAAGGCACTCAAATCCTATTTATTTTTAGATTTGCAACATTATGTGTGCAGAGTTCTCTGAGTGGTGGATTTGCTATTTGGGAACCTGCAATTCCACAACCGTATTTGCAGGTACAGATTAATTTACGAGAGCCGTCTCAAAATCGGCCGGATCGCACATTTTTAATATATAGTTTGGGTAAACAAGTGCCACTTTGAATTCTGATATATAACGACGCAATTATGCTACATATCTTTCAGGTTTTGAATCCCTCGGAACTGTTTGCTGACATAGTCGTCGAGCAAGAGTAAGATCTTAGCTCTCATTTCAAATAGAATTTTCGATATTAAAACCTGAGTTAACTTTTGTGCATGGTAATAGGCATGTTGAATGCACTGCTTCTATAGTCCAAGCTCTTATATCGTTCAAGCGAATGCATCCAGGCCATCGGGAGAAAGAAATCGAAAACTCTGTGGCAAGAGGAGTTAGCTTCCTCGAAGAAAGGCAATGGCATGATGGTTCATGGTGAGAGCTTTATTCTTTGATTTTTAATAAACTATACTATTATTAAATATGATGATATATAAAAATATTTGAATTTATGTAACTCGAAATACACGTACGTGCAGGTACGGCTACTGGGGTATTTGCTTCCTGTACGGTACATTCTTTACGCTCGGAGGATTAGCTGCAGCTGGCAAAACATACGAAAACTGCGAAGCCGTTAGGAAAGCCGTCAACTTTTTCTTGTCTTGGCAAAATGAAGAAGGTGGATGGGGAGAAAGCCTCGAGTCCTGCCCAAGCATGGTAATTATATTACTAACTCCCACTAATTATAGATTGAAAACCGATAAAATACTAACATTTGATGTTTTTTTTCGATGATAGAAATACACACCACTGGAAGGAAACCGCACAAATTTGGTGCAGACATCATGGGCAATGCTTGGTCTTATGTATGGTGGACAGGTTAGTTCGTCGATCTTTTTTTTCGTTCTTATAAAAAAAATAAAAAATAAAAAATAATGGAAATGTATTTAGCGATATTTCTGATAACTGCAGGCGGAGAGGGATCCGACGCCTCTGCATAAAGCAGCAAAATTGTTGATTAATGAGCAGATGAGTGATGGAGATTTCCCACAACAGGTAAACCATTTTTTTTAGCTTAATTTGTTCTGTTTCAAAAGAAACTCCTCTGTTTTTATCTTTTTAGATATCGAAAATTGGCAAGACTAATGATAAATAAATCAACTAACACAGGAAATAACCGGAGTGTACATGAAGAATTGCATGCTTCATTACGCGCAGTATCGGAATATATTCCCACTGTGGGCGCTGGGAGAGTATCGTAAACGAGTCTGGCCAAAAGTTATTCCCAAATCGATCTCAACACAACATTATTCCTCCCTAACTTACATATATATTTAATTGTAATTTCATAAGAAAAATGGGGTTATATATATATAATGTCATGAGTTGTTTGGAATGAATGAACCGGATTTAATTTAATTTACTTTGATCTAAACTAGTAAGAATATCTAAAAATGTGGTTCATTGTAAAGTAAAATTGCAAGTTGGCCGGGTAGTAAAAAAAACAAAAAATATCCCACGATGCCACAATTATTATTAACAATATATATAGCTAGCTAGATCGTCCTTCCTCCTACATATATATATGCACATGGAATTATAAGTACTAACCCGAAAGTGGAATAAACATATATAGTCGTTGATGCCAAAATATCCGCATAGGGCTCTTACTAAATCCTAAATTTAATAAATTTTATTCTACGAAAAACAGATAAAATAGTTTGGAGTTTATAAAATTTCATCAAAGAAAAACTTTATGATTATGATGAGATTAAGATTATACTACACGGATTTCACTTGATTTCCGGTGTTGCTGTCGCTGTATATACCGTTTTCTTGATTCTTCATTTCCGTGTGTTCACTGCTCTTTTGGCCACAAGGTAATTCTTTCGCCATATATATTTACTAGCTCTCCAGACCTAATTTGTTAAATCACGTGTGTGAAATTAGGACAATTTATAATTCTCAGCCTTTTTTAAGCAACAAAGCTGGCCCGATCTTTCAGATATGAATCTATCTGATTCAGAAGGGAAGAACTTGCATCAGTATCTCAATTCAAACATGGGTTTGATTCACACTCCATGTTCTGATAAATATTTACCATCCGAAAAGAGGAAAAAACGGAGTCTTTGTCTAAAGAAATGCTTTGAGAAAAGGCAGATGTATAGAACCTGTCAACGAAAAATCTCTCGAAATGTAATCTATTCCAAACATATATGCCATGCTTCCTTACTTCGACAGGGTACAAATATTTTCATCGGTCAATAAACTTTGTTTTCACATGCATGTATTGTCATGTCATGTCATGTCCCATCATAATATTATATTTTATTTTATTAAATTAAAATAATACAAATTGCAGCAATCAAGAACAGATGAAGACCCAAATTGCATGTATTGTCATGTCATGTCAAATGATTTTCTTTTTTTCTTTTTTTCTTTTTTTTGTCTTAACATATATCATTAATGTATCTGAAATGATTTACGCGGCAGTAAAATTACGAATGTCGTTCACAATACATTTCCTTTCTCTCTCTAAAAACTCCCCAATTCACTCAAACCCCAAAACCACAAAAAAAACCCCAAATTTCACAAAAATCCTAAATCCTTCTCACAATCCTTCCAAATCCGAAAATCTCCTCAATTTGAAAGGTAATTACTCATCTAAACTAGTTATATATATTGAATTTGTTGTTAATTATATGAAAATCGAAGAAAAATCGCGATTTGGGGGTCAATTTTGAATAAAAACTGCGCGTCTTCCACGCCCAAAATGGGAGTGTGAAAGCAGTTTTCACGCCTAAAACAGGCGTGGAAACTGCTTTCACACGTCTGTTTTGGGCGCGGAAAATTGGTTTGGGCGTTCGGTCCGGACGCCGGTTCTGGACCGGTCGTCCGGTTCAATTTTCTTTTTATCCCTGTATAAATGACATGCTATAATATATTTAAATAATTATCAGTTAATGAACTTGCTCTGGCCTAGTTGGTCAGGCATCTCGTTTTTTCGCAACAGACCCGTGTTCGAGCCTTTCCTGCAGCGTATATTTATTACTTTTTTGCGAAGTATAACGAAGTCTATAAATACAATTCAATAATAATTTGTTATCAAAATCGCTCTAGCCTTGTTGGTTAGGTAAGCCTGTGTTTCTAAAATAATGTCCTGTGTTCGAATCCTTGTGGCAACATAAATATGTAATTTTTTTTATTAAATCTCAGTCACAGAGCGCGCCCAAACCGGGCGCCGAAAGCTGTGTTGGGCGCCCAAATCGGGCGCGGATAACACTTTTACGCGCCCAAACCGGGCGTGAATCGGACTTTTTAGCTCCCAGTTTGGTCGTGGGTCGCGTTTTCACGATTTAAAGAACAAAAACGAACAAATTTTACCTCATTAGATTCCATATCTCGATCCTCATTCGATGCACTCATTTTTTTTTGCAAATGGCTACAGTAACATGAGTTTTGGAATGATTTCTAATATAAAAGCTAAAATTGTAGAGAGAGAAAGAAAGATAGAGAGTGGATTTTTTAAAACGACATTCGTAATTTTGCTACCGCGAATAGCACCTCCCTTAATGTATTTGCAAGTTTTGTATGAATATATGATTCCCTTTTTTTTTTTTTCTCTCTCCTCAATAGAATTGTGACATTTTTCGTGGTGGTACTCGGTGTGTGTCGTTTACGATGGGATTTTGACAAATTTCACGTAAATCGCGCTAGCGCGTGTTCAAAATTCACTTATGGAAATTTCGTGTTTTATTTTACTTACCTTTTATTGGTTGAGTGTAATGATTTCACCTGACGTTTTATGCCGTCGATGCCAGCAAACGACTGATTTTAAATTTTACGGCGTGTGTGGTGGCGCGGACGATTAAATATATTTATTAGCCACATTTGCTACTAATTTTTGAATCAAATAATTGCATGCAAAATTTTCATAATTAATATTTGATTTGGTAAAAAGTACACTGAGTGCGCTGAATAAAGGATTTAATTGAATGGATAAGTTTTTTTTTCTCTTTTTTAATTCAATCAAATTATTTCACAAAAGCTTAATCAAATAATTGACTCACCATAATATGAGAAATTATGGGTTTATTCCAATTAGTACCCATGTAGTATATCGAATTGCTAAAAGCCTACCCCATGTTATTTTATTAACACAAAACCCCCTAAATAGAGATACTAATAGCTAAAAAAAATTAGACCATAGGGGATTTTTGCAAATAAAATAACATATGGTATTCATTTAGCAATTCGATATAACAAAGATGTACTAATTGCAATAAACTCGAGAATAATTTCTAATGTACGTTTCAATCTTGGTATCTTTCGGTGAGTTTGGGCCTATGAATTTATCATCATTAATATTTAGGCCCAATATTGTATGGGAATTAGATTGGGATTCGGCCCCAGCCCAAATATGGCTCATATTTTTTTATTTTGGGTTTATTGCAATTAGTACCCCTGTATTATATCCAATTGCTGAAAAACCACCCCATATTATTTTATTAGCAAAAACTCCCCTATGTTTCAATTCTTTTAGCACACAAACCCTCTAAACAAGAGTCCATCAAAATTGGACATAAATTGCAAACAGAATCACAAGTTACAACTAATAACATATTAAAATACTTGAAAAGAAACAAATACTTCTACATTTATCATTTTATTTGATTTTATCTTATTCAATCAACCTCTAGCTTCAACCAAACTCAGTACTTCATTAGCTCCAAACAAGACATTTCCATATCTGGAAAAAGTGTATCAAGACAAGAGGAAATTAGTTTCAATAAAATGAGGTTATATACAGTTCAAGAAAGGTATATACAGAGTTACCTTAATCAATCTAGGCGCGCCTAAGTTTTCCGAAAAACACAATTGTAGTAACATAGAACCAATCTCCGACACGACCCCAGAAGTCAAAGTATGCAACTCTCCATGATCTCTTGATCAACAAAGAACCAACAAATCCCCAAAACCCAACAATAAAACCAAACACAATCGATATGCCAACCTCTTTCCAAAAAGATATTCTCATCAGAATAAAGCCACCTTCATCTTCATCGTCTTTGATCTCTTTGTTATTACGTTTCCCTTGATCGGTGGTGTCCGGGATGAGTTTGTCTCCCGGGCAAGACGAGAGAGGGGGCCCGCATAGTTTGGGATTCCCGGCATAGGAAGACTCATTGAAGCTCTGTAGTTGGGTACTTGATGGGATTTTGCCTGATAAATTGTTGTTCGCCAAATCAAGAACTGCCAGGGAATGCAGTTGCGCCATGCCGACGGGTATTGTGCCGGAGAGTTGGTTACTTGATAGATCAAGGACTTCTAACCTCTCCATTTGACCAATGCCGGGATTTATGTTTCCTGTCAAGCTGTTTCTCGACAGGTTTAAGGAAATTAATCCCTTGAGAGACGAAAATGTTTCAGGAATGTCTCCGACTAAATTATTGCTTGAGATATCAATCAGTTTAAGAAGTTGCAAACTTTTTCTATACTCAGCCTCTTGACCCTTCCACTGAACAAATGCATAGTCAATGTAGTTTCCAGGATTAAATCCGTCCGCAAAACTTAAACCTCCTTGGCTACCCAGATAGATCTTAAAAGGCCTATTGACAGTAGTCCCCTTGTCGAGCATTGTACTAAAATT
>NW_012193393.1:181688-206074 GCF_000504015.1 Erythranthe guttata
TTTGTGACAATAGTGGACTATCACGTCTGTAAGATAGAATCATACTTTTTCGGGAATTATTACTTGGAATAAAAATGCGATATGTTATTATACAATATGGAATTATCAAAACCACAAGTTTCAAACTATTGATAAAACAGGTATCGAAGGCATTAGTGCCATTAACAATCTAAATTGGACAACATAATTGTAAACAAACTGACAACAACTTAGATCTTAAAGTACTCGATAAGAAACAATACTGAAATTCTTATTTACACTTACCTTGATCAACTTAGGCGCGCCTAAGTTTTCCGAAAAACACAATTGTAGTAGCATAGAACCAATCTCCGACACGACCCCAGAAGTTAAAGTATGCAACTCTCCATGACCTCTTGATCAATAAAGAACCAACAAATCCCCAAAACCCAACAATAAAACCAAACACAATCGATATGCCAACCTCTTTCCAAAAAGATATTCTCATCAGAATAAAGCCACCTTCATCTTCATCGTCCTTCATCTCTTTGTTATTATGTCTCCCTTGATCGGTGGTGTCCGGGATGAGTTTGTCTCCCGGGCAAGACACAAGAGGGGGCCCGCATAGTTTGGGATTTCCGGCATAGGAAGACTCATTGAAGCTCTGTAGTTGGGTACTTGATGGGATTTTGCCTGATAAATTGTTGTTCGACAAATCAAGAACCGCCAACGAATGCAGCTGTGCCATGCCGACGGGTATTGTGCCGGAGAGTTGGTTTCTTGATAGATCAAGGACTTCTAACACCTCCATCTGACCAATGTCGGGATTTATGTTTCCTGTCAAGCTGTTTCTCGACAGGTTTAAGGAAATTAATCCCTTGAGAGATGAAAATGTTTCAGGAATGTCTCCGACTAAATTATTGCTTGAAAGATCAATCAGTTTAAGAAGTCGAATATTTTTTCTGTACTCGGCCTCCCGACCCTTCCATTGTACTAATGCATCAAGGTAGTAGAAATCAATATATTTGATACGGGCCATTATGACGAGATGAGCAAAATACAAATTGAGAGAAGCCAAATTACTATTATAAGACTCGACGTCAAGCGGCGACCTCCGAACAACGAGCTGGCAACACCATGACTCGTATTCCAGCATAAGCATGACCTAAAGCAGGCCCAATGCCCAAACACTTGACTTGAGGAGGGAGCAAACCCTAAAAAAGGAAACCTAGGAGGCCAAGATTTCCTCATCTATAAATAGAAGGATCATCAAACACATACACACACAAAAAAATACATTATTTACTACTACATTGCATACACATATTCATCTTTTCCGATCACTGACTTGATCGTCGGAGCTCTCCCGCCGGGAACCCCTCCCGGCGTTGCAGGTACACTCACCGGAGTACGGACCAAGGTGACTTGAGGAAGACGGAAGCCCCACGGACCAAATCAAGTGGCGCCGTCTGTGGGAAAGATCTAGAAGTTTTGGAAACAACTTCCGGGAAAATATCAGATCTGCCCCCGGAAGTCCAGATCTGAGCTATAAACGTAGTGAACAATGGAAGAAGGAGACACCACTGCCCGAAATTTGCAGAAGGAACTAGATGCAGCGGCTCGCGATACGCCCACTGATCCGACGTCCGTCTTAAAGGACAAATCAGGATGTAGCCTAGCCACGCCTGAAAAGGAAGGTCGGATTCCCTTCATCTCGAGTAGCCCCTCTTTCGAGTTCCAGAGTGGCGAAGCTGCTTCGAGAAAACCAGTCACGGCCCCGGCTCAAGCCTCCAATGAACGAACATACACCAGAGACGAGGTGGAAACCATGATCACCGCGGCCATTCGGAACTACACTCAATCCTTACCCCAGGACAACCGGCCTAGGAGAGATCTTAGACGCTCCCCGAATGAAGGGCGAGCTGAGGATGAATGCGACAGCCATTCTGAGAATCGAGAAGGCAACAGCCATGGCGTCAGGACGGAGGTTGACAGTCTGAGGCGCGATATGGACGAGTTAAAAGCCTTGCGGAGTGGACCAACGCGAGATCTCGCAGGATCTAGCCCTTTCACCAGGCATCTCGATAGCGACCCCATACCAGCTGTTAAGTATATATTTTTATACTTTATTGTACCTTTTTATTTGAGCTTTTGGTGTGATTTAACGATAATTGGTGGTTAAAAAGTTGATTTATTGTATTTTAGGTATAAATTGAAGAATTGGAAAAGTTTGGGGTCAAAAATGCAAATTTGGAGAAAATATGGGCCAAAAGTGAAATAATCAAAAATATGCTGAAATTGGCTGAAAACAGGCCCACACGGCCGTGCCAAAATTAGCCTATTTTTGGCACGGCCGTGCCAAATGCAGAATTTGGGCAGAAGGTTCGGCGATTCTCGCGCGGCCGTGCGAGAATTGCACTGATTTTCGCGCGGCCGTGCCAAATCACGCTGGAGACAATTTTGGACTTTTAAACACACAAGGAAACCTAGAATCATCTACCAAGTTGGGACATCTATTTAAGCCCAAACCAAGCACGAATTAGGGGACTTTTGACACGACTTTGGACACAAGCTTGGAGCGAGAGGAGCGAGGAACGAAGATCAACGAAGACTCAAGCATAGTTTTTCTTATTTCTTTTATTAATTCTATTTTATTTATCATAAGTATTACGAGTAGCTAAGCTTTTAATCTAGGATTTTGTCGGAACCCTATGTGGGGATGGTGAACCCGTTTTCTTGAGATTATGCAATTATGATTTTATGATTATTTCTTATACTTGTTATGATTGTTAGTGCATGAACTTGATCAATTTATGTGCTTTATCTGTGATTATTGGGATTGACTCGACAGAGCTATTTTGATAATTAGACGGTAAGTAGAAGAACCTTCGAGTAGTTTTCACCGGATGAGTGTGTCAATTGCATGTGGTGTCGTAGACATACAGATATCACCTTAGGTAGCCATTTATCACGTGTATTTTGTGTGCGTTTTTGCATTTTGTCACCTTAACAAAAAAAAGCTAATAACACAGACCCTGTGTTATTCTTAATTGGAGAAAATATTCAACTCTTTTTTGGTTTGATATAGGAAAGAGGAGTTAATTGCAAATACTACCCCTGTGTTATCTCTAATTGTCAATATCAAAAAAGAAAATTCACCAACACGTCGTGTGTTAACAAAGTCAGGGCAATCGAGACCCATGCAGGCAAATCGTGTCACCGTCACCCACTCCTTGTTCAAATTTCACGAATTTGGAAAAGATTTTTACGATTGTGGGTGGGTTGCGGATCTGGAAGGAAGGTGGTGGTGCAGGAAGGGTGAGGTAGTGGTGGGGCGGCGGCGAAGCAGCGGGCTCGAGAAATGGTGGATGAAGTGTTTATTTGGGGGGGGGGGGGCGGGGGAGCGGGAAGAAGACGACTTTTTCTTTCTTTCTCTCTCCCCTTTTTTTTTCCTTTTCTTTTTTTTTCTCTTTTTGTTTTTTGTCTTTTTGGGCTTTATGTAATTTAAATATAAAAAAAATTAAAATTAAGAACAAATAGAAACTTTTAATATTACGAAATTAAATAAAAAATAAAATTAATTATGTTGTAAAATTTGGTGTAATTACATTAATTACAAAGTTTAAAAAATAAAAAATAGAAATACATACAATATTTGTAAATCAAATATCTTTACTAATTGCTGAAAAAATCCATATGATATTTTTATCATTTCACTTGACTCGGCTCCTAAAAGCACAGTGTGTGCAGTGAGCTTCGAATTTGTCAACACAAGGGTGGTATTTGCAATCAACACAAGGGTGGTATTTTTGGGCTTTATGTAATTTAAATATAAAAAAAATTAAAATTAAGAACAAATAGAAACTTTTAATATTACGAAATTAAATAAAAAAATAAAATTAATTATGTTATAAAATTTGGTGTAATTACATTAATTACAAAGTTTAAAAAATAAAAAAAAAATACATACAATATTTGTAAATCAAATATCTTTACTAATTGCTGAAAAAATCCATATGATATTTTTATCATTTCACTTGACTCAGCTCCTTAAAGCACAGTGTGTGCAGTGAGCTTCGAATTTGTCAACACAAGGGTGGTATTTGCAATTAACCACATGAAAGAGCCTGAAGCTCAGAATGTCAGTTGGTTCACAAATTTTTGGTTTTTTGCTGGAGAAACATGAAGAGAGTGGTCCGTCGGAAATTTTTTACTGGAAAAAAATTATGTCGAAAAAGGGGCCGGAAAAGAAATATCTGTCGGTCTATGTCCGGGCGCCGAGAAGCATTTTGTGTGTGTTGTGCGTGAAAATGCTGGAGAGTTTGATCGCAATGAGATGATTTGGAGAGAGGGCGTTTATGAAATTGGCAAGGACTTAATTGAAAATTCTACAAGTGTTGGGTATCCGTCCGGAGAAGACAAACTACACAAAATCAAATTATTCGTATTTTATTAGAGATAATTAAAATATGATATAATATAATAAATCAACAAAATCAATTAATTAATTATTAAATCCAATGACAGCAATTTATAATGGCACCAATCAGCAACAAACCACGGCAGCCATCAATCAACAATCAGCAAAACCAACAATCAACAATAAGCAGAATGCAACAGTTCAATATTTTATGAACAAAATATTAATGCTCAATTAACCTAGAATAAAACATTATTTAATTAATGCAGGAAAAATTAAATAAGGGTAAGAGACAAAACCGAGCAATTCACACAGAATTGCAAACGAAAGTTCCTCCGACGGCTGCTCCGGCGGTTGTCGATTTTCCGGCTCAGTCCTCAATCTCCGAGTCCTCGTCCAAGATCCAAGTGGGGCCTCCAAACACTCACGGCAGCCACACACACGCACACACACAGTGTATTCCAACGAAAAATACGAAGAAAACGAAACTCAAATTCAAACCCTAATCTCACCGGTTTATCCCTAAAGAAGTAAGCTCGAATCCATCGAAAGAATCGAGCTTTGCTTCTCAAAAAAGGTTCTCTCTTTCCACTCTATTTTTCCCTCTCAAAATACACGAAGTATTCTCGTCTCTATTTTCTCGGTTTTTTTTCGTCTCGTCACTCACACAGAAAAAGAAAAGGGTGCACTTATACGCCCAAATCATCCACCAAATTCACGAAGAATTAGGTAACAAATCACTAAGATTTGTTGAGAGAAAAAAGGGGCAGATTTGAATAATCAATCTGCTGTAAAACAAAACACCGAGATAAAAAAAAAAAGGTCAAGAGAGAATAAAAGGGAAAAACTAGTGAGATTGGACTGACTTTAATTTTGGGCTCAAATTTTGTGGGCTGCTCGTAAGTGGGTTGCAAGGTGGAATTTTAATGGGCCATTCACAAAGAATTTATTTGGGCCACATACTCTACAGCAAGGGTTATTAAAATTTGTATTATTTTTATTTACAGAAAATTTAGGTTTTTTTAGGTCAAAACACGCACCCCTGACGCAACAATTCGCTTGTGCAGAACACGATAAGCCGTTACGGGCCTTAGTGGCTTTGACTAAATTTCATAGGGGGTCTTGCTAATTTTTTTAACACTGGTTTTTTTTTACAATAAGAGATTTTTTTTTTTTTTGATAAGTATGACAATAAGAGATTACACATGGGTAGTTATTGCAAAAAACCCAAAAAAATTGCATGTGCATGCTCAAATTCGTTATTTTGTCTCACTTAACCACCTACGACGAACTTTCAGACGAATCTTGACATATTCCGGCACCCAAGATGCATGGTTTTTTCGTCTTTTCATCTGAAGATATCATACGGGGCTGAAATAGAAAGTTCTAAGGACTCAATTGAAATCAGCATAAATATCATAGTAATTTTCTTTCATGCCTCCAGAGTTTATTACCATTAGACGTTCTGTTTGGTTCTTATGCCTTCAAACTTCTGTGAAGACTGAAGACTGAAGACTGAATTTTTAGGGAAAATTACAGTTTATGTCCCTAAACTTTACCACTAAAACGATTTATGTCCTCAAACATTTCAATCCATGAAATATGTCCTCAAACTTGCCACTTTTTATCACTTTATGTTCTGCCGTTAACGTCGGCAGCTAACTTCGACGGAAATAGCACGCGTGGCTCACGTGACGTCTATGTGGCCGTTAAATGTGACGTGGAATAATATATTGAATATTAAATGTTGACGTGGCACAAGAATATACTAATTTCCTCTAACTCACTCTCCCAAATCCCAAATCCCAAATCACGTTTCATTCTCATTCCAAAATTTTCAATCCAATCTGCATTCTTGCTCGAACCCATACTAAAATCGAAGTCATAAACCCATAAAAAATCCAAACATTCTCACATTTGAAGAGTTTTACCTTCTCAAAGAACAGCAGATTCACGTGCAAACACATGCCTGCAATCGAGAGGAAGAAGGTAAATGCGACTCCTCTTCTGGTTCTGAAAAAGATTTTAGAGGAAGCTTTAATTCTTCTCCCAACTCCATCTCTATGACGTTGGGGTCGTGTGATTCTTTGCCGGCTGATGCTTGTGCCCCTTGTGGTCTCGATGAAGCGAGCACAAGGATGGTGAAGATGACACAAATTCTACCGAACTCAGTAGTTTCAGAACCTGCCCAGAAGGTGTTCGACAAAATTTATGAACCAATTCCGGAAAAAAAAAAAACATGCAGCACCTGTCAAAGTTGCATATAATTCTTTTTTCGCCAAGAATAGAGTGCCCAAGAACGGATTCCAGCTCCCCGACTTCCCCAACGAAGTGGAAGAAGACATGATATTTCAGCCCGAAGATGAAAGTGAAATCGAGGAAACATTCGGCATTTGTTTATTGGGCTATTTTGCTTGTAAAACACCACAAAAAATGGCCATGGATATTCTGCTATTTTAGAATTTCACCTCAATTGAAGGATTCGAAATGGGGTTTTAGGGATTGGATTTACGGGTTCATTGGGGATATGGAGAATTAGGGATTTTAGAATAGAAATAGGGGAGGAGAATGACGTGTCGCTCCACATCACGTTTCGTCGACCAAGTAAGCACTGGGTGTTGTACATCTCGACATTTAACGGCCACATAGACGTCACGTGAGCCACGCGTGCTATTTCCGTCGAAGTTAGCTGCCGACGTTAACAGCAGAACATAAAGTGATCAAAAGTGGCAAGTTTGAGGATATACTTCGTGGATTGAAATGTTTGAGAACATAAATCGTTTTAATGGTAAAGTTTAGGGACATAAACTGTAATTTTCCCGAATTCTTACAAGGACAATGATTCTTGATTTCTTGTATTATTCTTTTCCATTTTTTGCTTTCTTTAAACGATCCACCCAATTGAAGTATACCGTTTGGATCTACTTATAATAATATATTATCAGCATATACACATTTGACACAATTTGTATTATCTGTTATTTGTGACTGTGTGTATTTCGAAATGGGAACGAACAAAATTTGGACATAAGCTTGACAAGAAAAATGTAGTCGAGGCAAGAACTCAGTTCTTTCTCCTTAAGACAAATTTGCCCCGTGCAGTGCTCTCGGTGTACGACAATTGTCCCCTAAGATACAACGACTATTTTAGTTCCAATAAAGTAGCACACCAATTATTGGAACACGGCGAACGAAACGACGTTTAGGACTTTATAAGACACGAAGAAAAGGACTTGGTAGTGCAACAATATGCAATGAGATGCTATGATGAGATGTGAATTCAATTAATGTATTGAATTCCATGTGAATAATCAATTAATTAAATAGTGGATTTTGGAATCTATATATAGATTTTCAAAGGTTATGACCACAAGTCACAACTCTTAGGAAAATAATTTCATGAAAATGTATCACACATGTTCTCATTAACTACACACCTATTCAATTTAATAGGTGTTTTAACACCTCCATCTTTTTCTATGGTGGCATTTCACTTTATTATTTTTCACACTTAAATATTTTAAATGATCCATTAATTTATCATTCATCAAAAAATAATTTTGAGAATTTAAATTAAACCACTTAAATATTCAACGAAATTTGAGTCAAATACTCAAAATTTTCAACATTATCGGGGGATAATTACACTTTTCGTCCCTATACATTACCACTTAAACGATTTTCGTCCCTAAACAAGATGAAGTTACAATTTTCGTCCCTAAACATGTCACTTTTATGCCGTTTATGTCCCTCCGTCCATTTGTCCAGTTAGTTTGGACGGAAAATCGCACGTGCGCCGCACTTGACACACAAAAATACATCTACAGTTGTGATATTGGGGAATGGAGCGCCTCTTTATAAAGGCGATTTGCCACCGTCGCGTTCGTCTCTCCAGTTGTGATGTTCACTTGATTCCCCGTCGACGAGGCGGTTACGTTCAGGGGGAAAATCTCTTCGCTGCTGCCGGCTTGCGTGTGCAGGGGATTGCTCACGGTATCGAACTGCGACGGAGAGAAATAGGAAGGGAGGACGTGAAATTGGATGAGTTCGGTTTTCTGCTCGTCGGAGAAGGAATTGAGTGTGCCTTATTTCAGGCCGGAGAATGAGCCGTCGGTTGGGGCGAAAACAGTGAGGCCTTGGTTTGAATTGTTGAGCTGTGTGTAGATCTGGTCCGCCACTTTGGTGCTCTGCAATAGGCGGATGAATATGGTGAATCGGCCGGCTTTCTCGAGGATGGCGGTCAGGTTGGTTGGGCCTGGCGTTGCAGGGGCGGCTGCCGCCGTGGACTGGCCGGAAGTTAGTGCGGCAAAGAAAATGAAAAGTAAGGGGACTAGGATAAGTACCAACTGTTTCATCTCTAATTTTGTGCGATAAACCGAATCGATTACTGGAGGTTTATCGACGAAGAGAATGAATGACGCACAAACAAAATAAACCGAATCGATTACTGGAGGTTTATCGACGAAGAGAATGAATGAGAAGGTGAGGTTTATATATAGTGTGGTGAGTAAGATCAAGGTGAAAGCAATGGCAGATTAAGGTGGGAAAATTAAGAAATAACTCAATTCTCACTCACCTTATTTCATTGTATTGTTGGTTTCTTGTCACATTCTTGTCATTGCAACATCATTTTTCTATATCTAATCATCCATCATTTTTTTTAATTCTCTTTTTTTTTTTTTTGAAATTAATGTGGGTCTGCCGTACACATGTATATTTTCAGAACCATTCAACGGCTCTATAATCAATACTGCTTCTCAAAACCATTCTTCAAATGAGTTAAATAAATACTACAGATGTTTTTGTGTGTCACGTGCGGCGCACGTGCGATTTTCCGTCCAAACTAACTGGACAAGTGGACGGAGGGACAGAAACGGCATAAAAGTGACATGTTTAGGGACGAAAATTGTAACTTCATCTTGTTTAGGGACAAAAATCGTTTAAGTGGTAATGTATAGGGACGAAAAGTGTAATTATCCCACATTATCGGTGATGCGTTGATATTTCATTATTGTTAGTGTGTCTGGTCTTCCCGAAAATCCGATTGGTACAATATTCTAACATCTTTAAATATCATTTCATCGAGTCACACACAAAATACGTTTTCAACATATTTAAGCTCACTCATATACCACCCAAAATAGACCACAATTTACTAAACAAGTCACCGGTAATCAAAGCAGAGAAAAAGACTACGATTTAAAATATAGAAGAACAAGGTACCATGAAAAAAGACATATATGTTACAGTTATTTAGACCAAGGTACCAGCTCTGGTGTTTAGTCCACACCTCTAGCTCGCGCTCCAAGGCATACAACCTACATTCCGAACGACGAAAAAAAAAAAAGAATAAAAGCAAATTACTGTTTCAATAAAATTAAGTTGTTTAAAGATCAAGGAGTGTATATATAGAGAGTTAATTATATGTGTATATAGTTTACCTTGATCAATTTAGGCGCGCCTAAGTTTTCTGAAAAACACAATTGTAGTAACATAGAACCAATCTCCGACACGACCCCAGAAGTTGTAATATGCAATTCTCCATGATCTCTTGACAAACAAAGAACCAACAAATCCCCAAAACCCAACAATAAAACCGAAGACAATTGATATTCCAACCTCTTTCCAAAAAGATATCCTCGTCAGAATAAAGCCACCATCATCTTCATCGTCTTTGATCTCTTTGTTATTACGTTTCCCTTGATCGGTGGTGTCCGGGATTAGTTTGTCTCCCGGGCAAGACGCGAGAGGGGGCCCGCATAGTTTGGGATTTCCGGCATAGGAAAACTCATTGAAGCTCTGTAGTTGGGTACTTGATGGGATTTTGCCTGATAAATTGTTGTTCGCCAAATCAAGAACAGCCAAAGAATGCAATTGCGCCATGCTGATTGGTATTGTGCCGGAGAGTTGGTTTCTGGATAGATCAAGAACTTCTAACACCTCCATTTGACCAATGTCCGGATTTATGTTTCCTGTCAGGCTATTTCTCGAGAGGTTTAAGGAAATTAATCCCTTGAGAGACGAAATTATTTCAGGAATATTTCCGACTAATTTATTGCTTGAAAGATCAATCAGTTTAAGCAGTCTCAAAGTTCTTTTTCTGTACATGGACTCCCGACCTTTCCATTGAACCGATGCAGACTCAACGTAATAGTAATACGACAAGAGATCTTGACCGTTAGTTGTCCCCTTGTCAAGCAATTCAGTAAAACTATTGAAGCAGTGTGGAATTTGTCCTGAGAAATTGTTTCTAGAAAGGTCCAACACATGGATCCGAGTAAGATTGCATATTTCCGGAGGGATAGAACCGTAAAATCTGTTTTCATTCAAGATTAGATATGCCATGTCTTGAGAGAATGCACTTATCCATGAAGGGATGTTTCCCGTTAAGATGTTTCCTCCGATATCAATCAATTCCAATTGCTGGCAATTATTCAAAGTTGAAGGCAACTCCCCCCACAAGTTGTTATTGCGCAAGCGCATTACCTTGAGACTCGAGACGGAGCCCAAAGTACGTGGAATTTCACCAGAAAAATAATTGTTACCCAAATTGAGAAATGTTAACTGATACATGTACTCCCAACAATTGGGAATCTCTCCTGTTAACTGGTTATTCGATAGGTCAAGCGAAAACAGTTCCAGGGTAGTTGTAGTAGTGCATATAGATGAAATCGAACCTGAAAACATATTCTGAGAGAGTTGGAAAGTCTCGATATTGGGATGTAATAATGGTATATGACCCGAAAAGTTGTTGAAACTAACGTCTATACTTGTTAGTTTTGATGAGATAAAATGAGGAATCGTACCACTTATCTGGTTATGGGAGAGATTTAAGGCTCGTAGTGAAGGAGACAAACTCCAAAACCATTTAGGCAATTCACCAGATATATTATTACCAGAAAGATCGAGCGAATTAACGTTACTCTGAGTTCGAATCCATTTCGGGAAATGCGGGCCCGTGTTGGAACCGGATAGACTTAGATAATCTAGCTGAAAAGGAGGAGTCCAACCAGGGCTAATGTGAAACGTCAATGAATTGGAGGACAAATCCAACCACTTCAATCTATGAAGTCTCGTTAAGTTGGATTCGGTTATTTCGCCTTGCAATGAATTAAAACTGACGTTCAAAGTCTCGAGCTTGGAAAACTTGCCAAGACTTGCAGGCAACCTTTTCAATTTATTGCCACCAAGATACAATTCCCTCAGACGATCCGGTCTAAATAACCACTCAATTGCATGACTACAAGTGAGGTTATTCTCCGATAGATTAATGACAGAAAGAAATAGAGAAGAAGAATTAACAAAGAGATAATCATCATCAACAACAGAAGATGTAGTAACAAGTACATCTTGAATGTTTGAGTTAGACAACAACAATTCCTCGAGAGAATGAAGCTTTAATATATGATGGAGCCAATTGGTATCGCTCAAGTTGGAACCAGTTAAATCAAGCCGAGACAACAACGAAAGGTGAGAAAGCCAATCGAGATTCTCGGACCGTAAATTATTAAGGGAGAGATCAAGGGTCCTTAAGTTCGAAAGGTTCCCTAGTTGAGGAGGAATTACCCCAGAAAAATTGGAGCTAACGAGACTGAGGTGTCGTAACTGTTTCATGGAGCCAACATTCCCTCCAAAATCGTTGTAACTCAAATCCAAATATTCCAGATAATGCAACTCAAGCAAAGAAGAACTGATATTGTTACCTACGAGTCGGAAAAAATCAAGCCGTAGACGAATCACGTGAGCCGTGATGTTGCTACACTCAACGCCTTCCCATTTGCAGCAATCCCTTTTATCATCTTCAATTCCCCACGACGAAAGAATATCACCGGAATGTATCAGGTCTTTCTTGAATCCGAGAAGAGCTTCTCTCTCACTCTCCATGCACTCAATTACTTCATCTCCGGAACTAAATACACGACAATATTCGATGCATAGTAATAGAATAAATACAAGGAATTTACCACTAATTACTTTACGTTCGAACATTTTATTTTTCCTTGAGCAAGTGATGTTTGTGTTTTCGGCTTCATCTACTTAAAAGAGTTGCATATACGTACTATGTGTGTGGAACAAGAACAAAATTATGTGGCCCCATGAATTGAAGTTATAGCAGCTAAAATTGAATAAAATTATGTGTCCCATGCATGGTTCGCCGGAACGGAACAGTGCATTGTCGCGGACACTGCCGTTCCAGTTCCGTTGCAACGTCGCGGCTGCGTCGCGGCCGGAACGGACACATTTTAATTAAATTGTTATAAAAATACAATATATTTTAAATATGTTTTTAATAATAATATTACAATTCAACAATATGCAAAATATCATTACAATTTAAAAAATAAATATTACAACGAATATTATGAAAATACAAGCAATATTAATACCAAGTAGAATACCGAACTTGAATTGTGTAGGATATAATTGAAAAGTGAGGCCAAAGATCTGTGAGATTCAGGGGAATCTTCATAGACTTCATTATCTAACGTGGCCACCATCATCATATTACTTATTTATTTATTTTTTTATGTTTTTTTTTCCTTATTTTTTTAGTCAAATTAGTTTTTTTTTTTTCAAAATCTTTTTTCCCGTTCCGGCACCGTTCCGGTGCCGTTCCGGCCGCGTCGGGGCCGTTCCGTGGCTCCGTCTCGCCCATCCCACCGATTTCTCGGCGTTCCGACGAGTCACGGTGCAAACACCGTTCTGGTTACGGATTCCGGAACGGAGGGCACCGTTCCCGTTCCGGAACGGCCGTTCCGACCGTTCCGGCGAACCATGGTCCCATGTATAACATCTTGCACATGTTAGAACTTAGACTTTGCTTTTAACTTCGTTGACAATTTGTACTCGAAGCTCATTGGATGTGTGCAAGTATTATCCACACGTACAAGACTTTTTTTTCTAAATATGTGGACCACAAGGGAAGACTTTTTTTTTCTAAATATATTTGCTCCTTTGAGTCAACTTCTATAACACGCTGATACACCGAAACTTCTACCACACGCGTTTCCAGGTTTCTTAAACGTTTTGGTCCTTTTGGAAACCAAAACTCCATGACACAAGTAGGAAAGGTTTTGGGGGTGTTTCTGTAAATATTTAAAAGTTCTTGGGACACTTTTTTGTAACAAT
This sequence comes from Erythranthe guttata, assembly GCF_000504015.1. The sequence continues at coordinate 195,196 of NW_012193393.1, forward strand.
AAAATAATGGACGTTATAATATTTTTTACATTTTCCCCATGTTCTCATATCCAACTTTTTGGAAAACGAATTTTCCCGTGTCCGTTTCCCTATTCGCCGTGTCTACCTTCCCATGTCCGTGTTATATAAATTCCTATTCGCCGTGTCTACCTTCTTCCCATGTCCGTGTTATATAAATTTGTAGCATTCTAATTAAGGTATAAACAACACTCATTGAATAACATTAACACCTATTACAATTTACACAAATAGAAAGACTCGCGAAATATCGAACTACTTAAAACTACTCCTAGAAAAATTGATGGGAATATTTTGGTCAAATAATATATAGGGCAAATTGCACATCACTCCCTAAAAATTTCTAATTTTCACACTTTACCCCTCAAAATTTTAAAAAGGGAATGTCCCTCTTCAAAATGTTATTCTTGTGAAACATTGCCCCGATAGCAAATATTTAATGGATTATTCATGGCATTTGAGCATTTTTGTTGCACACTGTCCCTTTATATGTTATTTTTGTTGTACGTTACCCCTTAAAAACATTATCTTTTTGTACATTGCCACTTTAAAATGTTATTTTTGTTGCACAATGTCCACCAAAAATTGGCTTATGGCGCAAAGTGCAACAAAAATAACATTTTGAAGAGGGATTCAGTTTTTAAATTTGCAGAGGGGAAAATTGCGAAAATGGAAAATTTATAGGGGGTGAAGTGCATTTTGTCTTAATATATAAATAGAGCTTTTAGCACTGACCACCCCTGTGTAATCTCTAATTGCTACTAAAGTCCCTATGTAAAAATACTTAGCATGGACCCCCCATTGAAGTTAGTCAAAGCCAATAAGGCCCCAGCGAGTCGATCATGTGACACACTCGCCATATACACGACTCGGGGTTGATTTTTGACATGAAAAGACCCAAATGCCCTTTGCATTAGAAATTTCAAAAATAAGCCCCAAAATGAAAGTTTTCAACATTTTCAATTCAATCCCTTCACCTTTCAGAAAAGCCCTCTTCTCCCTTCAGCCATTTCAATTCAAATTTGTCACCTTGGGTCATCTTCTTTCCGTCTGTTATGACTGGAAACTTTGAGGAGCTCTTATCCGAGGCACATCATCGATTTTATGTTTAATCTATTTATTTTTATATATTAAATGTCAACTCATTCAACCCACCTTTGAAGTATCTATTATAGCAGGTCATAGTACAAAAAATCTCAAATTTTGTAACTTATAGAACTAAAATTCTAATTTTAAAACGTAGTGGACTAAATCTCTAAACCAATAAATTTACATTACTAAAAAACTCATTTTGCCTCCGTTGTTTTACACATGTTGTTCTATGTTTATACTTTGAGTAAATTGCAAATACCACCCATGTGTAATCCTTAATTGTTAAAAAAGTCCTTGTGTTATAAAAATTAGCAAAAGCCCCCCTATGATTAAAAGTCAAAGGCAAAAAAGTCCATTAAAGCTGCTCGTGGTGCTCACGCGCGGGTTGTGCAGTTCTTTTTGAAAATTTGGGGGTAAAATGACATAAACATCCTTCTATACATATAAATAAAAAATGTATGTTAAATTTGATATAATTATAAATAATTCAAATTCAAAGGACCAAAATAGCAATTTTTAAAATCTTAAATCCTAATCATCATCGTTCTCCCTATCACCCTCTCAAGTTGGGAAAAAAAAAATCCAGCACCTAATTCTCTTCTTCCCCAAAATTTCTGGAACTCAAAACAGCAAAGGCAACAACCACGGTCACTACCGCCGCCGGAGCCGCCCCTAATTCTCTCAAATCCTGTAGCTATGTCGAAACCGGCAACCTCACGAAACAGTGGAGGAGAAGAGCAAGGTATCTGATGCCTCCAGATCCAAACCTCCCATTGTTTTTCTGTTTTTTATCGTCTTCTCCGACGATGGTTTTAGAGGTTGCGAAAGAAGAAAAGGCTGGTGTGGAACTGGTCGACGGCGCCGCCGCAGAGGAGGCAGGGGGCTGTGCAATCCAGCTTGTGCGTAGTGTGTGTGGAAAATTACAATTCAGTCACCTAATTAAGTTTCATAAATTTAGTAAAATTACAATTTGGCCTCTATTATATATTAATTCTAATTTTATGTTATTAACAAGGGTATATTTATCTTTTCATCCCTGGTCAATGACTAAAATAACAATAGGTGCGGTGAGCTAATAAAAAAAATATATGGGGGGGGGGGTTTGCTAATTTTTATAACATAGGGACTTTTGTAGCAATTGAGGATTATACAGGGGTAGTTTTTGCAATTTACTCTTTATACTTTATTAGTTTCAATAACCTTTTCTTTTGCTTGAAACTATACAATTTATCTTTCAAACTCCCCTTAAGAACGTGTTTGACTTGACCATGGCTAGTAAGATGCCACGTGGAAGTAAGTATGCATATCACATTCAGAAGTCAGAACTACGTATTCAGTCATAATATTCAAGGAAAATGGAAGGTCAACCATTAGACTCCTTGAATTCGGCAGCAAAAAATCGACTCTTAGTGTAATTTTTTTTGGCTTTAAAAAGAAAAAGATTGGTGCTTCGCAAAAATCTTGAAAATAAAATATATACAGCAAAGCCAGCAGAATGTATTATGGTAATTATAAGCCAGCTGGTAATCAGTTCACTCTGAAAGTAATGATAAATAAACAGAAAACCAAAGTACTCTTCGCAGCAATCGACAGCGATTTCGCGGACGTATTGCTGAGTTTTCTAACATTGCCATTGGGAACCATTGCTCGAATTCTGAAGAAGCACGGCCGTACAATCGGGTGCTTAACGGCGTTGTACAGCGGCTTAGAAAATCTCGGCACCGGCTATTTCGGGACGGATGTCTGTAAGCAGATGCTGCTCAATCCGAGAAGTTCGTTCGCGTCTGAATGTCGTAAACTAAAACTCGATCTTGGCGAGAATCAGCCCACCAGATACTTTGCTTGTGAAACAAGGAACTGTAGCAGCTTTATACCGCGAAATATTGTAAGCATGTATTGTAATACTGATACATGCAGATGTGGTAAGAAGATGAACATAGAAATTCCTATAGAGGTATCTCATGATGTTTCTTGTGGAGCTTTACAACCGACAAAGCTTCTTCTTAATCTCCGATGATCTGAAGATGGTGCCTAATGTCGCGGTTCCTGCGTTACAAACCCTCGTAAAACTTGGCATTACGGATACCGATGGCGCTGAGTTAAGGACGGTGACATTTGGATTCAACGAGGTACTTAATTAGTTAGTGTCTTACTTATTTTTGTGTTTGAATATCTTTTTGAATTATATATACCGCTATAAATTTATACCGCCAAGATGAGCCAAATTCTATTAATTTAACGATGTATTTTTTAACACGTTTGTCTTCAAGTTGGAATCAAAAAAAAATTATTTAAACGAGATTATTAATTTATTGAGGTTCTATTGTATGATTAACATTCAGCCAAATTTTATTAATTTAGCAAAATATTAATTTAACGATATCTTTTTTAACACGCTTGTCTTCAAGTTGGAACCAAGATTTTTTTTTTTTATTTAAACGAGATTATTAATTTATCGAAGTTAATTCTTCTGTATAATTAACATTTGTTTTATGCCTCAGATTATGGATTTGCTCATGTGGTCGTTGATTTCACTTACTCCGCTAACTGATATCATACTCAATAAACGAAAGATCGAATCTATCAAAAGAGAACTCGAACAGGAAACCCTATTGCATCAGCTTTGTAAAGGGACAGGTTCTTACTACAAGAGCATATTGAAACTGAAACTAATGGTACAAAAATCTACAAATAAGTTATTGTTTGCTCAAGCTGAAAACGACTTCGTGGATTTTCTCTGTAGTTTGCTCACTGTCCCCCTCGGTGGAGTTCAGTACCTTTTCGGCAGTAATACTAATTGTCTGAAGAGTCTAGAGAACTTGTACAAGAGTGTCGATCTTATCGAAGACAAATATTTCGCAGCTCCAAATATGAAGAAAAGGCTAATGAAACCCGATATAGCGAAAGGTTATATGTCCAAGAATCAGGTTCTTCCTCTTGGCGAACACATGGACCAAACCATATACTACAATCAAGACTTGAAACTAAACAAAGAGTGGTTGTCGTTTTCCAATACCAATGGTGCAAAGCTTTTTACGATTATCGGTTCGTTCAAAGGGAAGGGAGATTTCGTTAAAGAAGCAACAATGTATATGGTGAGTGATGATTTAACCGTCGCCCCTTTGTGTATGACGTCTAGCCTCTCTATTCTGAACCGGCTCAATATCTCTTTGACCGACGTTAAAGAAGTTGAAGTGCACATTGTATATATGAGTGTATATATATATATATATATATATATATATATATATATATATATATATATATATATATATATATATATATATATATATATATATATATATATATATATATATATATATATATATATATATATATATATATATATATACACACACACATGAAATTAAATATAAGATTAATATCTCGTTTGGTTGCCGGCCAATATAAGATAAAATAATCTAATGGATTTAATTTGTTGACTTGTGATTTGTGGTGTAGGGTTTGAGTATATTGAAGGCATCTCTTACATCGACTTCTGCTCTGACCGATGGTCTGAAGATCAGTCCAGTGTTGAACAAACAACCTAAGCAAGAAAACTAATTATGGTTGTTCATGCATGCATGCAATTTGTTACGTTGGTGATCTTATCTGTAACATTGTTTGTTTCTGATTTTCTACAATGGCATCAGTATGAAAGTTGTGATCTTAATTTCATAATGAAAAAAAAAAAAAAGAATTAGTATTAATTAAACTACATACAATTTCATAAAGAAATCATAACATTAAAAAAGAAAAAATATAGATTTCTAGATTTTGTACAGACAAGCCAAAACAATACTATTAAGGAAGTTGAATTGAGTTTCAAAGTTATGTTAAGCAAACAAAAAACTAAAGTACTATTTTGCAATGATTTTGAAGGAGCCTAGTCAAGGTTTTTCTGACATTGCCATTCCGAAAGATTTTAGGGAAAATTACGGTTTTCATCCCTCAAGTTTGCACCGATTTCACATTTGTCCCTTATGTTTACAAAAAAAACACATTTGGTCCCTCATGATTCAATAATTTAACATTTTTGGTCATTTCCATCAATTTACCGTTAGTCTGTCAGTTAAGTCATTGATGGACACACTTGGTTCTGTTAGTTTTAACGGAAATGACTAAAAGTATTGAATTTTTGAAACATGAGGGACCAAATGTGTTTTTTGTGAACATAATGGATCGGACCAAATGTGCAATCGGTGCTAATGTGAAGTACGAAAAATGTATTTTTCCCCCGAATTGCATTATAAAGTAGAGACATATCCCAAAGGAAGTTATTTAACCAATTTGTACAATGGCATAGCAGAATTCGACCAGTTGATCATTCCTCCTGTTGTTCCGGTAAGATGGGCGGAAGTATTCGTTGCTTCTTGTATATAGGTTTACCTTTAGGTCTAGGTTTAGGTCTAGGTGGTGGTGGCGGCGGCGGTGGTTTTGGCTTGGCAATAATCCGGAGACCATTGCTCAGTGCACAAGTGGATGTCAGTGATGCCTTCAGTATGCTCAACCACTGCGCGCCAGAAAAGAAAAACCGATCAACCAACATTAAACATTGAAACAATTAGCAGCGATCGCTCATAAGAAGTTGGTTGAATCAAACTAGATACCTCTTGTAATCCAACTTGCACCTCCACTTCTTCGACATCGGATAAAGGGATGTCGAGACGATCGAGAACCGAAAAGCTCGAGTTCATATTCAAAGGAGTGATGGTCAAATCATCAGTCACCATGTACATAGTTATTCCTCGTTTAACGTAATACCCGTCGTGTTTCTGGAACTCGGTAGGGCAAGCCTGCCCACTATCTTCAATCGAATCCGACAACCATTTCTTGCCGGTTTCTGCGTCGTAGTGGTAAAATAGTTGAGGAGGAATTTCGTCACTCGAAGGAATAATACCGTCTGGCGACATATAACCGTGAGGTAGCTTGGGATTCGTTAGCCTACTTTTCGTATCGGGATTCTTAAGATACTTGTCCCCGTTAATGTTCTCTAAGCTTCTGTACAGATTGTCTATGTACTCGAGACAAGTTTTACCCCCCAAAAGACGCTCGACTCCTCCCAGAGGGATGGTCAACATACTGCAAAGGAAGTCAACGAAATCTCCGTTTGATTGAGCAAACAATAACTTATTGGTAGATTTCTCCACCATCACTTTCAAAATCATCTTCTTAAAGTTAGAAGTTGTTTCGTTCTCCATCTCATGAAATAAAGTTCTCGGTTCTCGGTCCAAGCCCATCCACCTTTCGCCTATTAAGACTTCTGTCAGTGGAGGCCGGGGTGAAAAGGACCCCTTCAGCAAATCCATAAACTAATGCAAACATGAAGAAAGAAAAGTAAGACGAAGATCCAAGAATATAATACAGGGAAAATTACACTTTTCATCCCTCAAGTTTGCACCAATTTCAAATTTGGTCCCCATGTTCAAAAAAACACATTTAGTCCGTCATGTTTCAATAATTTAACACTTATGGTCATTTCTGACATTTTACCGTTAACTCGCAGTGATGGGCACACGCTTGATTCCGTTAGTAATAACGGAAAATTGACGGAAATGACTAAAAGTGTTGATTTTTTTTGAAACACGAGACCCCAAATTTGTTTTTTTGTAAACATGAGGAACCAAATGTGAAATAAGAACAAACTTGAGGGATGAAAAGTCTATTTTTCCCATATAATATATATCATTGAAACAGAAGCAGGACAGTGACTCACCTCATTGAGTCCGAAAGGTGTCTTATCAAACTCGGCTCCATCCATCTCCGTAATCCCAAGATTCTTCAGAGTTTCCATGACTGATCCTTCCACATTAGGCACAACCCTCAAATCATCGGAGACGACAAAAGACGCATTTTTTACGGTAAAAACTCCACCACCGTCACAATCATCATGCGCTTTTTCAGTGTACTCAAGACGAATTTTCTTTTTGAGGCTTTCTCCACACTTGCATCTACCGATATCGTAGTCCATGCTTATATTTAAGAGATCGCGAGAATCGGGACACGGCCAGTTCTCACACATAAAGTATTCGGTCGGCTGACGAGTATCATTAACATTGTGTTTCAATCTACTCCATTCCCGGTCGAAGGAGCTTCTCGGATTGAGCAGCATCTTCTTACAACCCTCTGTCAAGAAATGGTCGTTGTGCAGATCCGATAAGCCGTCGTACAAACTCGTCAAGCTTCCGATACTGACCTTCTCATAAAATTCCTTCAAGACACTCACGATTGTTCCCAATGGCATCATCAGAAAGCTTAACAAAATGTCGACAAAGTTGCTGTTGGCTTCTGCAAATAGAACTTTTGATTTATATTTGTTTTTCATATATCTCAAATTGAATACAAACTCCTCGGCCCAAGGATCCGACATTGTGTTAGCTTCTGCTTTAACGATCGACGAAACCTCAGAAAGATTGTATGCGCGGTTTCGAGACTTTCTGCAACAGCACCATGTAAACCTATAAATTTTGGGTAAATTACAACCACCCCTGAGATATGGTCAAATTACGAAAAAAAACCCCTCATCTTTGGGTAATTACAACCACCCTCAACTATAAATCTTCTTACACATCCACCCTTGTAGTATCAAATTTCTTGTAGTATCAAATTTAATGGAATCTTCAAGATTATATGGAATATTATCACTTTTGTACCCGTTTTATCCCATTTGAACTCAACATTTTGAAGCAAGATGATCATAATATCTATTTTTTGCCTTATACATATCAAATTGTGGTGCATCAGAAACTGTATTTTTACACAAAATGAGTACAAACTAGAGCACATTCCACGAAATCTAGATGATTATGTTGAATTTGACACCATAAGGGTGGAGGTGTAAGAAAAATCATAGCTGAGGGGTAGATGTAATTATCCAAATAAAAGGATTTTTTCGTAAATTGACCATACCTCAGGGGTGGTTGTAATTTACCCATAAATTTTTACATTTTTTACACCAAAATTGCACTACAACAGCAAAATCTATAAGGTAAGAACTTGCTAAATTTTAAGAAGCTAAAATTAAAAATTAGCAAGTTAAGTAAAACTAATTATTTTAACTTAAAGCAAAGTTCGCTCCTTTAAACAACAAATCTGCATAGAATTCAACGACAACTGCCTTCAACGGCCGAATTAATTCAATCAAACACCAATGACAGAATAATTAACACTGTAAAAATCCGGTGTTTGGTTTCGAAAAATCAGTCTCAGTTGAAAAAAAGAGCTACTGAAATTGAAAAAAAAATTAAATAGGTAAAACATACAGGGTGGAATTACTGCTCCGTCGCGAATAAGAAATCACCGCCGATTGTCTTCTTTTCTCCTTGCGCCGCTGGGTGGATAAAAGGAAGGTAATAAATGGAAACCCTAGGATATATCATTATGTCGGATTTTAGTTACATTTGGGGTAAATACTACTAAATACTACAATTAAAGGGCAAATTACATGTCACCTCCTGTAAATTTTTAATTTTTGCATTTTACCCCGTAGAAATTTAAAAAAGTGCATCTCCCTTCAAATTGTTATACTTGTTGCACATTGTCTTGATAGTAAAATTCCGATGGATTATTACCCGGAAATGAGTGTTTTTCTTGCACCTTGCCCTTTTAGATATTATTTTTGTTGCACATTGGCCCTTAAAACATTATTTTTCTACACATTGTCCATCTAAAATATTATTTTTGTTTCACAATCCCCGCCGAAAAATTGGGTTTCGGGGCCAAGTGCAACCCAAAATATTTTTTTGGGGGGTTATTTTTTTTTTGTTTTTTAAGGGGGGGAAGGGCCCAAAATGGAAATTTATGGGGGTCCAGTCCTTTTTTTCATATTTTTAACCCCCCGGAATTTTCCCCGTTTTTAGGGTTTCCCCCCTCAGAAAAAAAAATTGCAGGGACCCCCCCTTATTCTTTTTTTGGGGCCCTTTACCCATATATATAGGGGGGAGTCCCCCCCCCCCCCCCCCCCCCATTTACAAATTATTTTACATATATTATTAGTTAACCCATCTAAAATTTAAATTATGCAAAAAAAATCCTTAATTTTTTTCTCTTCCTAAGTAATACAAAAGAAAGTCCAAAATTTCTTCGAGGGGCTCTACCCTCAACCCCGAAAATTTAGGTCCACCATGTGGTCAATTTCTGGACTCGCCACTGGAATATATATATATATATATATATATATATATATATATATATATTACAAAACTATAAAGATGTAGGCCTCAAATGAACAGTGCAATAATATTACATTTCTAATTATTTTAACACAAAACGCACACAAAACGACGTCGTTTAATCGGAAAAAAATCCAAATTAAGCGTAGACGCCTTTTCTTTTCCAATTTCTTTTGCTGCTCAAATTTATGGTCCGCCCATATCCGTGGGCCCTTCTCTTAATATTTCCAGTATTTTCCATTTTTCTTTAACAAACTCACGCGAGTTGTGTTCATTTACACGCGCTTGCTTTCGGCGGTTGTCAGTCTGCTTCTGCGTTCTCTCGCTTGTCAATCCCACCTTGACGTTTGTAGCTTCCGGTGTAGCCTGTGGGACGTGGGTTTACACAATCTTTATCGTCTCATTTCTCTTTCCAATTTTACATTCTCCGGAGGCCATTTCAGTACCCAACTAAAGGAAAACCCTAAAAATTGCACTCTCAAAGCAAACCGCCCGCAAATCATCAGTCATTCGATGTATTTTTTGCACATCCGATGGAGGTTTTCAATCCCCATCTCTGTTTCGTGAGTACAACAACAACAAAATAGGGGTTTTCTAACCTTTTTACGCCGATGCCGAAAACTGCCGAGGTTGGAGTCGACCGGAGCTCGTGAATGGGAATTAGGATTCTCAGCCATTAGGTTCTTCGTTTCCTCCATTTTCTTTGTTCAATCCATTTAGGTAAATTTGTATTTATTAACTGATTTTTTTTTTAATTGTAGAAGGGCTTGTAATTCTATCGCATTTTTAGTCTCGCTTGTTTATATTGTTCTTAAATTAATTTGTTTCTATTTTTTCTCTTTAGGTTTGCTCTCGATTACATTTGGTATGTTATCTTTCTCATTTATCCCCAAATAAAGTTTACGCTATGATTATGTTAGACTCATTCCCTTTTTCTTTATGTGCTTGGGTGATGTTCTTGAAAATGCTAACAGAAGACAACTGCCTTATTCCCTGCAGAATGGGTCTGGGTATAATTTTTTCTCTCTTTCTTGATTAATCATGTTAAGCTACACTTTGGTGCGAAATTTGTGCAGATCTTCCTAATTTTTGCTACTAACTTTTTTCTTTCACTTGTTTATGTGGGATCCATTTAAGTAAGCCCACTTATCTATTTATCTTATTATCTTAAGCGATTGCAGACTTTTCGGCGGGGAGGAAGACGTTGTCTCGTCCATTTACTGAGTCAGTGACATAAGTGGTATCCTCTGCATCAGTCAATTCATTAATCACTAAAGAATGTTTATATTTCCTTTCCATTTATCATTATTGTTGTATTAATGGATGTAAACACTTTGACTGCAGGTATACTGATGTGGTTTGGTGCTCGGTTGATTAGTTCTTCATTCCGCCTCCGACAATCCTCTCCGTCTGCCTCCTGTCCAAACCAGGCAACACACACTTGTTTATTGAAAGGGTATCTTTGGATCTCAGTTTTTGTTGTTATGGAATTATATTATGTTTTTTTGTTTCTGTGTTCTACGAGTATAGCACCAGTCCGACCCCAAACACGGGTCCCGAGCTGCCTGCCGTCTGCGCCGCTTTGACCTTCTCTTTTT
>NW_012193393.1:236370-255916 GCF_000504015.1 Erythranthe guttata
GCAGAGACAACAAAGAGTTATGGGTGATTTAAGAAATATTGGGAGAGCCATGTCACCCCATAACTCTATGTTATCTCCACCACTAGCTAAAAGTAATAGTCCATTAGAACTCTATCGGAATATTGTATCCAATTCATCCCGTTAGAGTTTCTAACTACGTTTCAGGGGGTGAGCGTAATTATCGATACCATATGGACCTTAAAATTATTTAAGTATACCTTAGGGTTGTGGGTGTAATTTACCCTATTTTATTTATCAATTGTTTTTAGGTTAAATTACAAAAAAGAAAAATCTCTTACGTTTGGATAATTACGATCATCCACTCAATTATGGATTGTTTTACGTGTCTATCTTTACGATGTTAAATTTATCTACTAGAAAATGGGGGTTTCGTAAAATAATATATAGTTGATGGATGGTTGTAATTACTCAAATATAAGAGGTTTTTTCGTAATTTAATCTTACTTGAAAACTCACGATCTCATGAGATTAAGTCCAAACTTAGATTTTTCGAATTTGTGCTCGACTTTGTCGAGCGGACTCACCTCATTTACACCAGTACCGTTTTTATTGACTCCCTACTTGACTTCTATATACGAACAAGACAAAAAATATGCATAAGAACACGAAAAAAAGACTTCCGCACAATCCATTTCCATCCTCAAATGTCTGAATTAATCAGTACAAAAAAAATGATGTCACCTTTCCTATTATGCTTTTCCATGCATATTTCTCTCTCTTTGATTATTAAAAGTTAAAAATTAAAAAAAAAAATTAAAAAATCGAACGAATATATCATCTTATGATCTTAAACTAACAAAACCCTTCCAAGAAGAAAAAAAATTAGGAATCAGAAATATTAAACTGTTTTTCAAGTTAGTTTATGCTCCCATTGTTGTTGTTTCCACCATTAGCGCCGCTACTATCGCCGTTATTCCCGTAGGGCCCGGTCATAAGAGACGAAATTGCCGCCGCTAGAGCCGCCGTGAAATTCGGATCGGTCGCGAGAGCATTTACCGTATCGTTCAGTTGGAAAGGTGGCGGTAGTTGATTATTACTAGTGCCTTGATGATCTTGTGACGACATTTGTAGCCCCGAAAACTTGGACTGATTGTACGCGGCCTGGCCGAAGATTTGGGGCAAAAGGGCAGCTGCATTAGGGTTAATATTGGCAATGTTGTTTAGTAGGGGGTTGAGGAATGGGAGGGTGAATTGGTTGGAGGGTATTTTGGGGAATTGTAGAGGGTTCGCGGGGGATTGTGTTAGGTCTAGTGTGATAGTTGGGAACGGGGCTGAGGCCGAGATCGTGGCCATGTTTGAGGAGCAAGGAAGTTGCGGGAGGAGCGTTCTTGCTAGGAAATTGTTCGAGTTCATTAAGCCGTCGGCGCTTGGCATTGAACCGGAGAGTAGCATTTTGGCGGCGGATGATGTCGTGGAGGCCATTGCCATGGCGGCGGGCGGCAACGGGTGGTTGTGGTTGCCCTCGTAGGTTGTTGTCAGGATTGTTCGGTCGTCTGCGCATCTTTGGACCTGCGTTTTGTGTGTATTTAATGAAGATAAGTAAGTCGGAGGAATGGGTATTAAACGGTTTATTCTATGCTACACCGGGTCGATCTTTACCATTTATACACACAAACACACACACACATGGTATGTGTAGATCAACGGCAAAATTCACCCGGTGTAATATTCACCTGGTGTAGCATAGAAATAACCGTATTACACTATGATCACGGACTTAATGCATAGTATTATTGAAAGTTGAAACTGAAATGGCATTTATCACATCCCATACATGTAGGGTCGTGGTCGCCAAAAGAACGCACCGATTCATTTTTTTTCTTTATGAGATCCATCGTCAAAGAAAAAACTAGGGATCTATGTAACATTTATAAGATCCACCCCGTATCCATAAGATTCAAAAATTAATTCAAGATTAAGAATTCAATTCCGCGACGTTTAGATTTCTATTCTTATTGATTCCACGTGTTGGATCTTATTGATTCTAACAATACGTATATTTGGCATGTAGAACTATGATACTAAATTGAAAATAGAATCCGAACGAACCTTGTTATTATACAAGATTTAAGAGAGACAAAGAAAACATACTTGCTTTCGAACGGGGCACCCGGCGGCCATGGTGCAACGGTAGTACGCTCGAGGGCATGGGTTTCCTTTCGCCATCTTCTGCCCATACTTTCGCCATTGGCATCCATCCGTGATCTATTCATCATCATCCAAACACCCAAGAAAAAAAATTAAACACTACACGCAAATAAAAGAAAAAATCAACATGATCGATGAACTCTCTAATTCCAAAGTAATACATATTGATGTAAAATAATAATACCATGGGAGCCTCGGATCTAGCACGAACCGAAACACGAGCCTTCCTCATAGTTGCCTCGGTAGCTTGATCGACAGTACTATTTCTAGGAGGGTGGCTAAGCTTCGGAACCTTATTATTTTCGGGAGATTGTTCGTCACCGACATCCTTGTCAGTGGGTGTCGGGGGAGGTGGGTCCCGCCTCTCGGGCGAAGTTAACAACACGTCATCGTTCGTTCCGAATCCAAGATCCATGAACTGCCTAGGAACCAACACTCCATTATTATTATTATTATGAATCCCGTTGCCGTTTTTTATAACATGTTCCTCGTCGTCTTGATTTTGATGACGATCGGTTTGGTGTTGATTTTGCATAATCGTCATTAGCTGCATTTGAAGGCCGGTGTAATCGTTCTCCACTTGATTTAGCATCTCTTTTAAATGCCGATTCTCCGAATTCATCCTTTCCATTTCTGCTTGTAGAAAAATCATCTGCCACCATACATATATATATATGCCCACAAATCTTAATCCATATTATTATTAATTAATATTTATAAATCTTTTTTTCTTAGAAATATATCTAATTAATTAATTAATTAATTACCTCACTATTTGATCTTTTATTTTCCGAGTTCGAAGATGTTTGCTTGTCGACTATGGACTCATCACTACCAGTATTCGCCGGAGTAAGAAGATGTAATCCAGTCTAAAATCAAAATTAAAATTAAAAATAAAATTACGATCAAGTATTAAAAAGAAAAAAATTAAAACCGAAATTAATTAGAAATTATGAAATTATAAACATACGTTTACATTGAAATTCAAGACTGAATTACTCCCATGCAAAGTCCTACCATCTTCTCCGGCATCACCTCCGGCGGCGCCGCCGCCGCCCAATTTCTTATCGGAGAAGAAATCCATTTCATCCATGACTTTCCGTTTCCCGTTGTCAGGCGGCGGCAGACAATCGCCGCCGTCGTCGTCGTCGTCATCATCGCGCAAGGCGCGGCAGCTGAGACCGAACTGAATTGTGTGAGGCGGCGGCGGCGGCGGCGGTGGTGCGCCGTCCATGGAAAACGACGTCGTCGTGTACGGGGGTTTGAATTTGGGGTTACCGGAGTGGGGTTTTCTGCGAAGGAAAGAGTGAGATTGAACTGTGATCTGGATCAAAGGAGAGTCCACTTACCCATATATATATAGATATATATATATATATATATATATATATATATATATATATATATATATATATATATATATATATATATAGAAATTTAATTTTGATAGAACCGATAGAGAAAAAATGGCGTGGCGCTAATTGAGAGAGCAAATGACTCGGCTATTGAGAAGGTGAGTTGAGACTGAATAATTAAGGAAGAAATGGGGAAAAAAAATGGTGGCGTGTAATCTAGATTTTGTTGAGGAGAGAGATTGAAGGAATTTTGATTTATTTGGACTTTTTTTTTTCTCTAGAAAAAGAATTAAAGAATTAAGTCTACAATTTAATTTATTTTATTTTTTGGTCCTTTTAGTTTGTACTATTTTTCACTAATATTGTTTTGGTTTATTGCAATTCAGCGTCTGTGGTGCGGCTGTGTTTGGAACGATTTTGGAAGTTATTTTCATTTTATTTTGACATAATGAAAGTATATATGTTAAATTTATGATTTGAGTTTAGACAAAATACACTGTAACAGTCCAATCGTGATTAAAATTGATTGAAGAAATGTATTTTAGAAAAAGAATTTGCAAAATAGAGTGATATTTGTTTGTTTTTTAATGAAGACGTTTTTTTTTTACTACTGCGGTCAAATCTCTTTAGTGGAGAAGGCAAATAGTGTCTGGATGAAAGATAAACTGTAGAAGTTGTTTTGGGTTTATATTTTTGTGAAAAGATAAGCAAACACGAATTCCCTTCCGAGAAATAATAAAAGTGGAACGAAAACGTAACCAAATTACTAGAATCATTTCCGTGTTATTTTTATGTATGAAAAAACGTCCGTGTGCTGAAAAAAATGAACATTTTGTTAATATTAGAAATGTGGGGTTTTTTTAGCAATTCGATATAACACAGTGGTGTTCAGATGCAAAACTGAATAATATTTAGGTATTAATTAAGTCGTCTTATGGGATATAAATCTCATACTTGGTCTTGTGACTATAGTCAAAACTTGGAAATATATGGCAAATATGATTACACTTGTCTACTAATCTTTCTTTGAGTTTATTTTCTTGTTATTTCTTTGTGGTTTTGAAGTGATGGTGTGTTAACCATGTGTTTTTGATATCATTGAATAAGTATTGCCACGTTTTATGGGATGTAATCATTTTTAAATCATTCTAGAAAATAATATGTGACAAGTCATTTTCCACTATAATATTTATGGTTTTTTTTTTTTCATTTTCTTTAACTAAAAAAGCTAATAATTTATTTGAACTAAATTATAAAATAATTTGGTAGTAGTAAATATTCTATTACTTACTTAAGCTTGTGTATGTTGTTTATGCAAGTGTAATTTGTATGTTTATATGTTAATGACAATATGCAGGGCGAAAATCGGATGGATTGGATCCGGATTCCATTAGAAACCAATTTATTCGAAAGTAAAAAACTAATTTCAATTTATTTTCTCCGAAAACAATCAAAAAATCCAAAATTGAAAAATCGGAATGAATTTCTTTTTTCTTTCTAGAAATAGAATTTTTGTTCGAAATCTGCGGAAATCGAAATTATATATTTTTTTTATTCGCCTATAATGTGAATATATGTATATAATAATATTGATAATACAACTATGTATTTTTTTTTTAGAAGAAAATGGAATATTCGTAATTATTTCCAAAAATTAATCGCATCGAAAATCAGAATCTCGCATATATTCTGTTTACGATCCAAAAAAAAATCAGAAATCGAAATTTTTTAAAATTCAAAATGAAAAATTCTATGAGAAAAATCGAAATTTTTTGAATCAAAATCGGCAAATTTCAAAAATTTCGTTTTCTTTTTTCACCCTTAATAATAATCAATTATCCAAATCACAAAAATCGAAGTTTCGTGTCAATTTCCACCCCCTAACAACAATCAACGATCCAAATAACATGCTTGAACTTCTTCTACGGTTGAATGAGTCTAAATTGTTAAAATGTATTATGTTTTTGATAAAGAAAAATATATGGAAATTGCAAATTAAAGAGGAGAGAAAATAAAGGAAAATGTTTTCGTCAAAGTCAAGACCTATGGTGCATGTTCGATCAACGATGTCTATATTTTGGGAATGGTCCAATTGTGGGTCCATATTGAAATTTGGGTAAACTTTGGGGAGCAAGTTGCAAATTGACATTGATTGCGTTCATGGGATTTTGTCAAAGGTTCCCAAATTCGTCGCATCGTCAAGCACGGCACTCTCTCTTAATTTAGAGTAACATTAAAAAATAGTTTATAAGATGTTTAAGAGCGAAGTTGAAATAAGATTTTTTTTTAAATATATATACTCCATTTTTTTAAGATCTTATAGTGAGTAAAAGTAGATTATAAGATCATTATCCGAACACTTTAAAAATTAATTCTAAAAATAAGTCGTAACAGATTATCACCTTTTCAAACATTTTAAAACAGCTTACCAGAAGTACGAGTTTATCAACTTTTTAGTTAAAATAAATTTAGTCAAATGGGCCCATAATCTCTTCGTCTCATGTTTTAGAATAAACTCCTTTAAAGTTTAATTTTTTTTTGGAAGAAAAATAGCAGCTTATATTATAGTCGCCAAATCGTCGGGAAGATCAAGAGCTTCCAAAAAGTCGACATCAAATAAATGAAAATGCGCTTATAGGAGAAATATATTTGGAGAAAAGAGAGAATGATATCTCTTACGTATATTACTCATATATATAGATCTCCACATGTTTCGTACAAGAGTGTTGAATAGAATTGCTCGATAGGTAGACGGCACTGACGTTGTCACAATAGACAATAGTGGCTTTCGAAAGTGGGCAGAGCAACTCAGAAAGTAGGTTGCGTAACCAAGTCGTTTCGGCGACGGCATTTGCGACAGCTCGGTATTCGGCCTCCGCACTCGATCGAGAGGTAGTGACCTGTCGTTTGGATGACCAAGAAATGAGGTTGTTGCCGAGGAAAACACAATATCCCGATGTCGAACGACGAGTGTCAGGGCAGCCACCCCAATCGGCGTCGGAGTAAGCAATAAGGGAGAGGTCCGGATTAGGGGAGAGCTGAAGGCCGTGATCGAGAGTCCCACGAATGTAGCGAAGAATACGCTTAAGAGCAGCCATATGAGGTTCCCTCGGATCATGCATGAATAGACATATTTGTTGCACAGCATAGCAGATGTCAGGACGAGTAAACGTGAGGTATTGCAGTGCACCGGCAAGGCTGCGATAAAGAGTAGGGTCAGCAACGGGGGGTCCAGTGGTCGAGGACAACTTGCTCTTTGTGTCAGCCGGCGTAAGACAAGGGTTGCAGGAAGCCATGTGTGCACGCTCTAGGATCTCGTCGGCGTACTTGCGTTGAGAAAGAAATAGCCCATTCGACGAGCGAGTGACTGAGATGCCGAGAAAGTAGTGAAGATCGCCAAGATCCTTCATTGCGAACTCTTGATTAAGTGCGGCGATGATGGAGCGGAGCAATTCAGGTGTGGAGGCCGTAAGTACAATGTCATCGACATACAGCAGAAGGTAGGCGCATGAACTGTTGCGACAGTCGCGTGAACTGCTGCGATAGTCGCGTGAACTGTTGCGACAGTACACAAAGAGTGAAGTGTCGGACTTGCATTCTCTGAACCCCATGGTAGTAATGTGAGATGCAAAACGCTTGTACCAAGCACGTGGTGCCTGCTTGAGACCGTAGAGTGCTTTGTTGAGACGACACACGTGAGTGGGGCGAGATGGATCGACGAATCCGGGAGGTTGCTCGCAGTAGACAGTTTCAGAGAGATTGCCATGTAGGAAGGCATTTTTCACATCAAGCTGGTGGATTGGCCATGATCGCGAGAGAGCAATACTGAGAACTGTTCGAACAGTGGCTGGTTTGACAACTGGGCTGAAAGTCTCGTCAAAGTCGATGCCAGCCTGCTGGTGAAACCCACGAACAACCCACCGTGCTTTGTATCGCTCGAGGGAGCCATCAGACTTGAGTTTCTGTTTATATATCCACTTACCAGAAATAACATTAGTGGACGGGGGGCGGGGCACAACATTCCAAGTATTGTTTTTAATTAAAGCAGTATATTCCTCAATCATGGCGTTTCGCCAGTTTTGGTCAAGAAGAGCTTGGCGATAGTTGGTGGGAATGGGAGAGGTAGAGGATGCAACGAGAGAGAAAGGGACTTTGGGTTTGTGGATGCCCACTTTACTGCGAGTCACCATAGGGTGAGCAAGGGGAGGTGGGGGAGGTGGGGGAGTAGGAGAAGGAAATGTGGAAGTATGAGAAGGGGTTGTGAGGTGGTTGTGGTCGACAGGTGCTGCTGCAGGGGAAATAGGTGTTGGTTGTGTTAGAGGACTGTTGGACGGACTGTTGGAACAGGATGGTTCACTATTGGAACAGTTGGAGGAACTGTTGCAACAGTTAGACGAAGTCTGAGGGATGAGGAACAAGGAGGGTGTGTTTTCGTCCAAGGCAGAAGGGGGAAGTGTGTTTTTGGGGGGAGTGGACTCAGCAAAAGGAAAGTTAGTTTCGTCGAAGATAACATGACGAGAAATTATGATTCGGCCAGTGGACCTATCAAGGCAACGATAGCCTTTGTGAGAGGAAGGGTGACCGAGATAGACACAAGGAGTAGAACAGGGGGCGAGTTTATGTGGTGTGGTGGCGGTGAGGTTGGGATAACGGAGACAGCCGAATACTCGAAGATGAGAGTATGTAGGTTTGATGAGGTAAAGGGCTTCGTGAGGAGTCCGGTTTTGTGTGGATTTGGTAGGTAAGATATTGAGTAGGTGTGTGGCCATATGAAGGGCTTCGACCCAATAAGTAGGAGGAAGATGGGCTTGAAAGATGAGGGATCGAATCATGTTAGTTATAGTGCGGATCATTCGTTGTGCGTGTCCGTTTTGAGGGGAGGTGTGGGGACACGAAAAACGATTTAGGATGCCGTGTTTAGTAAAGTAGTTTTGAAAATCCGCATTTTTTAATTCACGACCATTATCACTTTGTAAGGCTTTCAGGGGATGTTGGAATTGAGTTTTGAGAAGTGTATGAAAATTGACAAAGGTTGTAAAAACATCAGATTTATTTCGAAGGGGAAAAGTCCATAAATAATGGGTAAAATCATCAACTAACACAAGATAATATTTGAAACCCGTAAAACTAGAAACATGAGAAGTCCATAAATCAGCATGAATGATTTGAAATGGAGCAACAGTAGTAGATTTTTGAGAAAAAAATGGTAGACGAAAATGCTTGCCTAATTGACAGGCATTACAAAGAGACTCCCTAGGGTCTTTATTATGGGAAAGAAAAGTGCTAGAAAATAAACGAGACATGACGTGTTTGCCGGGATGGCCTAGACGCCGATGCCAAAGAGTGCTAGACGAAGGTGTTGCGACAGTGAGGAAAGCAGCAGGAGGTGAGGTGGGGGGAGGGACGCTAAACGGATATAGGTCACCGGAGCTATTGCACCTGAAAATCTCGACTCGACTCCGAAGATCCTTCACAGAAAAACCAAATGGATCAAATTCAACCGAACATGAGTTATCACGGGTGAACTTTCTAACAGATATAAGGTGTTTGACGATATTGGGTGTGACATAGACATTTGTGAGGCGGAAAGGAGTGGTGGGAAGAATTGTGTGGCCTATGTGGGTTATGGGGAGGGTGGAACCATTACCGACGACGACATGTTTGGGGAATTTACTGCCAAGATTAAAAAAAAAATTGAAATTACCTGAGTGTGGTGCCATATGAGAGGTCGCCCCGCTGTCCATGAACCACTGTGACTCGGTAGGCTGTTGAAGTGTCACCGTATTCAAACGGTTTGCGAGATCCGCCACGCTGGCACTGTTGCAGGAACTATTGCAACTGTTGATGAAACTGCTGGAGCTGTGGCACGGTTGCTGCTGCGGATGAGCCTGAGTATGAGCCGAGTGACCGTTGTAGGGTTCAGGTGGCCCAGTAAAGTAGGCTTGGGCCGCTGGGTGGCCCGATGTATTTTGAGCGGATCCCAGAATTGACTGTTGTCGGTAAGGTGCGCGCCAAAGTTGAGATGCGCCATGAGCACTATGATAGCCGTAGTGCTGCATGGGGTGACGGTTAGTGTTGCGACCTCCGCGACGGTTGGATCGGCCACCCCCGCGCTGATAGCGCGAAGAACTACCTCCGCGGGAACTGTTGCAGGAACTGTTGCAACTGTTGGATGGACAGTTCGCGTTGGAGGCGTAGAAAACAGCAGCGGTCTGCTCCGGTTCAGAAATTCTTGTTTCTTCCATCTGAAGGAGCGAACGAGTCTGTAGAAAGGTGGGAAGGGGATTTTGAAAGGAGATGAGATTGGCGACGGTCCCGTAATTTTTCGGAAGGCCGTGTAGGGTTTGTAGAACGAGTTGTTTGTCGGAGATTGGATTTCCGACATCGGCCAAGCTGTCCGCCGTGGTCTTGATTATTTGACAGTAATCGTGAATGGAGAGAGCGCCTTTCTTGAGGGACTTGAATTTTTCTTCAAGTTGAATGGCTCGATAGTCTTTGTTATCGGTGAAGAGAGAAGAGATGGCGATCCATAGATCACTGGCGGAGGAGGTTTTTGAGAGAACCATGCTGGATAGATCGTCGAAGATGGTGCCGTAGATCCAAGATTGGAGGAGATAGTCGGCTCGCTGCCATTCGTCGGCGGAAATCGAATCCGGTCGGGGTTTGCCATGGAGAAGATCGGAGAGGCAGAAACGACCAACGGTAATCGTGAAAAAGTGGCTCCACTTTTGATAATTAGGATTTTTTAGATCTAGAGTAACGGGGATAAGGGATTTGATATTAGAGATGGCATGAGCAAGGTGAAAAGGATTGAGAGGGGCGGTGGAGGGAGAAGAAGATGAAGATTCGCCGGCCATGGAGAAGAAGGGGGTAGGGCACGGCTATGCAGAAAAAGAGAAAAAAACGGCTAGGTTAACCTAGTGTCTGATACCATATAGGAGAAATATATTTGGAGAAAAGAGAGAATGATATCTCTTACGTATATTACTCATATATATAGTTACATGTAGGAAACCCTAACCTACTACACAAGGTAACCTAATATACAAGGAAACCTAATACACAAGGTAACCTAATAAATAAGAATAATAATAGGTATACTTAATATATATAATAAAGATACGTAATATATATATAAAGATACGCTAATAGCGCTAAGGCGTGGGCTAACATATTACCCGATCGCCGTACAAATGAGCAAGAAAAAGAATCAAAGGAGCTGGACAGCTGAAGGAGTGAAGTAATAATCGCCCCATATGATAAACAAGGATCAACCTCTTTACCTTGGATTGCCGAAATTATTTGTGCATTATCGCCCTCGAGAATTACCTGCTGCCAGCCACGATCTAAAGCAAAGCGGACTCCCTCCATTGCAGCCCGTGCTTCTCCATCTACCGCATCCGGATTCCCGGCAAGGCGGCGAACACACCATCCTAAGCTTCTGCCGTCATCAGCCCGAGCCACCACCGCCACCTGGTATTTATCTGTCTCGATAAAACCCACATCAAAATTGAGTTTCACAACTGGATTCGATGGAGCCTGCCAAAAACAATTTAACTCTCGACTCGTCGATAGCCTTGGAAGTGAGGCTGCTTTATAGGAACTGAGGAAATTCGAGGCCCATTCGACTA
Organism: Erythranthe guttata; assembly: GCF_000504015.1. The sequence goes on from NW_012193393.1 coordinate 247,526, forward strand.
AATCTTCACCCTCCCCAGTTGACTCTCCATGGACTATTTGATTTCTCACATACCAAATTCTCCAGCATACCACACAAGCTAAAAGAAAGACATCTTTAGCAAGTCGAAACCGTAGGAGTTTAAACCAAGCCGCCAAGTTGGTGTTTGTTGCGGGCAAAGTGAGACCGAAGACGGGATCTTGCCACACCTAAGAAAAGAATGGACACTCAAAAAAAGGGTGCGCCGTAGTTTCCAATCTAGTACGACACAACGGACAAAACAGATTGCCTTCCATGTGTCTTCTCGCCATAAGGACTCTCACTGGGATGGTGTCAATACAAGCTCGCCATATGAAGGTGCGGACTTTAGGAGGAAGGTGGAGACCCCAGACCCACTTCCACTCGCTAGAGGAGAGCGTAGTGTCCGTGGTCGAGGAAGAAACTGCGAGGTTCGATGCTTGCTCAAAAATTTGATGATAGCTCGATTTCACTGTGAATTTTCGTGTCTTAGAAAAGGACCAGTAGGGGTAGTCCGGAGAATCGTAAGTCCCAATCGGAACTTTGAGGATTCTACCAATGTCGCATTCCCAAAGAACCTGCTGCATTTTATGCACATCCCATGCACCAACCTCCCAATCAATAAGCTCGCCCACCGTGTTAGGGGAAGAGGTATGAGATGGTCGTTTAGTAATCACCCTTCCTGACCCTTCCGAGGTGAGCCACGCGTCTCCCCAAATTGAGGTGCTTTCCCCATTTCCGATGCCCCTCCTCAATCCTGCCGCAAGATGTGATCGTGTGAGCAAAATACTTCTCCAAGTCAAGGATGGGCGGTTGCCCACATCAGCACAAAAGAAAGAGGACGAGGGAAAATAGCGGCTGCGAAAGATCCGAGCTAGAAGGGAATCCGGGCAAGTGATCATCCTCCATGCTTGCTTGGTGAGAAGGGCAAGGTTAAAACTCGCCAAATCGCGGAAACCCATACCCCCTTCTGCCTTAGGTTTGCATAGGCGAGCCCACGAAACCCAGGAAATGCCCTTAGATGTCTTTGAACCCCACCAGAATCGTCGGATGATTTTCTCGAGCTCATTCAAGATAGTATCCGGCAACTTAAAGCAAGCCATCACATAGGTCGGAATGGCTTGAAGTACTGATTTTATGAGAACCTCTCTGCCCGCCATCGAGAGTTGTTTCTCATGCCATTTGTGCACTCTGGACCACAACCTATCCTTAAGGTAGTTAAACATTTCCACTTTAGATCGACCAATACGAGCTGGCAAACCCAGATATTTGTCGAATTTCTCGACAATTTGAAACGGTAGAGCTTCGTGAATAGCGTCGATGTGCGCTTGGGGGGTGTTGGGGCTGAACACAATGGTAGACTTCTCCATGTTGATTATTTGTCTAGAAGCTGCTGCATATTTTCCCAAAATGGTACGTATAGTCTCCGCCTCTTGCACCGTCGCCTGAGTGAAGAGAATAGTGTCATCAGCAAAGCATAAATTAGATATTACTGGTGCCATCGGAGCAATCCGTATGCCTTTAATGAGTTCATGTCCCACGGCCGTCTCCACCATCTGTATAAAAGCCTCCACACAACATATAAAGAGATATGGGGACAGCGGATCGCCCTGACGGATTCCCCTGTTCGGGGTTAAGTAGCCGAACTGGGATCCATTCAAGAGAAAAGAGTAAGAAACACTTGACACGCTCAACATAATCAATTCGACAATTGATTGCGCAAAACCCAGTTTCAATAAGATTTTCTCTAGAAAGCACCACTCGATGCGATCATAAGCTTTGCTAACATCCAATTTAAGGGCCATATATGCTCGTTTGCCCTGACTATGACAACGAATAAAATGATTAACCTCATAAGCCACAAGGACATTATCAGTTATGAGGCGGCCCGGAACGAAAGCAGATTGAGTGTCAGAAATTATCGTATTTAACAAAGGTTTAATCCTATTGGCCAGAGCCTTAGCACCTATTTTATAAATCACATTGCAGAGACTGATGGGCCTAAACTCGATAATTTTCTTTGGGCGCGAGATTTTGGGGATAAGGACAATAAAAGTGTAATTAAGACTATGAGGCATGCGATGCAGATTAAGGAAATCAAGCACACATGAGATAATATTAGAGCCAAGTAAGTGCCAATACTTTTGGAAGAATAGGGCAGGGAAACCATCAGGCCCCGGTGATTTTAAGGGAGCCATCTGAGAAAGAGCGGAGATTACCTCATCATCTGTGAAAGGTAGGGATAGATGGGAGTTCATTTCTGATGTCACCCGCGCACCCACGTTCTCCAGTACCTCCTCAATCACAGCCACGTCCGGATTTGATGTTTGAAATAGCTCGCCAAAGTATCTCGTAATGATTCCCTCTATATCACGGGCAGCCTCGCACCACCTTCCGGTATGATCAACCAACCCATGAATCGTATTAGTGGTATTCCTGACGGTGGCCGCCGTGTGGAAATAGGATGTATTGCGATCTCCTTCTTTAGCCCACATAATCTTACTACGTTGGCGCCAAAAAATATCCTCATCCATGTAGACTTTCTCCAATTCAGCCCGTAGCTCTGCTCCCTGAGCACGAATCTGTTCCGACTGAGGTTGAATAGAGAGTTGATGGAGTTGTTCCTGAAGATGTGCAATACGCTTCCTCAGGTTATTATGAATATTCTTCGACCATTGGCGAAGACCCATCTGGCAAGCTTCAATGCCATGAAACAACCTATCGAAGCAGTCTGGTGCCATAGCTGACTCCCATCCCATGCGAACAACCTTCTCACATTCCTCCTTTCTGACCCAATGAGCATTAAATCTCCACGGCTTGCCTCTACGTCCTATCCGGCCCATCTGATGAATTAGATCTCTATTAATTACTTCTTATGTTTCGGGACTCCTTTAAAGTTTAATTCGATCTCTATTATTTACTTCTTTTGTTTGAGGAAATTAACGTTTGAAATAATATGTGTGTAATAAGACATATATATACTTAGGAGACACATAATTAATGTATTATTGAAATTAGGGCAAATTACGGTCACCCGTAAGGTATGGCTATATTACGAAAAAACTCATTTTGTTTGGGTAATTATATAGTCAACCCCTTTTTTATAATATTTTGACACAAAATTTATGTAATTCGGTTTCTTTACCGAACCAATTCGTATATTCAATTCGGTAAACGGTATGAAATGTTGGAGTATCGAAATTTCGGTTCGGTTTTACCAATTTAACAACCTTAAATTTACCTCTGGAGGGCTTTTTTCGTAAGATAATATATAGTTGAGGAGGATTGCTGTAATTACCCAAACATGAAGGAGTTTTTCGTAATTTAACCATAACTCATGGGTGGCCGTAATTTGTCATTGAAATTATTAAGTGACCGATAATATGGTAGATTCCATGTGGTATATCAATAATGTAATGTAAATGAATTATACATGATGTAATTATTTTGAATTAATATTTGTGGACCTTCTCGAAATTTGTTTAAAAGTTGTAGGGGCATTCTCGGTATAGGGTAGACTATGAGTCAATGACTCAATGACTTCAATGAAAGGTTAATTGCGCGACCACTCACCGGTCAATTTCATTAATGGGATTTCATTAATGGGCCTTCCAAATTCTTTTGTATTTTAGCTCAAAGACAATCAAGTTTGTCAATCCTTGAGTCTTGCTCTAGACTTATTTACCTCGATTAAAGCTCGTTCAAACTCGACTCGATTGCTGATCAAATCAAGCTCAAACATAACTGTTAATTGGAGCTCGATAAAAGTTCAAGCAATCATGCATTCAACTCGACTCGATCGCTAATCAAATCAAAGCTCAAACATATATTGTTAGAGCTCGATAAAAGTTCAAACAAATTTGAACAGTCAAGTATTCAACTCGACTCAGATTTGCTAATACTCGTAAACCAAGTTCCTTTGTGCTTATAATGATCTCAATCGGCAATTTTATATCACAATTGATTGTAGAAATTGTTCCTTTACAAATCGACTCTAAATACAGAAAAAAAAGGGTTGTAATCGCAACATCTTACAATCGCAATTTCGGTTTATTGTACTCGAGGAGTGCTGTTTTGCTTCCTTGACTGCATTTGCAGACGTACTTCTCTCCTAATACGGAGAAGTTGAGCAAAGCCCCTCTCTCCTTTCTCTCTCTAGATCTCTCTCTTTCTCTCTCACATATATATATATATATAGGTGTATGTATCGATGTAGTCGCGCGACTCTCAAAAAGTGGCTTTCCAAACAGCATCTTCGCCTTCACCACATCTTCGATGAACCTCCTTTATCCTATCAACTGATCTGCAAATCCCACTACAGCTCCAATCGAACGAAGCAACGCATATATTTCCGGCTTGTGCCTTCCATTCACAATCTGCATATACATACAACCCATAATTAGTACATACTACATTTTGTCACAAAATATGGGGGGCCATGGCCCCCCTGTTGCCCACTCAGCCACTGCATGCACTAAGACTAGTACATACGTAGGTCTCGTTTTAACACGTGAAGAAATACACAAAAACACATAGGGAGACAACAATTCTTGAAAAATTGGCTGTAGAGATTTTACCTGGAGGGGTCCCACAACACAATCTCCGATCATCGATGTGTTTCACGTCAAGTCCAATAAACCAAGATCCGAGAGACACATCCTCGTTGGCAAATTTGTGCAGTACATGTCTGAAATTTAAAAAAAAAAAAGAAAAAGAAAAATCATTAATCACGGTACCAATATCGAAAATATAGTTGTTAGTGATGCCTCTAAATGCATTAAATAAACTTAACTGGTTTACAGAAATATAAGACGCCAAATCTTTCGAAATGGCGTATAATTGTCCAGTAGCATGGCGGAAGTACTTGTTCCCCGTCTCCCCGAATTTCCAGAATTCGGGTTCGTGGTATCTTACTCCCCTGTTTTCAACGTAATTAAGTCCCATTTTCAATATTTTAGCCCACACCAAAATAATTATTAAAAAAAAAAAAAAAAAAAAAAAAAGATTTTCGGTGATGGGGATACCTCTGAGAAAGGACAGGACCAGATTTCATACATCCTATGTACACCCTAGGCTTTTTTCTGTGTCTTGCTAATGTTTCTCCAAGTGTTGCTGCAATATTTAAAAAATTAAAAAAATTATATATATATATATATATATATACATATATATATATAATATAAATATATACAGGAGCTCGTGAAAAATCCGAGGATTGAGATTTTTATTACCTATATTTACATGGACATCGTCGTCGACTTTAACATAGTACTCTGCATCCCACAAAGAGACAGCAGTAGCAAAATACTTCTTCGTCTTAGCAGACAGCTCTAAATAACCCTCAACATGGTCCTAATTTAACCGAGTGTAAATTAAATGCGGTGAAAAATAATATAAATTGTTAAAAATAAAGAAAAAAATAATAACATATATTCTTATTTTACCAGCCTCAAGAGATCCCCATGCTTTCTATCTTCAGCTTCGATCGCTCTATCTAGTATACCTCCTAAAGTTGCACTACATAACAGATTAACAAAATTAAAATTAATTTAAAAAAATATTTGATTTGAATCGATGCTTTTCTCTAACTAAATAAAAGGTGTTAAATTTAATTCCCACCTATGACCGATGACGAAACGAGCAACGATGCCTTTCTCTAACTCCAACTTCCTTCGTTTTTCGCCTATTGCACAATTTCAAGAATTGTATTATTTATTTATATTCTATAAAAATAAGCAGTTTAAACAATTTCAAGAATGGGTATTAAATTCCACGAACCTTGTGGCATCCACGTGGCACGAACGGAATCTCTTCTTTTACGGCTACTGAACGCAGTATTTACTCCAATAACCATGAAATATTTTCTTTTTGCGGTGGTTTCGGATGTTGGAGAACCGTTTATAATCGATTCTTGCTCTGCCTTGGCTGCAGCTAACTCCATCTCCAAATTCGTAATAGTCGTATCCAGTGTCCTGCAATAAAATACGACCGATTATAACTAAAGTAAAAAAAAAAAATTTGAATCTTTAAAAGTTGCGGTTCTTCTCGACGAAATATTAAAAAAAAAAAAAATGAACTCACTGCATAGCATGTTGAGTCTTGGATACGTCCTCGAATATTTCCGTCGGTACCCTGTTTACTCTCTCCTGTTGCAAAAGGATGGAGTTAGTCAAAAATAAATTAAAAACGGCAATTAATATCAAATTAATCGGAATATTTGAGACTAGAGTGAAATTAATACTGACAAATTTTGGATCGCAGCCTTCCGATACAAGTTTCAATCTCTCAGCTTCGACTGAAGTTGTTCTCGTTACGCCTTTTGCTTCGGGCATGATCCATAGTCTGTCGCGAAACGCTTACCATCGTTAGTATAAAACCGTTAAATCGATGAAAATGTTTTAAGATCAGATCATATTTTTCGATTTGCAAAAGTAAACATCAAACAGATACATCGCATAAAAACGTGAAAATCGACTAAGATCTACAGATTCTTCACATGTAACTAGGCATATTTCAGTCTCGATATCGAAATACAATACGAACGAAAATAACCAATCACCACACTCCAAAAGCAATACAATAAATCTACTAATGAATTCGATAACTGCCATATCGACGAAAACATTTTAAGATCAGATCATATTTTTCGAGTTGCAAAAGTAACCCTCAAGCAGATACGTCGTATAAAAACGCGAAAATCGACTACGATCTACAGATTCTTCACAAGTAACTCGGCATATTTTAAGTAATAAAAAATCTGTCTCGATATCGAAATACAATACGAAAATAACCAATCACCACACTCCAAAAGCAACACACTAAATCCACTAACGAATTCGACAACCGCCATATCCCGATTCAAGAACATATATACACAATAAACAATTCATCAAACACATAGTAAGCATACCGACGATTCAACCAAGTAAAATTAAATTAAAATATATATTATCAATCTCTTTTCACCTATTGGTGAAGAACAATCCTGCACAGAAACTAGCAACACAAAGAAAAAGAGTCCATTTGTGAGATACAACAACAACGCTTCTCGAAATCTGCTCTCCGCCTCTGTTCTTCATCGACATTTTTTCTTCGATACAACAGTAATTAAAAGTCAACGTTAATTTTTCAAGAAATTCACGTGGGCAATGCGAGAATGGCGAGAATTTGAAGCCCAGATGCCGAGATTTTGATGAATTGATGTATTCAAGAGATATTGAGGAAGATCACACTGAAACAGTTGAACTGAAAAAAGGGTTTGGTTGTCTTCATATTCTTCTCAAGTTTTTTGTACCCTTTTGCTTTATTCGTTGCCTCTCTCTCTCTTCTCTCTCTCTCTCTCTCTCTGTGGAGAGATCAGCAGCACACTTTGCAGGGAAGGGACTTGAACTAGAAGTGAGGGAAGAGTGAAGATTGACCAACTGTCCCCAGTCCTTGTGTGAAATTACCAAACAGTCCTTTTCAGCAATGTCTTTGTCAGTCGACGTGAATTTATTTTCTTAATTTTCTATTTTATTTTTAACTTTTTGTGGTGGGTTGGGGGTTGGGTGTGGTGGGGTCTAAGTGATAAAAGGACATTTATACCCTTTTAATGTGCCGACTTGTTAGATGAATCGATCATCTGCAGGAATTCTGAATTCCGTCAATTTCGGTATGGATATTTTTTATATGGAACAATAGTTGTTATTTCTAGTTTTGATAAGTCCAATTTGCAATATTTTTTAGCGGAATTGGAATTTATATTATATTACAAATTCCAATCCGATTTACTTCTAAAATATCCAAAATAAAATTGAAAATTATACTTATTATAATAATAATGATAATAATAATAATAATAATAATAATAATAATAATAATAATAATAATAATAATAATAATAATAATAATAACAATAATAATAATAATAATAATAATAATAATATATTATTATTATTATTATTATTATTATTATTATTATTATTATTATTATTATTATTATTATTATTATTGTTATTATTATTATTATTGTTATTATTATTATTATTATTATTATTATTATTATTATTATTATAATTATTATTATTATTATTATTACTATAAAATAGATTTCAAGTTCCGTTGATTTCTTATCTGCAAATTTTCATTATCGAAGTTTTTTTTTTCAATTTCGGAAATTCTAATTTTCGCGTTTTCTGAATATTTTTGGAACACAAATAGAATTATTTTTATTTATTTTAAAGAAATAGATTTTTTTTCCGTAAACTGTTAATTTCGATCTGATCCATCGAATTTCCATCCCTATCCAAGATCATATCATTATTAAAAATATATATAAGTGAAATTCTCCAATAAATTGACTTTATCGGGATCTTTCTTTATACATTATCATCGAAACTATTAATTGTATGTCACT
>NW_012193393.1:256016-303072 GCF_000504015.1 Erythranthe guttata
AGCAAAAATCAAATGAGTTTTTAACTAATATCATTAACAAATACACTAAACTAAATTAAACCAGAAAATGAATTTTAAAAAATCGTAAAAATTTGCAGAGAAATAGAAGAAATTACGAAAATTGAATTTTGGGCATTTAGAATTCATTCAAACACAACAACCCTCTGCTTCCAAATCTTCCTACCACTCACCTTAAATTGCTTTTGTAATTATGAATTAATCCCCAAGTGTTGGGAGAAATCGTGGACCCCAAATTGTTGGGTGGTCTAGTTGATAAATCCCTTCGTCTTCGTCGGTCCACAGGCACCGAAAAAGCTTGTGGAATTCGTCGGGTGGGACGCGTTTCTTGGCGACGATGGGTTTATGTTGATCATTTTCTTATTGTTGTAGTCTGTTGTGGGGATCGGAGAAGACGGTGGTGACTTGGGCGGCAGAGACAACGGTGACAGCGGCGAGGCTGAATCGTCTTCGGTTAGAACATTCTTCATCATCTCCATCGACGAGGTCTTCATTATTGAAGATGCCATACATTTAAGTATTTCCTGATTTGACACCGAGTTGGGCTAATTGGTCGGATTCGAGTGAAGCTCTTCAAAGGGGTGGAAATAGAGAGAGAGAGAGAGAGAGAGAAGGGGGCACCGCCGGCAAAAAATGAAGAAAAAAGAATAAAAGTGTGAAAGTGAAGAGAGGGGGCGGGCATCACCTGCAAATGAAAAAGAAAGAATAGGAGAGAGAGAGAAGAAAGAGAAAGAATAGGAGAGAGAAAAATAGAGAGAGGAGAGAGAGAAGTGGTTGTTGACTTGGTCCAATTTAGCAAGCAAATTTTGAGGGCAATTAAGTAAATGTACAATAAAACTAACGGTGTTAATTTTGTTAACGTTGACCGTAAATGACAGGGGTCGTTTTGGTACGTTTCGTAGTTCAGGGGGGTGTTTGCGACAAGCCCTATAGTTCAGGGGTGCAAACTGTACTTTCCCCTTATTCTTTTGTAGCTGTATTTGAAATAAAATCTTAATTTGAAAAAAAAAAGAGTAAAAATCGCAATTGAAATCTACTCGCGATATTTTATTTAATAATTTGGGTAAATTACACTTACACCCCTGAGGTATAATTTTATTCCCTATAATATCAGTAATTACAATCGCTCTCTGAAACATTGTTAGAAACCCTAACGAAATATTGCATTTGATATGTTATTCCGTTAGGGTTCTAAAGGACAATTAATTTCAGGCAGTGATGGATATGACATAGAGGCAGGGGGTGATATAACTCTCCCAACATTTCTCGAATCGTTATTATTTTATATAAAATTTATTAATTTTTATCTATGGTTGCATTAAAGGTCCCGCTGAAAACAAATACAGTACATGGAATCTTGGCTCCGGTAATTGTTTTAGGGGTGTGACTGTAATTACTTATACCACATGAACCTCATACCTCAGGGGTGCAGGTATAATTTACCCTAATAAATTAAACCATGACCAATCCTATCTTTTTCTTTCAAACCTTTATTTTGTTAGAATATCGCAATATAATCATCAAAACACGAGTTTATCAAATTTTGAGCATAACTTGGACTAGTGTATGTCGGAGATGCTCGTTTTTTCTGAATATGTAAAGCTTTCTTATTTCGAATTGTTCCATCATTTTTTTTAAACACAAAAACCACCCAAAAACTATTCTCTAAGTAGAAATCTCTATTTTTTTTTTATTTCAACCCAAATCTATGAACAAATTTTGAGTTTATATGATTTTTCCCAATTTAATTCTATAAGTTAAAAAATCTAATTTAAATTTAGAAATTCAACAACACTAAATAATTTAAATATAAGAAATCTAGAAATGAGATTAAAAATCAAAATTACATAATGACACACGTTTACTAAAAGCCGTTATATATTTATTGGTTCAAATTTTTTAAATATCCCTAAAAGAATTTAGAGTCCTCCTTTAAAATTATTTCTATTAATATTCTTAAATTTGTAATTCATCCTATGGAACTTTTGACCTCTTCAACCATACATTATAAATGCAATTACCTACCAATGAAAGGAAAAGAAAATTCGAAATATGTGAATGTAATTAATTTACATTACTATTTTCCCTTTTTTCTTTGTTTTCTCTTAGGAATTTAGTATTAATTGTGGTAGTTGTCCTTCCAAAAACTAAATGCAATGTGCATTAATTGTTTAGGTTCTTAAGAGACTTCTTATTGAAAGTATTGAACTATTTACGTTAAATTTTCAAGATAAAAAAAATGGTTCTGGGATATTGTGAAGTTAGATATTACACCTAATTATTTAAATCGGATGAATTTCAACAATTATCTGATTAAATAACCACCACTAAACACACATACACTGATACACATGCATGTGTTTGTATGATTATGTATAGTGTCTGTATGATTATGTGTAGAACTACGGTTGAAATGTATATAATATAATTAACCAAATGTAAAATATCCCATGGGACATCCTCTCACGACAAAACAAAGAATACGTGCCTAATTTTTAACTAATTAATCAATTCCCGAGTCGAGCTCAAGCTCATTACATTTTACTCAAGCAAATTCTAAAAACTAAGCTTCTTGAGCTTGAATATCAAAAAAGTATACTCAAACTTGAATTCGTTGCAATAAATTCCAACTCCGTTCATTTACACTTCTAATAAGGTCGTACATTGCAATTAATCATGTGATAGGGGCAAGCGACTTCAAATTCTCATGTGATATATCACCGATCGGCGATCACAACTAAAAATATAGCAACTATAATTAATAAATATGACCACCAAATTGAAATATAGATTGCTAAAAATATTGAATTACCTTCATTTGCTTTAAAAATTCATTCGGGTGCATTATGCATGATTTATTGTGTTTTCAGAGTGCAAAGTGCCATTAATATTTTTTTTTAGGGTGCAAAATGTCAGACCCCTATATTTCAGGGGTGAAAGGTGAAATTAAGCCCAAATTAGTTCCGGAAGAAAAAAATTCAGAAATTTCGAGAAGGTGTAAAACATCGGATAAACAAACAAAATAAAAACACCTAATTACAGTAATTTGTGATGACAAACGTACACTCTTTCCTATGCCTTGTCTTATTATTACCTAAAACAAAATATATTTTTTTTCAGACAAATTAAATTGATTTAACTAAATTGGTCGGTTTGGATTGTGTCAGATTTATCTGTGCAGTACTTTCAATACCTGGTTGATTCACTCCTATTATCAATATATATATTCTCTTATTTTGTTTAATAAATAATTAAAAGGATTCATATATCTAAAATTTATAATGATATCTATATAAAAAGACAATTATTTGAATCTTAAGAAATATATATGCACGTGATCATTTTTTATAATAGGGGAGATGTTTCTGCAAGAGAACCACGTGTTGTAACCATGCAAATACTAGTGAAGTATTATAGTTAAGCTAATAGTTATTTCTTATAAAAAAAAAAAAAGCTATATAGATATTACTCTATCCCTTATAACATGACATAAAAGAGCATCGTCGATCAAGTTCGAATTTCTTTGTTAACAGTGGTTAGATCGACCATAATACACATAATTAGTCTAGTGTAGATTTACCCAGTGCACATATATATAGTTGATTGCGGATTCCTTTATTACCAAAAAAAAAGGAAAAAAATCTAGCATAGCATTACAAATATTAAATTATCTCAAAATTAATTGTAGAATATATAAAAGAATATATTTCGGAAAAGAGTAATCTTTCTCGATAATTAGGGTAAATTGTGTCGCGTAAAAACCGCAAACGTACATTTGTAGTTTTCGTAAAGAGAAAAAGAGGCAAAAAACAAAAAAATCTATAACTGCACGATCGATTTACCGTGTTTTGACTAATTCTCTAGATCCAAATAGTAGGAAGAACAAATTGAATGGATCTTGGTTAAGCTTATAGTAAAGTATGTCATACTAATTTAATGAAGGCTGACCTGGATTAAATAATCAAGAATCATGTGATAAAAGTGTCACCAATTTTTGTGGACCAATGCACCTAAGAATCATGTGATGCACAAAGCAAGCAAACCGACCAACACGGGCAAGGTTAAAAAGATTAATAAACAACTTACATTTCCATTCTCTAGGGTTTATGGATTTTGTAGTTGCTACACTAACTGATTTATACTCGGTGATTCTACATCAGCGATCTATCGTGTCTCTATTAACAAGTTTTCCATGGCCGAGCTTGCCTATTCTTGAAGGGATAAATAGCACTATATATATATAGAACATATAATTTATTTAAATGAAATCATAATGTATTTTGTAGATTTTTTGGGCGCAAAGGGATTAGTAAAATTCAGTCCATTGAACTCTTTCTTCTCTGAGGCGATCCAACACTTCAAGCCCAGCAGCACGAAAAGGCCAAATGATCGATCAAACCAATAAGAATCCTCTAGATGCTAAATCGTGACTGTTGGTTATGTCTGCTTTGATCATCACACTTATTTGAAAATTGCGATGATAATTCATGTCTTAAATTCTCGATATTTCACTTGGTCCCATATGGAGTTTTGTTGGATCTTTTTAGCCCAAATGGATTAGTGAAATCCAGCTTATATTAAACCATTTCTCCTCTGAGGCGGCCCAACACTCAAAGTCCAGTGATATAAAAAATTCCAAGTGATCGGTCAAATCATGAGAACTCTACATCCTGAATTTTGATCGTTGGTTCTCTTTACTTTGATCCTCCCCACCCAGTTAAGGTATTTAGACTCCGCCTCTTTCCGAAACTCTACTTTGTGATCTATTCTCATCTTTCACTCTTCTGGTCGTACCTCCAAATTGAATGCTTCTTGGCATTTCCCAACGACATGCCCGTTTGACTGTGACGATTGTTGTACTATTTATGTTCTATACTTTTGAGACAATCCTTCTTTCCCATTTATATATCATACCATTTTGTGAAAAGAGAGGGTGGAACAAACTTATTTTAAATCTCTTCTAAGTTTCTTCAGATCTCTGTTTGTTTGGTGAGCGAGTGAGATCCACTTCTGAGTGAGAGAAACACAAGAGAGTTTAGATTGGAGTTTTGAGTGAGAGAGTTGACAATAAACCGAGTGATTTTGGTTAATCAAACTTAGAGTTTTGGTGATTGAAAATCGTAATTTTGAAAAATGGAATGAATAAACTTGTTTCAAAATTGAAAATTTTCACTATCGAAATCGGTGGAATTCAGAATTTTCAATTTTTTAGTCACATAGTATTACATAAAATATATAATATTATTTACATTATAAGTGCAATTTTCGATTCATAAAAAAGTCGGAAATTTCAAAAATAATTTTGGAAATTAAATTGATTCGAAGTCAGAATCAAATGTATTCGAGTGAAAATTGATTCGAAGTCAGAATGTATTCGAGTGAAAATTGGAACAAAATTTTGTATCCTGCCGATTCCGATCTGAATATTTTATGGAACTATATTTCTCATCCGAATTCCGAAATTTCGATTTCCAATTTTTCCGAATTATGTAGGCACGATTGTTAGTAATATTAATTGTGGCCCAAAGAAAATCTGAGAAATGATTTATAAGAACAGTAAGCCCATTGGGCCTAAGGCTTACTATTTCTCTCGGGTCAAAATTGAAACCCGACCCGTTTATATTGGGCCTGCTCCAGACAATCAGGATTTCTTTTCTGCAACAAAATAGCTGCTTCAATGGCGGTCTTTCTGTCTGGTATGAAAAGCAGCAGCTTCAGACTTGCGCTGAAAATTTAAATTAGTTCGTACGCGCACCGACTTTTGGGCGAATTTGACAATTTTGGGGTGAAATAACAAATTAGTTGTTGGTTGTGTACGGACCTCGGGAGCTGCAGCAATGGCGGCGGAGAGAGAAAATATCGGCGTGACGGCATTCGCAATCGCCGCCACCTTTTTATTCGCAGTCGTAATCTCCATTCGCTTCCTCAAGGAATACTTCACGAATTCAAAGCGGAGTAACTCGTGCTATTTGAATGCAGAGCTCAAACCCCAGCACGCATTCAAGCGAGTTTTGGCAGACAACTCATATTCGCCATTCAAGCACCTCAAACTTCACTCAGCAGACTCGCTCACCGATGGTACATTGAAACTTTCTCTCTCTAATTCTAATTACTGAATTTAATTGTTTTTTTTTTTTGTTATTTATGTCCGAGTTAATTCGATTTTTTTTTTTTTTTTGGTTAGAGGAATACTCGAATTTGCATCCGTACAAGGGAGAAATTTCCAAGTTGATGAAGAATCCAAATGTAGGGTTTTTGGAGTGTCTTGATGGGTGTGAAAAGGGGAGTTTGGAAATGGGGAGTTCTTACATGTGGGTCGAGACGGAAGCACAGTTGAGAGAGCTCGTGGGGGTGTTGAGTAACGAGAAAGTGTTTGCGGTCGATACCGAGCAGCACAGCTACAGATCCTTCTTAGGGTTTACAGCTCTTGTTCAGGTTCACATTAGCATTTCTGCAAACACCTTGTGTGCTGTTTATGTTAATGTTTATGTTCGTTTGTCTTGCGTAGTTTTCCTTTATGTATGTGCTTCGCGGACTGAATTACTTGCACGACTGATTGTTCAAGAACATGTATTTAGAAAATGTTCCTGTTTTGCAGTTACCTTTTTTTTCTTCGTTTTCTACTAGTACTTATACATGCACAAAATGCAAGCATTTATAAGAAACTGTTCTAGATTAGTATATTTTGTGTGTGTGGTTAACTGAATGTACTCATTCTATCTTGTATACTGTAAACAGATATCCACTTTAACCGCAGATTATTTGGTCGACACAATTATCCTGCATGATGCGATGGGACTTCTTAGGCCAGTATTTGCTAATCCAGGGATATGCAAGGTGATCATACTATTATTCTTGTTCCGACTGTACAGTTAATTTGCTTGGTTTATTAATCTTGGTTAATATTTAAGCAATACTCTGTGCATCCAGAATGGTGTTCGGCTAGTAGATGAAGTATTGTTCATATACTTTTGACATAAACTGAAATGTCGTTTGTTTTATATTCGACCTTACAAAAAGCGTTCTGGGAATGATAAGTTTCCCTTTTTCCGTTGAATGGATTTTTTTCCTTATTTGATAGCATGATAATGTTATATCGTATGTGCGTGTTCATGGTGTCCTTAGAATCTAATAACATCTAAATAATTGACTGTATTAGAACTGAACCTTGTTATGTTTTTCATATATTATTTATTTTGATTAAAAAAAAACTTTTATTATGTGACAGGTGTTTCATGGTGCTGACAATGATGTTCTTTGGCTACAAAGGGACTTCCACATCTATGTTGTCAACTTATTTGACACAGGGAAGGTGAACTATAAGATATATTTTTTTAGATATCATTTTATATTTACGGGTTTAGGAGGTATTTTACGTAGTTCAGGATTTCTATTCATTTGAGAAGTTGGAGGATTAGGGAGGTAAAAAGATAGCAGAAAGTTTTTCCTTTTTAGATATTTGTCTCGCTGGTCATAGTCGTTCAGTTGTCGAGCAGAGTTTCGACCTATACCAATCATGACTGGTATTTGCTATGTTGCAGGTGTGTGATATTTTATCAAAACCACAGAGATCCTTGGCATATTTGCTTGAAACTTACTGCAGTGTTTCCGCAAATAAACTGTTACAGGTCTGAGTTTAAGTTCAATCTGATGTATCTTCAACTCGCATGTACAGTTTATTAGAAACAAGTAATGAAGCAATTCTTGAAGAATATTAACTGAAGTCCTCTGTTCTCTGTATCCTTATTCACTTCTTGGTCAATGTGCCTTGTCTTCATAGATGCTTTGTGCACTGTGTTTATCAGATATTTCGTAAAAAAAAAGGAAGGCATAAAGTTTCTGTGAAGAAAAGGACACATTAATCAAGAAGTGAATACAGATACAGAGCACAAAGGACTTCAGTTGACAAACCTGACTCTAACCATTCTTAATTGTAGAGAGAAGACTGGAGACAACGTCCCTTGTCAGAGGAAATGATTCAATATGCTCAAGCGGATGCACACTATTTGTTGTATATTGCATACTGTCTCTCTTTGGAGCTCAAGCAGCAGAAAGATGGTATGTCGTGTAATGTTATGAGTATTTAAAATAGTTCACGCCAAATACTCTCCTTTCTATCACTCAATTGTTTATGTTTCTGCATTATCATATAGATACCCTGTTTCTTGTCTTGATAATATTTGAACTGTTGTCCCTACTGAGAATCGGTTACACAATGGAGCAGTTGTTGCAAGTTATTTTTTGACATGATCGTATTGTTAACCAGAATATACCTTTCTCTTCTTCTTCATCTCATTACCACATACTTAACATATCAGTTTTTTCAATTCTTCATACTGTCAACATTCTAAATAAAATAAATGCATCAGAAAATTCGTCTTCTGGTGACAAATTCAATGTTCTTCTCGAGGCTTGTCGACGTTCAAATGCAACTTGTTTGCAGCTTTTTGGAAAAGAAGTTGAAGCTTTTCCAGGAGAATTAGCTGCATTGTCAGTGATTTCTCGATGCTTGAATGATCAGGAAAATATCTCATCGGGTCTTTGTGATGCAAAGGTATCATGTGACTGCAAGTTTTTTTAATCGTCACTTGTTGGCATAGAAAGGGCAATAATAATGATGAATTTTCCCTTGCAGTTTCAGGAACTTGTGAGACGTCTGTGCTTATGGAGGGATGTAATGGTTAGTATAACCATGTTTTCCGTCTGCTTTCATGTTTTATGTCATTTATAATTTAACTGCTGTCTTAATCAATCGGGTTTTACAAATATCATTCACGTAAAGTTGTTCTGTTCTCATAATCTTTCTGTACTTCGAAAAGGAAAAAATCTAACTTGATGGATGTCAAATTCTTCCAGGCTCGTCTTCATGATGAAAGTTTGAGGTTTGTTTTATCAGAGAGTGCGATCATTGCTTTAGCAGCTAAAGTTCCGATAACCGAAACAGATATCTGTAGTATTATATCTGAAGCTGATCTAAATGCTGAATCTACATCTCGTGTTCCCATACAATCTCCATCCCCTGTTGTTTCTAGTCATTTGGAAGACCTTCTTTGTTTGCTCAAAGCGAACACCACTAATCTCGACAGTTTCTTCCAACTATTCATCCAGCAACACTTAGGTCCAGCTGGCAGTTGTCCTCTTTCTGCACATAATTATACTTTGTTGTCCAAAACTAACCTTGGAGTATCCAATAAATCCACCTCCAATCGCAATGGCTTTAGAGCTTCAAAACAAGTTGCAAAGAAGTTTTCTCGAGACCTGTTTGTTCAAAAGTTTTCATGCAAATCTCCAGTTTATCACAACTGCAAGATCTACGCAAATGATGGGCGATTATTATGTTACTGTGATCGAAGAAAGCTTGAATGGTTAGACGACCCTCTCTTAATTAAATGCCCAATTATTTATTAATTTTGTAATCTTTTTACAAACATTTTGTTCAGGTATGTCAATCGGAATCTTGCAAAACCTGTAGAAGACGATCCTCTTTCCATCGTGCTTCTGTTCGAACCCAAAGGGCGTCCAGAGGATGAAGATAACGAATTTTACATTCAGAGTAAGAAAAATATTTGTGTTGGTTGTGGTGAAGGAAAACACTATTTAAGGTACAGAATAATACCCTCATGCTATAGGATGCACTTTCCTGAGCATCTAAAAAGTCATCGGTCCCATGATATAGTCCTCGTCTGCGTGGATTGTCATGAAACTGCTCATGCCGCTGCCGAAAAGTACAAAAGACAAATAGCTGCTGAATTTGGAATCCCGTTATTTGTTGGTAAAGTAGTGGAGAAACAAAATATAAATGCATCAGGTTCGCCTACTGTGTCGTTTGAGGAGATTGGTGTTTCTCCTTTACAGCTGCGTGCTGCTACTATGGCTCTTCTACGCCATGGACCACAAATGCCACCACAGCGTCGTGACGAATTAATGCAGGTACTGAACCTAATAGTTTGTCGAAAATTTAAACATAATTAAGTTCTTCTTTTTTTTTGAATTAATAGTTGGAATAGACAAGTCATATGCCAATCTTGATACTGTGTATAGAGATTTTAAATCTCATATCCTTCACTTCTTTACCATTTTCTTACAAGTCCTTACCACGAGCAGATTGTCAGGGCATACTACGGAGGGAGAGAAATATCGGATGCAGATCTTGAAAAAGCTTTGCTAGTTGGTATGAGTCCTCACGAGAGAAGAAAATTTGAGAAAAAGAGAGGCTACGCATTTAAACATATGACAAGAAGTATCAATTCGAACGATATGAAGCAAAATGATATGATAGAGACTGATCAGAAACAAGATTATGTTGATATTTTGAGCGTAGATGAAGCAGGAGTAAGCACTCAACCTTTATCGACAAATATTGGAGACGATACTGCATCAAGCACAGCTGATATTGATGATGCGACGACGTCAGATCTAAAGATAGAGAATGGTGGAGATGTTTCACTGAAGCATGAAAAATTGTCGTTACTAGGACATGGACCCCACGGAAAGCAGGTAGTTGCGTATCTTCTGAAGGAATATGGGGAAAATGGGATTAGTGATTTTTGTCAGAGATGGAGACAAGTTTTTGTTCAAGCCCTTCATCCTCGTTTCTTGCCTGGTGGATGGGATGTTATGCACAGGTATTCTCTATTTTTTTATATAAATACGGTGCTCGTTTTTGGTCCGGGATAACTGCTCATTTTGCTTTAGTAGGAAGTAAATTTCTTTATTTCTCTTGAATAGCTTCCGTATTAAGATGAGAACTTTATCTGAGAAATTTGTAGTATCATTTGTTTCACTACTGATTCATTTTGATGTGTTCAAAGGGATTGATATTGGACAATTTTTTGCCAGTGGTAAAAGAGATTTTGGCGAATTCAGCATCTTCAAACCCACAAAGAAAGCTTCTGATATTGATGCTGCAGGATAATAGCACGAGTTTTGTTCCTTTTTGCCCTTTTCGTTTTTGTTTTCTTTTTTACATATATTCCATTTTTTGTTGTATTATTTGAAAGAAATGTATACGTATAGCATTTCAGCGTTGGTTACCTTCGGAGCCATTGTCGACCGTCGTAGATCAATTTTACCTTGACCCGACGGAACCTTTTGCGGATATGAGCTGTAAAATTAAACAATTTTATTAGATTCGGATATTCAATATTTCATTTCTTATCAAATTTAATTTCCTTTTGAAAAGTTTTTATTGGTATGCTTCCGAATTTTGTTGTATCAAATATTTGGTACGGTGCTTTATTGTAATGGGTATTATGAAGTGATTTTCGGAACGAGCATATTGATTATTTTCAATCAAGTTCATTAATTTTCGATTTTTGAATTCTATAAATGAAAATATTTCCTTTAATACTTTATTTTCAATTTTCGATAATTGAATATGTTTTCTTAATTAGATTTCCCGAAAAAAGCCATTTCTGTATCGGTACAATGACTGAGTAGAACTAACTGAGAATTCTTGTGGCAAATGGCTATAAACAACGGAGCTTATCAAACAAGAACTCGGAAAAGCGGAAGCCATCCAAATACAAACGACGAAGAAACTAACGGATGGCATCCCAGGAGCCTTACAACTATGAAATTCTCCGTTATCTTTGCCATGGTAGATAAACAAAAACACTCAAAAACGTAATATCTCTTCTTTACCGAGGTTAATAATGGCTATGGTCTCGCCATATAACATGCGAGATGATACCAAAAACATGTTTTCAGAGAAAAGCTCGATTTACCTGCAAAAAATGAATAAATAAAAAACTGTCAGTGCCTTAATGGTATACCTGAGTGGACTAAAAATCCTCAGTTATAGAAAGTTCTTACCCGTTGGTGTTTGAGCTTAAAGTAGTAATAACTGTGACTTGTGATCAATGCCGTTGAAGATAAAAGTCCCACTCATCGGAATGAATTGTCTTGTTATGAGCTGCGGAATATAAGAAATGCTTCAAATTGCAGAAGAGACGAATATAATGATGTACATTTCAAACCATGGTAGTAACAAGACATTAAATAAGATCGAATAATTTGATCAATCGTGGCTTATCCCAACCAAGCAAGGCCTAACTACATTGCAATTTCCAGAATAAATTGATTACTAGTTAAACAATTCGTGTAAATGACCAACCGCACATCCACTAAATGAAGATGAAATTGGAAAATACAAACCTTGATCACTTCCTGTGATGCGATTCCTCCAATGAAGGCAGCCACAGCGTGAAGCTCTGCAGCACCATACCGGCACATCTCGTTAATAAGGTCTTCTGTCAAGGTCGATCCATTGCAACCCAAGTCATTAAGTAGAGTAATAGCTGTTGTTTTCAATCTGGAAATTTCCTCATCCATCTCACTATACAACAACAAAAACAGTTTGAAAACTAAGTCAGTAGGTGATTTTTTTTAATCGAAAACCTAATAATATCCAAAAATGGCATAAAATATTTTACCCATCTAATTGCCCTGGAAAACGATTACAATTTGCTGCAAAACGATCAACAGCTCGTAGAAGAATGTAAAATCCAACAGCAACACTGCAGCATAGATTCAGAAAAGTAACAAGAATTAGTGGATGCAAGCAACAAAACCACAAATGATAGGAAAGGCAAAACAACCAATAAAGCAAACAAAACTGCCTAAGCCTAGGTTAACTGAAAGAGAGTTGTGGAGTATAAATTAAAATACTCCCGAAATAATATCCAATACAACAGGAAATTACATTCAAAAGCAATTACATAATTTGATTCCGAGAAAATTTGCATACTGTTTTATGGTCTTATGTTTTGCTTTGGTAACTTTTGGAATCTCTACGTTCATAGCGAATATTCCAACTTATATCATCACAACACAAAATCATCCATTATTGATATTATAAGGTAAACGTACCAGTAGTCTTCATCTGTCAGATACTTTTGTAACTCAAGATGAACAGGTGAACTATACTCATCCTCTATCAGGCGATATCTGCATATCTAATAAATGAAAAATTATCAAAGCAAGTCAGCTATCAGGAAAATCGATGTCTGTGATGGAGAAAATAGCATAAGCATACAGTCTTTACATCCCCATGACAAGTTTGAATCCATTTTTTTTAACTTTGCAAATACGTCAAACGTAGTATTCTAACATTTAAAGGGAATCGAAATAATAGCTGACTGAAAAATTTAAGCACAAACCTTAACTTTTCGTGCATTTTTGCAGAAACTTTTAATTGTTGCCTTTGAGATGCTACCTGGATCTCTACCGATCTTCTTTAGTATTTTCCTCACGTGCTTCTCCATAACAAGAAAATCAGCCTCAGCCTTAGCCTGGTAGATTTGTTGTAGGTTGACATATAACCTACAACAGACTCAAGAAGCAAACCAAATCAGCATAGGGCTCATTGGTACACATAAAGGGTAAGATTTTGCTCAGAAAACACTAATCACTAACTCGGTAGAAGATGTCATATCCGGGATTGCTCCCTCCAGGGGTGCCTCTCCACCACCTTCATTAGCTATAAATTCCTGAAATGTGAAGCAAGAACCGAGACTTATGCAAAATCAAAAACCAAGTCCTATATGGTACAGTTAATATGTGAAGATGTTGTGAGTTACCTTTAGAGCTGCCACCAACACCCAAAAATCTGATGAACTGGAATTAACATCAGAACAGCTATCATTAATTATCTGCTGGAGGGCCGGACCTGAGATGAAAAATAGAGATCTCAGGAAGTTTGTTTTAAAAGAAGAAATCATAACATGTTTCAGATATCATCAGCTACTACACTGACAACTTCTATTTCTTGATAATATTCTTCATGATACTATAAAACCTTTTACTTATGAAGAGCAGAATGAAACTTTTAGTCTATAACTTCATGTCAGAAAAGAGAGGAACTAGAAATAATCTATTGAAAAATGCACAATTTCCTTTTCGTACATTGCTTCAACTCCACCATGTAGCTTGGTCTCAGTTAAATGTTGTAAATATTCAAATGAGTGCATGATGCCCAGAATATACAGAACATATTATGATTTATTGTTAGGTTTGGATGGCCAAGTGAGTGAGGCAATAATTTTCTTAAAAATGGTAGCTGAGAAACAAAAAGCCCCAGGTTTAGTAGAAAATAAAATATATGAAAGTTTAGCCTGTAGCTTAATCTCTTTTAGGAGCTCCTACAAGCCAACATTATAAACTACCAATTATTTCAAAACATAAAACTCAGGTTGACGAAAGATCAACTTACTAATTCCTTTCGGCGAAAAGACTTTGAATGAGGCTTCGATGGCTTCTTTGTAATTGTCTTCATCAGATGCAATCGTCTTGGCTTTGATTAAATCCTATAATGTCCACATTCAGAAACCAACAGGATCGCCTCAAAAGACAGACACGAGACGAGATATAAATTGTTGAGGCGGAAACTTATTTATGCACCTTAAATATTTTTTTCTCTTCCCTTGTTGATGGAAGATTTCCATCATGAGTTTTGGCCCACTCCTCTGCCATCTTGATGAGAATAATAACATAGGGAGTGTGTTTATGAACAACAGGATCAGCTGTATCCAGATCGATTGTCTCTGCAAATCTGTCTTTGATAAATACTCATTTGTCATCTTTTAAATAGAAATGTAAGTTGTGGGGCATAAGAGAAGTGTGCATAAGTTAAACAACATAAGAGAGGAGAAAACCTCTTGAGCTCTGGCCAAGGGTCATTTAGCCGAAGATCATCGAGAAAGTGATCAGGCTTTGATTCAATCACTGCATGTTCCTGCGCGAGAAGTGAGATTACTTTCCATGCCTTCAACAAGTCATTTTTTTCTCAAATAATATATTTTCACTGAAGAAAGGTCAAGAAATTAATTGAACAAGTTATTCATCCATGTCAAATGACATTAAATGATACTTTACAAATCCAAAAAAGGAAAGAAAAAAGATCTCCATGAGCTATTTTCATTTAAAAAAAACAATGTTTCTGAATGGTCCAGGAAATAAGTACGATTTTCTTTTTCTTTTTTTTCTTTAAAAGGGAGTAAAAATAATGCATTCAGAAATACCTTCACGCTGATACGAACACAACCAGTAAGGCCATAAGAACGTGCAAATATCAAAATGACATTAGCATCACGACAGATTTTATCCAGTTTGACCATTGAAGATTCAACAAGCTGAATAAGACACCAAGACACGATTTGTCAGATAATTTAGAATACTATTCATAATATAGCAGCTTCAAGGAACCAAACAATGAGTATTTAGATAAGACATCTACAGTTAAAAATAAAGAAAAGAAATTGACAACACGGTGATGCTTTGCAACAGTAACAATTATGTTTTAAAGTCCATCAAATTGAAGGGTAATACGGAAATAATAATGATAGATGGTTGTCCATGAAAAGGTCAGAAAATAATAAATATGTGGATGAGGATCGAAAAACTAGGAAGTCTAAATAACTTCTTTGATGATACTGCTACTTCTTATTCAAATCTTAATGGATGGGAAAGTTGAATAAACGGCAAAACTTGGAGGTAGTGTGTTGATAATCCTAGGATGAAGGATATAATAATTTGGCTAGTGTCGAGGAGAAGTAGTTGCAACCCTGATGATAACCCTGCACTTGTCAGGTATGTTTTTTTATACTTAATTTTCTCAAGATTAACTTAAATTAGACCAAACACGAAAGGTGACATTGTTCTCACTTCTTAGAAGCCAAGTCTACCAAGACCAAGACCAAGGTTTTATTTCAGGTGGAGAAAAGCAAACCAATTTGCATATGCTGATAACAAGAACTACCTCCGTGGACACAACAACTTTTCAAACAGCAACTACCTTGTACAAGTAGACGACAACTTGAACAACATTTAGTCTTACTGCTTTAATGAATGGCAAGTAAAAAACATATAGCATATGTTAATCCCCTACTAAATTTGAGGTACGGAAATCAATAATTTACATTAAATCCACTCGAAAAGACGGCCAAGCTACACTAATACAAGAGATCATTGTTTTATCAAATAATAAAGCATGAACTTCACATCTACCTATCTGTCGACCACATTTATAATTCTAACGATGTAACAAATATATTGTGAATGAAGAGTACTCTAAGTCGCACCTGTGTGGCCACAACCAAAGTAAATTGCGAAAAGAACGAAGGGCTGGATTGGATTAACTTTTCCGGATACTCTTCGATGAATTTCGCCTTGACCGCATCGTTCAACTCCTGTAGAAAGGCACAAACGGTCTTCGCCTTCGATTGCCCAACACTCGATTCATCCACTGGATTAGCGTCAATTCGAAGTAGTAGAAAAAAACATAAATCTCCATTATTAAAAATAAATTAACAAAAAAAAAAACAAAGGGAGAATCACACTCAATGAAAAGACTGAGGTAGGAGGAGAATTTATACCCATGAAATTATTTCCAAGGTCCCCAATTTCAACTTTAGAGCCATCAACAACAGTAATACTTCCGACCCCACCGAGAACCAGATTTTTCAAGGTTTCTGAACCGGTCGGACCGCAGTTCAGCAAACATATGCTCGCTTTCTCGAGAGATGCTTGCCCTTGCTCTCCCCATATTCTGCACACACACACACACACACACACACGCACGCAAAATTGAATTGCGAACAGCGATTGTGAGTGAGATTAGCAGGGAGTGAAAACTAAAAATCGTGGAAATTGAGGGGAGGAAAATGTGAACAGTGAAAATAGATTGCGTATTACCTGAGCTGACGATCGTATTTAGTTTTGGATTCCGCCATTGACGATTTGCTTGGTTGATACGCGGAAGTGAGAGGAGACAGAACTTCCGCTGTGGCTTTCTTCTCAAGAGGGGGAAAAGAAGAAAGTGTTAAGGGGATGTTTGGTTTCGAATAATTTATGATTCGGCTTTTGATTTTTTTAAGACTTTTTATGGGAATCAAAAGAAATGCAACCTAATTGAATTTGTTTACAAGTAATTGTTATTTGTAAATTTATATTGTACAAATTTATTTTGGGCAAATTGCCACTCTTATGTATGACCAAATTACGAAAAAATCATTTTGTTTGGGTAATTACAGCCACCCTCTCCTTTTAAATATTTTTACATAAAATTATTTAATTCGGTTTTTTACCAAGCCAAATCGTATATTCAGTTCAGTGAACGGTATAAAATGTTGGCGTATCGAAATTTTGGTTCGATTTTATCGATTTAACATTCCTAAATTTACCTTTTGAGAGGTATTTTCATAAAATAATACATAGTTAAGGGGTGACTGTAATTATCCAAACAGAAGGGAGATTTCATAATTTGACCATAACTCAGGGGTGGCCGTAATTTGCACTTTATTTTTATCGAATTCGTTGGGCTTGTGCGTGAAAATTATGTTTTCTCAATCCTATCTTATTCTTGTTGCAATATTTTTTATAATTAATTTGTGACTAATTATTAATTAGTATAACACAACCATTTATAACTCTAATACAAGTACAGAAGAATTTTGGTAACTTTGACAAAATTGTTAATGTGTATAAATCAATACTGATGTCGCGATTAGGTAGTTTGAAAAAGAAAATGAGTTAATGGCGTGAATAGGATGTATATATTATCCGACCCCCGCCCCGCCCCACCCCACCCCACCCCATTTTCGACGGGTAATGCCTGCGTCGTTAAGGATTGGGGTAGGGTAAGGGTTTTACAATTTATACCCGCAATGGGTAAGGGGTGGGTACAAAAAGAATCCGGTACAAAAAGAATTCGCTACCAAAAGAGGGCCACCATGTCAACTCGAAGAATACCTGGGTAATGCTGGAGATATCCACCACCAGTGAGGAAGTACTCATTAACGCGCTGGCACAAGGGTTGCGCATGGGAGATTTATTCGATTCCCTGCCTAAGAAGACTCCTGCCTCTTTCAACGAGTTGTTAAACATGGCAGTAAAATATATAAATGCGGAAGAAGCTCGCCAGATTCGGGCCTCTGAATCGCTCCCGATGATGGAAAGGAAGAAAGAAAGAGCCAGGGAGAAAGAAGAAAAGCGGAAGTTGCAGCTCGACGAGACATGGGTGTCGAGAGAAGTGCCTGATCACGCTTTGAAAATTACGCTTCCCTCAGTGCGACCCCCTCGGAGATACTGGTGATCAAATGACATTTTGTCCCATTTAAACAGTAATATACTTGTGGTTGATAGTCATATTAAAGGTGTAAATGTCATTTGTCCATTTTCCACCACTCTTGAAAGGCGAAATTACCCTTTACAATTAATGAAATCGGGCGATAATTAGCCCGAAAATACACATTTGAGGCAAAGTGCACTGAGTGATGTATTTCTAAGGGAGACAGTATCATTTTCCTATTTTTAGGGGGAAAGTGCAGAACTGGCATTTGTTAGGGGGCGAAGTGTAATTTACCCTATCTATTATTATTATTACTTAATATTTTTTTTAATTTCTTTTTAACTTTTTTATTATTGGTAAAAATGAAATTCACCGAAAGTATAAAATGGGGGTTAAAATCAAATGTTAATTACCTGGGAGTTTGATTCACACTCGCTTTCTTCGGCTTTTCACATTGCGATCTCGTCCTCCATTAGAGCGCACACACAATTTGGACTGTGCAGCAGCTACTTTAGAGAGAGAGAGAGAGAGAGAGAGAGAGAGAGAGAGAGAGAGAGAGAGAGAGGAAAATGGCAGTGAAGCCTAGGGTTTTGAAAGCAGCTCTGGGGCTGATGGCAGTTTGCCTGGCAGCGTACATAGTGGGACCCCCTCTGTATTGGCACTTGATGGAAGGTTTGGCCTCCGCTTCCGCCTCAGCCTCGTGCCCTTTGTGCAATTGTGATTGCGATTCTGTTCCCCTTCTCTCAATTCCCCAAGGTATTTATCGCACACCTTTTTTTTTTTTTTTTTTTTTTTATGTTAGATCTGCTTTGATCCTTCTGTTTCCCGTGTTAATTTGCGCCTGGGCTTAGGTTTCTCTGTGTCATATGTGCCTTTTTATTTTAATTGCGATTTGATTGGATTGGATTTGACGCGGGGCATGATAATTGGGTTTTTGGGCTTAAGAAAATGCGTTTTTGGTGTTTGTTTGTTTGTTTGTTTGTTTCCATTATTGAATATTGATTTTCATTTGGTATGGAAACATTTTCATGATTTTTGCATTGTACTCACACGAATTTCCTTCTCTGACTAGAAAGTGATTCAAGATTGGGGCTTTTTGTGGCAGTTACAGCTGAATCTGTTTGTATAAATTTGATGAATTAACGTTACTATGACTTCGTAAAGATGTGAATTTGGCTGCTATTTGTATTTGAATGGTAGAATCTCGTGAAGAGACTTAGCAATTATAGCATGAATAGGTGACGAAAAAGATGTACGAGTTGTCCACGAAAGTGTGACAAGAAGATTTGCTGCTGAGCGTAAATAGGTTTGTATAAGTTCGACGGCTGTATTAGGCAGTTTTTGGAAGTTGAAATGCAGTATAGGATAGAATTAGCCCCTGGATAAAAATTAAAATAAGATATGTCCTGTTTTTTACGCCTCTTTTCTCGAGAAACATATAGCCCCTTCTCAATTGATCATTGTTGCTGGTTGATCTTCGTAATTAAAAATAAGAAATGAATAAAGGTTAATTACGGTGTGCAATGGTGTTGAGAAGTGTGACGCAGATTCTGTAGTCTTAAGTCATTGCAATGCAGATTAGATTGAGAATTACACCTATGCTCAACGTGTTTTTACCCTAATCTTATTCCCGTGAGCTTCTCCTTAATAGTATGTGCAAATGTTGTGCGACCATGCCTCCATTTGTATCATTTTCTCTGCTACTAAATATGTATCACAGCAGCTTTTATAGATATATAATTGCAAGTTTGTGCATCGTGGATGTTAACTTGAATCTCTTTCTATAACTTGATGTTTCTGCTTCAGATGTAAAATTTTGCTAATAATTAGTACTTGTCTTTTTTGCAGGGCTGAATAATGCTTCCTTTGCTGGTAAGCACTTCGTACTTTGGCTTAAAATATATTCTCGTTTCACATGCTTGTAGTTTTGTTTGTTATCTAGTATCATGCTTCGTGTGTTGATTTTTTGCGTTGCATATTTTATTAAATAAAACTAAATCACATATATCTGGCAGAAAATTATACAGAAATTTTATTTACCTTTTTATGTATTTATGTTCGTATAGAAACATGCGTGCAAATACAAGAAGAATTACAGCTTTACTCTCATCTTAAAGTGCATGCACAAATTAACGAGACAAGTTTTTTTTTCTTTCTATACATATGTTCCGCTGTTCTTCACTTGTACTCAGTATGCAATAAGCTTTATAAATCTACTTACATGTTTTATAAAGGGAAAATATGATGGCTATAGTTTCTTTTTCTTTTTTTCTTTTTCATCTTCTAAATCCTTCATCGAAATGGAAATTGAATCTAGTTATAACTTCTATTTCTCCAGTAGAGCTTTGAAAAGTCGAAGAAACTACCATATTCCCTCACGTATGATAAAGATTTCAATGTACAAAGGGACCTAGACCGTTTAGTCGGTTATATGAACTTTTAATTGCTTACTTCTTACAAGTTACAAGCTGTTACATTAGTGATTTACCTTTTTCCTTGCCAATATTTTCTATATATTATTGTTTCTATACAAAATGTTTCTTTATCTAAGCAATATTATGGAGAAACTGAAACAGTCCTAATTGAATTCTCGAGCATTTCGGAATTTGAATTTGTTATTTTCTAATCACGCCCCACAGATTGTGCAAAGCACGATCCAGACGTGAGCGAGGACACACAGAAGAACTTTGCAGAGCTACTCTCCGAGGAATTAAAACTGCGAGAAGCTGAAGCTTTAGAACACCAGCAGCGCGCTGACATGGCACTCCTCGAGGCCAAGAAGGTGACATCACAATACCAGAAAGAGGCAGACAAGTGCAATTCCGGTATGGAGACATGCGAGGAGGCAAGAGAAAAATCCGAAGCAGCTTTATCTGCACAGAGACAGATGACAGCTGTGTGGGAGCAGAGGGCTCGTCAAAGAGGTTGGAGGGAAGGAAATGCCAGGTCACAATCCTAGTCGAAACAAATCATATATATACATATCTATATAGTTCTTTCCAATTGATGCGTTCGGCTCTCGATGCTCTCGTTTGAAGGGCATCACTAAATTCCGAGTATCGGGTGTTATATTAGCTGAAAGCGGAACATCCGATATCTGAAGAAGATGATGATGATCCAGTCTTGTTATTGTAGAGGTAACATTTTCCACATTTATTATTATTATTATTGTTTGTTGGAATTTCATTTGGTAAGAGAAGTCGAGGTTTCCGTTTCGGGAGAATCTTGTGTACTCATATTTATAATGGTATTAGTTCTTTGTTCAATCAAATGGCAAGACCTGAATGCATTTTTTTGCACTTAGTTGTTTAATGCCGTCTTCGTTAGGTTCGGATTCTTTACGCAAATTTTAGTGGTTCATACGTTTTCTTGTTTTGGCTCACTTTTAAATCCCATGTAATATAAAGATTTGTTAGGGTTTTTTACACAAGTTATAGACATAAGAAAACAAGAGAGAATTTACTGCATATATCCATCGTTCGACAGTCTTCTTAGTTCTCGTACTGAATGATCAGTTGTTGTTCGATTCGAAAAATAAGGAAAATGACAACACAAACACGAACCCTTTCTTGCTCGATCGAACTAAGGATTTCATCGACTTCTTGATTTGATGCTCAAACACCTCCCAATCTTTTAAATATGTCAGATACAGAATTCGACATGATCAAAATCTATAAGCTCTTCAAGTGTATTAATCGTACGAAACAATATCCACAAAATGACTAAAGCAACTACCGAAGTCGTCTGATAATAGCTCATACAAAATCCGACTCACTTGTTCGACAAAGTAGATAACACCACTAATAAATATCCAAAAAAAGATAAAAATACTGAGAAATAATGCAATTTCATATACATGAACAACGATGATACGATTATTTAACTTTGTCCAGTTCAACACATACAAAATGCGGCATCACAAATAAATAAATGAAAACAATAACTCCAAATAAACTGTTATTACACAAACCACACCGCACACACAAAACTATTGTATAATCCTCATATATATATATATATATATATATATATATATATATATATATATATATATATATATATATATCACTCTGCCTTTTTAACATCGGTGGATTCAGAAGAAACCTTCTTAAGAGTGATGGACGAACCTTTAATCTCAATCTCATCGTATCTCTGAAACAACTGCGCCAGTAACAAAGCACCGCTCAACGGCACCACATCCTTCGCCGGACACTGCTTGTCCGCCGCTGTGGGCCCGGTGCCGCTCTGCGGCCCGTTCGACCAGAAGAGGTACTTCAGAAGCTCCTCGCCGCCTTTCGCGCAGCTGAATCTGTCGTACACGAACTCGTTAGGGTTCTCGAACACCTTCGGATCCCGCATCACCACCGGCTGGAACCCGCAGAGGAGCTCCCCCTTCTTGACCTCGAAAACCTTGTCGTGCGAGCTCAGATCGAAATCCTTTCTCGCTCTGCCGAACTGCGACGGGATCGGAGGGCCGAATCGGAGCGTCTCGTACACGAACGATTTGATCAGATCCATTTTCCTCACCGCGTCGAAATTCAGGTCGCCGTTGTTCTCCTCGATTTTCTCTCTGGCTTCCTTCCGGAGCGCCGCGTGTACGTCCTTGTGGGTGGCGAGGTTGCCGAGGAGCTGGGTGAAGAGGATGACGTAGCCGCCGTATGCGCTGAAGGCGAGTATCGAGATGGCGTTGTGAAGGGCTTCTTCTTTGGTGAGACCGAAGTCCTTCTGGCCTCGGTCGAGGGTTTCCTTGCCCTGGATCTCGACGAATTTCTCGAGCTTTTTGTAGTCAGATTTGATCGGCCAGAACGGGAGGGAGAAAGAGTGGATGAAGAGCTCTTCGAGGGGTTGGACGCGGTTGATGCTGATCGTCGGGAGGTACTGGAAGGCGATCCACTTGTCGGCCATTACGTGGCCCGATTTGTGGATCTCCGGTACGGCGGTGGTGTCTGCTCCGATGAGACTGCGGCTGAGGAAGGAGAATATGCTTTGCTGGATGGGGAGGAGGTAGCTGCCGGTGCTGCCCTTCTTGGACTCGATGGAATCCCACGTGGCGTCCAGCGCGGCCACCATTGTCGGTGCCCATGTTTTCGAGCTGCGCATTAGCATGTCTAGACAGAAGTTCTTTATCTGCAAAAAAATCAAAAAAAAAAATGGCGGGAATTGAGTTTTGAAATTATTTAATTTTCGTTAAAAAGTGCAAAACTTACAGTAAAACAGTTATAGAATTGGTTAGTATCATTTAATTGTTTTTTTTAATTAACTTAAATTCGACCAAAAATAATTTAGTTAAGTAAATAACATTCGAAGAAAAAAAAAATCGAATATTGAGAAAAAACTAATGGATATATAAATTAGTTGAAGTAATAATTAATTCAAATCATCGATCAGATTTATCAACAAGATTATAATCGATTATAATTATTTATGTCTTGGATAATAATAAGATTTCTGATGAGGGGTTACTATGTAATTAAAAAAATAAGAAATAAAAGGAATTGACTATGAGGTGAAGAATGATTATATATTTAATATTAGTTGCAAAAATAATGAAGTATTATTTTGTTTTTAGTTTAATAGTAAATATTTGGTTTAAGGGTATTTTGGTCAAATCATATCCTTTAAATAACAAAAAAATATTTTAATTACTTAAAAGAGTTCGAAATTTAAGTGGATCAATATACAAAACTAAAGTATATAGCCTATAGGATATATATGTAAGCACAAAAATATATATTTTTATTATTTTTAGGTAAAGAGTAATATTTTGAAAGCTTAATATTGCATGAAAGTGAATTTTGTTTTTAATAATAACAAAATAAATATCAGACAAATGTTTATTATCTTCCAATAAAATAATAAAAATAGGATTTATTGGATAGTACAAACTACAAAGTAGATATTTTGGTCAACTAATCCAACCAAACACCGACTAATATATTATTATTTAAATGAAAGGAATCAATCAATTGCGTGTGTTGTCCACCATGTGCATTATTTTGACCCCAAAAGCCGCCTCGTGGTTAACACTACATTGTTGTAATAAATAATAATAATATAATGCATATTTGCAGTTCATATCTTAATTATTACACCATTGATTTTTGGGTACATTACCAAACCCCCTCAACTTTAGGCTAAAGTTTAAAAAACACTCCCACCTATCCGTAATTAACAATATCCCCCAACTTTTGTTTCTGTCTTACATCGAACCCCTTCGATTTTTCAAGGCATCTTTCTAATTCTAGGTAATATTTCTCGGAAAATACCAATTCTACCCCTGGAACGTCGAATTTCTTTATGCTACTTTTTATGGACACAAAATAGTCTAGAGGGGTAATGATAATACTAAAAAATTGTGAAGATGTTTCTTAAGAAGAATAAAGATTCCGTGTAATGTGGCCATGAGAGTAATTTTTGCATGTAAAAAGTAGCAAAAATAAATGTCACGTTCCGTAAGAATAGAATCGACATTTTTTAGAAAATATTCCCTGGAATCCAAAAATTTCCGTGAAACTAACACCTAAGGAGATCGATGTAGGATGGAAACAAATGTCGGGGGTTTGGTAATTGCTGATAAGTGATGGTATTTCCGTAATTTAACCTAAGTTTAGGGGGTTTTCGTGGTATACCCTAGATTTTTCAAACTTTATAAAAAATAATTGGGGACGATCTTTTCTTAAAAAATAACATCTTAGGGACTACTATCATAACTCAAAAAATTTAGGGACAATATCGAAAAAAGGATAAAGTTTGAGGACCAAAATGTAATTTTTCCCACGTAAATATACGAAAGTGCAAAAAAAATACAAATATGTAATGAGATCTAACAAGTAATATAGCTTTGAAATAAGAAATTAATTAGTTGTGTAGATTTACTAATTAGCATGACAAAATTAGTTATAATCACCAAATTAGCAATCAATTTAGGAAATATAATAATAAATTAAAAAAACGAGAATATAGGTAAATAAAAACGTATATATATATATACCTGAGCATGTTTGGGGTCGGTTGTATCGAGAAAGGGCAAAACCCTAATACCGCCGGTGAATTTGAGATCGGGCCTGAAATCTCCGACCAGCGTCTCCGTCTTATCGACGAGATCCATATCAAAGAGGTGCGAGAACGATTTAACGTCCAGCAGCGCCACCACGTTGGGGTTGACGCCGCCGAAGAAGGGGAACGCCGGCGGAACGTTCGTGCGGAACACGGTGCTGTTGTACTTCTCTATCCTCTTCTCGAAGAAGCTCGACGGGCCCTGGAACCAGAAGTACTGCAGCCTGTCCGACAACGGGCCGAGCACCGGCCACCCGTAGCTTCCGGGAATCGCCGATCGCTGGAGCGCCGGCGCCGATGAAGACGGTAGTGACGTCATCGTTGTGTCTGGATTGGTCGGAGTAGTGTGTACCGTTGAAAAAAGGGGGGAGCAGCGAAATGTCTAGAGAGAGAAAATGTCTAGAGAGAGAAAAATGTGTAGTGGGACAGGTAATTTATCTCATTTCATTATGTTGATATTTATATATATATATATATTGCAGTGTACACGTGGCAATAGATGTGTGAACGCGCTTTCATCTGTAAATTGACACGTATGTACGCGACTTATTAACTTGTTCAAATTAAATAATACATGTGCTAAAGTTCATTAATTAATATTATATAAGGGAGTAGGTTTTATCTTTCTTTTTTTTGTTTAATTATATATATAAATATATATAATATATATTTTAGGACAATTACAAAGAGCCTTGAGATAAGGCTTAATTACGAAAAAATCCTCTTCATTTGCATAATTACGAGGTAAATAAGGCTTAATTACGAAAAAATCCTCTTCATTTGCATAATTACGAGTACCCCTGAAACTAACAAGCTGCAAAAAAAGCCTAACAAAATGTAGTAATTGATTAAAATATCCATGTGTTAAAATAGTTAAATGAAAGAGAAGAAAAAAAGGTTTTATATTCAATTTTTCGATTTTCCTACATTTGGCCCCTCGTGCAATATAAAGCCTTACACAAAACCCCTTATGGCATCAAAACGGCTAGTTAACAGTAAACAGAAAAAAAAATTAAGATAAAAGAGTTTAAAAGAAATATTATAAGAAAAAAAATAGAATTAGTTTACGAACCTTACAATTAGACCCCAAAGGGTGGTATACTGGTCATTACAATAGATATTTCATGGAATCTATTTAACTCTGTGAAGATAAATTCATTAGACTGAGAATACATCAGGATAGTGTTAATTATTACGCAAACAATAAGGGAGTTTTTCGTAATTAGGCCTTAGCTCAAGAGACTCGTAATTTGTCCTATTTTTTATATTGTTAATCCTATTTATTTATTATGGGTCGTGGCGGATTCGTGATATGGTGAGTGGTCCAAAACAATTGAACCGATACAGATATGGAATTAAAAAATCGTGTATGTCGATTGAAAATATATATATATATGGAAAGTTCTAGCACAACAAATTCAACCCAAAATCGTATATATTTGAATAATTAGCCGCCTAGTGTGACGTGTCACGTTTATTATTAATAGGAGAAATTATTTTTGTCTTCCTCTTTTCAATTTCTATCGCCTTTGAAATTTCTAATTCTAAAAGAATTGTCAATATATATAAATATTTTAGGTGAATATATATACATAAATATTGAAGTGAAGTAATAATGATTGATATATATTGCATGTTGAATTTGTCAACTGTAAACATCACTTGGTAAATAGTTAACATCATAATTAACAATAAACCAATCCTGTTTCCCACGTTCTCTGGAATATATATAATTTTTTTTCTTCTGATTTAAGTATTATTTAATTAATTAATGTGGTCGATATAGAAATTAAATAAATATTGGATCCATGTGAATGCTTATATATGACTTGAATTTATAATATTGTTTTGGGCCAAGGCCCATCAAGTGTAATATATAATACATGAATTGAAGCCAATTTCATATCAATCTAGCTGGCAGCAAAGCTATTCAATTTAAAAAAAACAAAGAAAAAAATAAAAATAAAATAAGAAGCTGACAGCAAAGCCATGATGGTGTCCAGCAATTTTTTAATCTGCCAATATTCTATATGTTTAGACATGTTTAGAGTTGAATCGGAAAGCAGCAGCGGCGAAGCCAGAATTTTATATCTGTACGTGCAGTAAAAAGATTTATGGAAGGGGGTTAATCGATAATGCTACCATACAAGAATAATACTAATTAGGAATTTGAGAAATATGTTGGGGGCCCATGCCCCCAATGGGCTATATATATGTTGGGCTTCGTCATTGGGCTTGGATCCCGGTCGGACTACTTTTTACTTTTATTAATAGGCTTAGTTTTGCATCAATTGTTCACGTGAGAGGTCTTCACGATGCTATGCTCGGTGAAATACGTCAGGTAATTATTACCTGTTGATGTGGTGAAATAAGATCCCAGTAAGTACACATACATGTGGGTGCGTGTGATTGTGTACAGATCAATGATTAATAACCACTCGAAGTATTTCACCAGGTGTAGCATCAAACAAACCATCTGGCCAGATGATCATTTGACCGTTGACCACATGACTCATAAGCCCAACTCTAGATGCATGACGACCGTTATATTTGTAATTGATTTATTACATTTATTCTCTATGATTCATCATGTTGGTCTTGAAAATGAGCTGAGCCGGTTCGATAAAAACTCGAGCTCAAGTTTTGACAAGTTGAATTCGAGCTTTTCCTTAGTTGTTCTTGAGAATTCAAGGTTTATTACATCTAGCATCCTTGTCTTTACTCTAATTTCCAAAATCCCCAAAATCCGATATTATTAACAAACTATTCCTAAAAACACACTATATCTTGAAGTTGTATGCTAAAATATATAAATAAATGCATCATAAAACATATGTCTGTACGTTAATATTTAAAACACGAGGAGTTTCTTCATAATTCAATATAATTAAGACATAGGTTCTTACTATAAACTCCGAGAATTCGTGTTTACGGAGGCGTAATTACCGTACACGTTTATGCAATTTCGTAGTTTGAAAGTTTTTTTTTTAATTAATTAATTTATCAGAGCAAATATGTCTTCCTTTATTCCAAACCCTAATTATCAACCATACACAATCCAATCCCATGCATGCATGCGTCACTCGGCCTTCTTAAGAGCGGTAATGGATCCCGACGAAACCTCGATTTCATCGTACCTCCGAAACAAGTACGCCAAAAACACGGCAGCAGTAAGCGGCACCATATCTCTACCCGAGCACTGTTTGTTCCCCGCCGAGGGGCCATCGCCCCCTCTCTGCGGCCCATTCGACCAGAACAGATACTTCAGCAACTCATCACCTCCGCCTCTCTCCTTACTAAACCTATCGAACACAAACTCATCGGCCTTCTCGAAGATTCTAGAATCCCTCATCACTATCGGCTGATAACCGCATAGTAGCTCCCCTTTCTTGACCTTGTAAACCGCGTCGTGCGAGCTTAGGTCAAAGTCCTTGCGGGCCCTACCGAACTGGGACGGGACAGGTGGCTTCATTCTTAGGGTTTCGTAGACGAATGAGTTGACCAGGTCCATTTGTTTCACCGAGTCGAAGCTCAAACCGTCGGCTGCAGTGAGTTTCTCTCTCACTTCTTTTCTGAGTTGTTCTTGAACTTCTTTATCGTTTCCGAGGTTTGTGAGGAGATTCGGGAGTAAGATAGAGAAGCCGCCGAAGGCGTTGAATCCGAGTATGAAGAGGAGGTTGTGTACGGCTTCTTCTTTCGTGAGACCGAAATCTCGTTGTGCGATATCTAGGGTTTCCTTCGCTTCTTTTTCGACGAAATTTACGAGCTTTTGGTAGTCGGATTTGATCGGCCAGAATGGGAAGGCGAAGGAGTGGAGGAAGATCTCTTCGAGCGGTTGGATGAGGTTGATGCTGATTGTCGGGAGGAGTTGAAAGGCGAGCCACTTGTCGATCATTATGTGGCCGGAGTTTTGGATCTCCGACGAGGCGGCGGAGGTGTCCGCTCCGAGGAGGGTGCGGCTGAGGAAGGAGAAGAGGAATTGTTGGAGCGGGATGAAGTAGCTGGCGGCGGAGCCGCCACTGCCACCGGCTGCGGTGGTGGAGATTTGGGCGTCGACGGAATCCCACATGGCGTCGAGGGAAGTCACCATTGATGGTATCCAAGTTTTCGAGCTTCGTTTTAAGATGTCAAGTGAGAAGTCTTTTGCCTGCCATGCATGCATATTTTTTCATGTAAAATAATTAATAAACATTAATTAATTAATGTATATCGTATGTAGATACTACGTTTCGGTGAAATACATCGAATAATTTTTTTTTTTTCTATTTTTAAGCGTGTAAAATATGTACGAATATATACACATGTATGATATGATATATATAACACGGTCAAATCTATCGGGTATAGCATAGAATAACCTGTATACCGTACATCGTACCCTTTGAATCAAATTCGAGTTTATCGTCTCGATAAAAGTATCTTTAACAAATGAATTTGATTAATTACTTTTAAAGTATTTAGTATTTTTGTATATTTACATACATGTTTTTATTAATTATATCTAA
The DNA here is from genome assembly GCF_000504015.1 of Erythranthe guttata. The sequence continues at coordinate 285,663 of NW_012193393.1, forward strand.
GTGAGGTTTTTACAAATTATATATGCTTATTTATCTTTATTTAATTAAGAGAGTTCATAATTTATTTTGATCAAATAGTGTATACCTTATTTCCAATTCAAATAACTAAAATAATTGTTTTTTGTCTAATATTTCTTATTATTGTGTATTTATTATAGTGATTTACATCTTTAGTTTAACGATTAATTTGGTTACAAGTTAAGCTACTCTATTTGAAAAAACCAAATCTTAAAGTATTTTTCTAATAAATAAAAAAAAATTAAGAATTAAATTTTCTCATGTTTCAATAGAGTTTTGTAATTAATTTCCAATATTTTATTGCAAAAAAGGTACTTTATTTCATACTACATAGGATGAAGTTATGAACGGAACAGCTCATATGAAAAAAGAAAGAAAGAAAAGAACATATCCTATAATGTTTGTGTCTTTAATGATATGTCGACAAAGTATAAGGACCACTTTCCAAAATATAAATTGGATGGAACAAATTAATTTTCTTGGTTTGTTTGGGTACATAATTCTATAAATAACATTGTGGGGCTATTTTTTTTTTTTAGAAAAACTTAATCCCAAACAAAATTCTTTGATGTACCCTTTTTTTTTGTAATTTTTTCAATTTATATAATATTAATGTATACATTATAGTTCCATTACTTATTTTACTATAATTGTATGGTTTAATTTGTAATTAAATAAGATTACATATATAAAGTTAAAATATAGTTGGTCGATCGGGTAATTATCGACTAACTGACTTTCAATGTTACTCAAACCGGCCAGCCCGACCCAACTATTATATAGTGGATCGGTTGGTTGATTGATCAGATGATTATCGGTACGAAAATTACGGTTTCCATCTCTCACTGATTTCGTATTTGGTTCCTTATGTTCACAAAAAACACATTTGGTCCTCCATGTTTCAAAAATTCAACATTTTTAGTCCAATTCGTCAATTTTCCGTTAAAACTAACGGAATCAAGTGTGTGACCATCGTTGCCTTAACTAACGGACTCACGGTAAACTGACGAAGATGACCAAAACTGTTAAATTATTGAAACATGAAGGACCAAATATGTTTTTTTGAACATAAGGGGACCAAAACACAAAATCAGTGAGGGATGAAAACCGTAATTTATATATGCGTTAGTAAATTAAATTTGTAACCGGATTTGAATTTCTGAAAACAATTAAAATAAAAAATAAAAAATTGAAAGTTGACTAATCCAAAAACACCTCATATTTCGTTTTAAAATAATATAAGGAGTTAAATGCAACATATAGTACCATGTGCATTTGAAAGTAACATGTGCATTAGTTTAACTATAGAAGGCCATTTGTACATTGGACTATTATCATTTATCCATACATGTTTCACCAATTTCGAGACAATCGTCCATATCTTAACGTACATTTCTGCATGATTCTTGCATCTAAGTATATATATATTTATCTTGCTTATTTCTGCATTACTGTCGGCAGGGGCGGAACCAGGATTAAAATGTAGGGGGGCTAACTAAAATTTTGGGGTTCGGAGCAGCGCCCCGAAAAAAATTTGAGGTGCACAAAACATTGCAAAAAATAAGTTTATATAACTAATTTTTAATTAAAATATCATATATATATATATATATATATATATATATATATATATATATATATATATATATATATATTAATCATCACAACAAATTCTAAATTAATTCAAATTATTCTAATAATAACTGCACTTAATATTTCGGAGATTCATGGCACGATCTCATCTTTTATTTTGAAGGCGTTAGATAAAAAAAATTCAAAAATAAGTAATATTCATAAATTTTGTTTAAAATAATACAAGTTTTAACCATCTTATTTTATATTTTATATTAAATATGATTATTTATCTATAACTTATATAAGATTTTGGAGAAAAAACAAAAAAAATAATGGGTCAAAATAAATATTTACAAAAACTTTGGGGGGTCAAAAGTAATATTCAAAAAATTAAGTACTAAATATCTAAATTTTTTTTTTTTTTTTTCTTGGGGGGTCAATGGCCCCCGGCCCCCCATGCCCCTTGCATGTTCCGCCAGTGAGTGTCGGTGAAGGTTATATTTGTTACTGTTAATTTTCACACACCGATATGGTTGTGTGAGTGTGTTTGTGTGTGTATATGAGTAGTAAATATTTGTCGGTTGGAATTCACTCGATTTAGTATAACTTCATTAAGCAATAATTGGACACGCTGTTTTGACACGTGTACAAGCTTGAAGCCGGCTTATTGATCGAGGACCAATTATTTGCCGACCCCGATTTTCTAATCCGTTAGTGTAATTTACAAAGTTTGATTACGGTTTAATAAATTCAAAACCGCAAATCAGGGGTTCGAATCATCGATTTGAGGTGGAAAAAAAATTCTAAATTTAGAATATAAAAAAACCATCAAATCGACGGTGAAAACCCCCATTTTTTTCCTTGTTATTATTACAAAATAAATACATCCCCAGTGTACCCCAAGGGGGCAGTCGCCCCTCCAGATTTTTTGTTGATTTTCTTATTAGTTTTTTAGCCTCCCTAAAAAAATAAATACACTTACTTATAATTCATTTTAAATTTAAGGAATTTCAATGATGATATATGCTTGTATTACGTTAACTAAACTTTATAATTATTTTTGCTTTCTAAAGTAATTGAAAAAAAAAAAAAAATCGGGGCGCTATCCCTGAATCTCCGTAAATCCTACCCCCAACAAAAACTCTATGAATCCGCCCCTACCCGTCCGACCCGGATTAAGTTCATTCTTTTTACTAGTCTCAATTATTTTTTATTTTTATTTTTATATTATCGTTTTATAATATATTGGAATACAAAATTAGTTCATAGTGGAATATTGTTATATATTGATCTTTAAAATCTGGTTATACTCACCAAAGTAACAAATCAATTTAATTTATTTATTAAAAAAATGTTTGATTAAGAATAAAAAAAAATAGAGAAAAAAAAAATATCTATATATATATATATATATATATATATATATATATATATATATATATATATACACACACACACGTACCTGAGCATGTTTAGGGCTCGGAGGTATCAAGATAGGCGCAAACCCTTAAACCGGCGGTGAAGCTGACATGCGGCATGAAATCTCCGACCAACACATTCGCCTTCTCGACGATATCCATATCAAATAAGTGCGAGAACGACTCCACGTCCAGCACCGCCACCACATTCGGGTTAACTCCGGTGAAGAAAGGGAACGCCGGCGGCACGTTCGTACGGAACACCGTACTTTTGTACTTCTCTATTCTCTTCTCGAAGAATCTATTCGGCCCCTCGAACCAGAAATAATCCAGCCTGTCGGACAACGGCCCGATCACCGGCCACCCGTGGCTCCCCGGAATTTCCACCCTCCGGGCCGCCGCCGCCGCCGCCTGAGACGGCGGTGGCGGTGGTGTTAGCGGCGCCACCGAAGCTAGTGATTTCATCATCATATCTAATCGGCGGAATTAATCAAATTTGGTGGTAGAGTTTATATATATATGGAGTTCAGTGTTGTATTGTATGCACCTCTTTTATAAGTGGTCTACTCCTGAAATAGGAATATTTTTTTTTATTTCTTTTTTAATTTTATTATTTATTATTTTTCATGATAATAATGTGAAAGGAATTTAAATAATATTAGATTTATCTCTTTGTTCTTGCAACATATTATGGCCATACATTGTTAGAAGAGACAAATTCATGAATTATCAAATAAAATAAATTAAAAGTTTGACCTTTATAAAATAATATACGAACACGAAACAGTGTAAACGAATCGAGTCGAGCCTGCGTACAAAATTTAGAAGTTTGTTTGATTTTATTTTTATAAACTTTAAATGTTGTATTTGACATGATTAATTTGTTTAGAAAATTAGTTTAGTAGCCTTGTTAGGGGAGTTAGATGCTCTAACTGGCTATTTAATCAAATCTACGAGTTTAAATTCACCGTGTATAAATAATCAGGTGCAACGTCTAATTTCCCCGATTTTTCTTTAAATTCTTTGCAAAATTTCTATACATATATTGGGAGAAACGTAAGATCAACATACGGAGTTGTCACACTCATACACGTGTATTATATGAAGGTTGGAAATTGAAAACATAAATATAGAGTTTTTAGACAAAAGTGTTTACGTTAAATTTAAGTACTGAAGTCGACATATTTAAAAGTTGATGGTCCATTTTTTTAAGAATGTGGATGGATGGTCCAAACAAGATTTTTTTTTCTTTCTGAAATACATACATAACTCAACGTGTAATTTATGATATAAAAAAAAAAACTCATTTCTTTTGAGCATTTACAATACTACCCTTTGAGAACTTCTACCAAACAATCGTTACTTAAACCTCTTTGAGTACTAAAAACTCGACTCGAAAAAAAAGACCTCGTTTAAAGAAAAGTATAACGTACAATTTTTCCAATGGTTTATCTGGAATTCTGATTGGGTGAAGCTAAAATACAAATGAAGCCCGCGAAGCGTCTACAATAGTTGCGGTTATTGGCGGGATTATCAGAGGTCGTGATGTGATGCAGAGCCCCGTTCATACGAGGTATAAGGTCATAAGGCGCTATGGTGTATGACCTTAGGTAGGGCTTTTAGGCGAGCTGAAATTTGTGTAACCTACATTAAATGCGGTAGACTTAAATGAGAAGTTAATTAGGCCAAAAAATTCTAATAAAACGTGCATCTCAAAAGAAAATTCTAATAAAACGTGCAGGTTGGCACATGGATTTCTTCTTGACAAATCTAGTTGCGTATCGTGTAAATCTAATGAACGATAAATGTAATGGCACATATAATTCAAATAGTCTTTTAATAAAGGGCAAATTACGGCCACTCCTGAGTTATGGTCAATTATGAAAAAATCCATTTTGTTTGGGTAATAATAGTTACCCCTCCTTTTAAATAATTTATGTAATTCGGTTATTTACCGAACCAAATCGTATATTTAGTTCGGTAAACGGTATGAATTGTTAGCATACCAAAATTTCAGTTATGTTTTACCAAATTAACATCCATAAATTTACCTGTTTCGTAAGATTATACATAGTTAAGGGGTAACTGTAATTACCCAAACATGATGGGGGTTTTGTAATTTGACCATAACTCAGGGGTTGGCTGTAATTTGCCCGTTCATAAATTATTGTCGTCCAACTTTGCTTCCTAGCACAAAACAAGCACCAATAATACTCAAATTGTTAAACATTTACCAATTACAATGTGCCACCAAAAGATAATACAACAGCATCCCAAACAAATCAACATCAAAGGCAACCCGATCACTCAATTCCGATCATCTTTTCGTTTTTGTCTTTACAATTTCGAATAGAAGTTTACTACAACACGTAAGACTCTATTTCGTTTAGAGATAATACAAAAAAAAAAAAAGGAAAAAAAATCCTAAGATGTAATCTACACATGATGCACATATAAGCAATAAAAAACAGCGTTAGGTAAGTGGAGCTTCGATCGTGAGTCACCTTAAACCGTGTCGTTCTGATGTTTAATCTGTATTTTAAGATCATCCAAATTAGGGCTGCCGAGAATTCGCAATCCATGCTCATTAGCCAGATGCAAAAGGCATATGAAGCACAAATGAGGCGATATCTCGTTAAGAGATGCTGCTGCTCTACAGTCATCTGGGAAACTGGACAAGGCTTGCTTGAAAGATACCGTTTCTTCTTCTGGTGCTTCAACCTGAAAAGGGTATTTTTGTCATTCCATTTGAAGTTCATATTACAAGAAGTACGGTAGAAATCGTAAGTGCGAGGACAAGCTTCACCTCAACCGAGTCTTGATTCAATTGTTGTATATGGTCCCACAGCGTTTCTTTTAGTGCTTGCACATCGACTTGTTTGGATGTCTTATCGTACTTGACCTCGATCTTATTTACCTGCTTACAGAAATACAAGTACTTGATTTTGTTAAATATTTTATTGAACAAGAAATGCATGTACCAAGAGACCAGATTAGAAGTACAATAAATTCCAATTCGGGTGTTTCGTAACTGAATAAAGATAGTTTATTCTTTAAAAATCGAAAAGAAATTGGTTCATTTAAAGAGTTATAATAGACTTTGAAAAATGAGATTAGTAAGAAGCGTATAAACCAACCAACCTGTCGAGGTTGAGAAACAAGTGCACTTGGCTCCTCGTTATCACTGTAAGCATGTTCGTCATTAAAACCACCATCAAAACCATCTTCATCATCCCAAGATGCTGTAGCTCCAAATCCATCTCTTTGTTGACTTTCTTCATCTAGACACAGCATTTTAGTATCTTATTACCTCTACATGTAATCAGAAAGTGGCAAAAAACTAACTTTTCACAATAAATCATGTTGAGATACACACGTATACTACATAGGGCGAATAGCAGGAACCTACACAATCTCATAACACAAATTTGATGCATTACTATATATAGTTTTTCATGCATGATATATCTCAATCAGAAACTCTTCTTAATATACATTCCGCGTGGAGCTGAAATTGTACGAGAATGTATATACAACATTCAGACAGTATACGATGTCATTGATACGAAGCATTAAAGTATGCCTTACCAGTTCTCTTCTTTCCACTCTTTCCAAGGCACTATAATAATAAGAAAAAAAACAATAATGAATAAGACACGGTCAATTTTATGGAGCCAAGTAGATAGTAATACATAACAATGTATAACAGGGTGTGGGAGAAGGGGTTTAGTTATTCGGGTTTACCAAAACATGAGGTAACAAAAAAAGTTTCACAAGATCCTCCGGTTGGTAATGACAATCTTCTGGAAGCTTTGTGTTGCAAGGTGCTCTATTTGCTGGCAGTAATAGGGATTTGGGATTCTTCGGAGGAGCAAAGATTTGTGAAAGATCGGTGTCCATTGCATTTGAAAATTCAATATCCGTATCTGCTTTCTTGTTTCTCGTTTTCTTGGCCTTTGGTGATCCTGTTTCTTCAGCCGGAACCTCAGTATCTACAAAAAGCCCGCTTTCAGTTCCAATTAAAAAAAATAGAAAAGAGAAAATGAGTGGAGATGCATAATACGTCAAAGCTTCGGTTCGAGATTACCTTTGACTTTTCGGTATTTCCAATGATTGGGACCCGCCCACGCATTTTGCTTCGTTGAAAATCCTAAACTTAAGAATAGATAGCTATCAACTTCCTCAAATCTACCATCCTCGTCAGGTTCATGACCGTTTAATTCTTTATCAGCCTGCAAAATTGACAAAAAATTGTAGAGTACCCCGAAAACGTTTAGGAGTTCTTTAGAAAATTTAAGCAGTGAAAAATTTACCGAATCAGAAACTTCTTGATTTGCGAAACTTGTATCTTGATCATATGTGCCGTCATCTACAACACTTGATTGATCATCATTGTCAAAGTCCCAAGTTCCAGTATTGCCAAATGAATCACCATCTAAGTCAACATTCATGTTGGTACTCTCGTTTACTTGTCCGGAGTAACTTTGATCGGATGAATATGACTCAGACGGTCTTTGGTCATCGTTATCAAATTGATTCACTATATCACTAAGGCTGGGAGATATTTCTGACTTGTTAAGCATGTTCGCCACCATCTGTTCAATGCACTCTGAGCAAAAAAAAAAAATAATACTTAAGCATTACATCCAAACAAACGAATTTTTCTTAAGCAAAAAAAAAAAAAAAAGAAAAGAAAAACTCAAAGGAAAATCTGTCAGACTGTAGAGATACATACCACTAGCAAAAGACAAGTCAATCGTCTCTACACTATCACATTTAGAAGCCGGAGAAAGGCACTTTCCAGGTACTTCCAAAGAGTCAAAAAGGACCCGACAATTACCATAAACACCAAGATTGTTCAACAAAAGACCCTTCGCTCCACCTTCATCGAACTGTGCAGATGTCTGGTGGTAGAGAGGATCCACCACGAAGGCAACTGAAGGAAAAAACAAAAGTCAACACTAAAAGTCAACTGAACAAAAAAATTAAGCGGGAGATACGCATACACTTACAGAAAGGGGCAACTTACCATCGAACTTCTTTACATTTATAGCAGCAAAAGATGACTCTAGTGTCGACAAAGGTGATAACTGCACATGTACACCACCACTCTTTCAAAATCCAAATATAATTCAATTTGCAACATTTTTGTATCGAGTACTTAAGGTGTAGGAAAGAGAGTATTAACCTTTCTCCCTTGCTCCTTCTTCCCATTGTTTTCACCTTGTTCGTTACCGACATTGGCACCCTCAACGCCATTATCTGGTACAAATACAGTTTAGAAAAAGTCCCAAGCATGACAAAATCAAATGTCATGCCAAATATCAAACATCACATTTTAACCAACATAATTGACTTGAGAAACAAAGAAGCTAAAGCAAGCATTGTTGACACGACAATGGAGAAAATGAATAAAGTAGTAACATCTTAATTTAAACGAGCATAATACTAACTTCCAGTTAAGTTTACTCCAATCATTCATAACTATAGTCACCAGCCCAAAATTTTCCTCATACCAAGTTCTTAATAATTACATTTAAAAAAAAAAATTGTACATATAAGAAGGAACTAGCAAAACAACGACAAAAATAGAAATGAAGCAGTTGAAACTAACCTTGTTCATCTTCTTGCCCAACCCGATTAATTCCTCCAAGGACTTTATATGCCTCTGAATGTACACTATCCACTCTCATAGAATAAATCTTAACCCCAGCTTCCAGAGTACAACTCGCCTACAATAAGATAATTATAATTCATAGATAAGTTTGTACTTTGTGGTTCATTATAAAACGAAGAGAATCTAATAGTATATGTTTCTCATTACGAACAACAAGATAACATTTTTCCATCCCTAACCTTACTATCACGATTCTTAAGCTTATCCTCGTTTTCAAATTAGATACACAGAATCTTCTCACAGCCAATAAGAGTTGTAAATAGAAGTACAATCCAAGCTAAAACAGAAATCCAGAATAAATTTATGCAACCATCTAGATTTACGATTTTTTTAATTCATTAATTCTTGTTTCCAAAATTCAGAACCTTAAATTATAAATTCATTCACGCGCTTCTGGTTATACAAAATCCGGCGTCTAATAATGCTTATAGATCAGTAGCATTAATACGGTAACGAAATTAAGAACCAAACGGAGAACTCATCTTCTGGTAATCATTTTTACCTTTTGAAAATTGGTCTCTGCATCATTTTCTTCTTCGACCTTGATAATCTCGCAAAGATGATCTATCAAATTCAGCTCCCACGTATTTTTCTGAGTAATTTTCTGGAATACCAAAACATATAAATTAAAAAATTATATCCAAAAAAAAGTAAATAAGGAACAATTAGAAGTACACAGAGTGAGAACCGAAATCGGACATTTTCGCTGGCGAGTTTGATGCAGTTCTGAAATAACTCGAGAATCTGATCTTTCCCGAGGCATGGGTCGGGTGCAGAGGAGACGGAGGTGGTCGCGAAAGCGGGCTTGCGTCGGATGGCGGCGGCGCGTGCCGCGCGTGCCTGAGCGCGTTCGAGTTTGTCGTCATTGGAGCCGATGAAGAATGGGCTCTTCGTCGGGGAGAATGGAGCCCTCTGTTTCGGGCTTGGGCTTAGGGTTTCAGCCATTTCTATCGTTATTGAAGTTTGGGGATATACAGTTTAGAGAGAGAGAGAGAGAGAGAGAGAGGAGAGAGAGAGGAGAGAGAAAGATTCGGAGTGGAGTGGGATTTTGAAATTATGGTGTTTCCCTCCTCCAAAATTTGAATCTTGGGGTTAGGAAACTATTTTAATTTATTTTTTGCACCATAAAGTTTTGCTCACTCTCAATTACAGGACCATTCTCCTCAAATTTATGTTGGGAAAATTACAATCACCCCCTGAGGGAAAGCTTATTTGCAATAAACCCCTCCGTTTTTCATAATTACATCCACTCCCTAACGGTTTGTAGATTTCTTACATAAACACCCTTTTGTAGGAGGGTGGACCGTGGATGTAAGAAATTTACAAACCGCAAGGGGTTGTACGTAATTTATCAAAATGAAGAGATTTTTTCGTAACTACACTTTAGTACACGGAGGTGGTTATAGTTTACCCTTTTATGTTTTGTTATAATGAGATTTTAATTACATGTCTCCACATTTAAAGATTTTTTTTTAATAATTTTACTTTTACCTATATATTTGTCGGTTTATGAGATCCTACACCTGGTGTAATACACAATGTGATTATAAAACTTAAATTTAAATAAATAACTATCTAATAAGTACACATGCACATGACTGTGTGTTATTATGTGTAGATCAATTGTGTAAAACCACATTGCGTATTTCACCAGGTATAGGTCCTACAAAACCATATTCGTCTAAGATATTACACTCAAATAAACAATTACAAAAATATGAATTCTGAAGAAAATTTCTCATATTTAAGAATTAATAGTCTTGTGCATGCCACATGATTGAAATACAACGGTATGATTCAAGTGACCCGAATTCGAATTATATTGCCATTTTGGATTACATTTATCGTGTGATTTGCAACGGTATGATTCAAGTAACCCGAGTAGACCACTTGTGGATATAAATTTTCGGAAGTTGTGACAAAGTTGTAGAGACTCCTAGGAAGTTGTTACCAACTTTTACGATATTCGGGCAAGAGATGCTCCATTCTAGTTAACATGTAGAATGTAATTAGAATTTAACGAAATGCTCTAGAGAGCTACTAACTACCATATGACTAAATCAATCGCCACATCCATTAATGATGTGGAGTGGTATATAATAATAGGATTTCAGACAAACAAATTTGTAAGAACATAAAGTTAATAATAATGGTTATGTTTTATGAATTGCCAAGCGAAATGAGGAGTTTAGGTCTTATGGCACGCATCAAAACCATATGTAATTAAAATTTAAAAATTATGATTTATTTTTAATATCAAAATTATTTAAGACCCTAAATAAAAAATTTAAAATCTATTTATTTTTATTAACAATTGAGAAATTTCCTTTGGGGAAAGGGACGGGCTGGACAAAACTTGGAAATATTTATGAAGAATAGGCTGGATGGATCTGGTGGGTGACACTTTGGCTAGTACTTCGAATTGAAGTGAAGAAAAATCCGAAGAAGAGGATGATTATGAACATCAAGCCCATTACTCTTAATCTTTCGTCCGAGAGATCTACCCCTTCTGCGGATCCACGAAGTAGAGTTTGCTGGAGATTTGAAATAAAAATGTTGGTTTTCTTTTTAATTGCTTTTGCTTGTGATTAAGAGAAGCAATTTGCTAACGGTTAGAGGAGAGTTCTTTATGACTCAGATTTGTTTACAGATGTCATGATTTCTGGTTTAAATCAACACCATTAATCAATTAATCTTAAAAAAAAAGAACATTTACTATTTAGAAACAATCACTTTATCTTATGCAAGCACAGATTGCACCAACTTGAACTCCAATTTGGACAAACAATTTCAACAAGTACTACACAAACTTGTAAGAAAAAAGAATATAACATATCTCCCCAATAAACCTCAAGGCTCCTCTGTTGCAATAGCAACAACCTTCATATCTTCATCAATCCTCACAATCTCCTCATTATGCTTCTTCATCTCTTCCTCACCACCACCAACACCACCATCACCGCCACCGCCGCCGTAATTTTGCACCTTATACTGATGCCTCATGGCAAAGACGACGAAAAACAAGAAATTAACCACACCAAGGACAGCCAACAACCAATAAAACAAGTCCAATTTCCCCATATTCAAATCACTCCTCAACCACTCCCCATTCGTCACCCTATCAACCAAAGAAACAAGCAAGCTACTAACGAAGAACCCCATCGAAAGCGTACTCAAAAACAACCCGGTACTCATCGACTTCATCCTCTCCGGCGCCTCCCTAATGAAAAACTCGAGCTGGCCCACGTACGCAAACGCCTCACCGGCCCCCACAATAAAAAACTGCGGCACGAGCCAAAACGCCGTTATCCTAACATTTTTGCCGTCTTGAACGAAATCATTCCTCCGTTTTTTCTCGACTAGAGCGGATGCGGCCATTCCGATTACGGAGAAAACGAGCCCCGTTCCGACGCGCTGGAGGCACGTGATTCCGTGTGGGGTCCGCGTGATTTTACGGGCGATCGGGACGAAGAGGCGTTCATTGAGGGAAGTGAAGAGGAGGATTGTGATGAAGAGGAAGAACGAGAAAGAACCGGCCGGTATTTCGAAACTGCCGAGGTTTCGATCCATGAATGTGGCTTGTTCGATTGTGAAGGTGTTCATTTGGGAGTAGACCGTCCAGAAGAGGATTGAGGTCGACCATATCGGAAGGAGCATTAGTACCATTTTCACTTCTTCGACTTGGGTGACTGTCGAGACTGACCGGGAGGAGTTGACCTTTTCGTCGTTTGTTGTTGTTTCGGTGTCGTCCGAGATTGCTGCTTTGTCTAGACACCTACATAAAAGCCAGCAATGGCTAAGTAAGATTCAGAGCAAACTTTCATAGAGACAGAGCATTTTATAACCATTACCTAACTTTCTCAGTATGAGGAATCTTTGCATTGTAGTACTCATTCAACATATTGACTTGTGAAGGATAGTCAACCCTCCTCTTCTTCCAAGCCAAATACAACACTCTCCAAATCACGGTCAACGGGCTTCCCTTAGGAATTCGAAACCGATAAAACGCCCTCCCGAATATCAAAACCCCAACGGCAAAAACCATAGTGCCGGCCGATATTCCGTAGCCCCACCCTCTCCCCACGTTATCTTGTATGTACACCAAAACCGTAACCGCGAAAAGCGAGCCGAGGCTTATGCAGAAGTAGAATCTATTGAAGAAGTACACCATGGCCTTCTCCTCTTTCGGATCCGACGTGTCGAATTGATCGGAGCCGAAGCCGGAGACATTGGATTTGATGCCGCCGCCGCCGAGGGCGATGGTGTAGAGTGCGGCGTATAGTAGGGCTAGCTGGCGGCCGGTGGCGGCGATGCAGTCTTGCGGCGGTGATCCTACTCTTGAGTTGCATGTTGGTGGCCTCATGCTTGGGATTGTGGTGGCTATTGTCAATAATGTTACTCCCTGATTTTGATATATCCACATTTATCACATGTCAAAATATATCAACTGTGGACCAGTCAGTAGCAGAGTCAGCATAGAACCATAAGGGGCCATGGCCCCCATCGATTCTCAACAACAATATTAATAATATAGAAATGTGTCATTTTTCGACTATTGAGTATTGTGGGCCCCGCTATAGCAAAATCCCGGCTCCACCATTGTAGACAATTAAAGATTTACCATTACGTTATATTCACACACACCCATATGGATGTGTGCGTTTTTTGTGTGATGATAGATGGTAGATATACTATTATGACACTTTGAAATTAGGCAGAGTGGTTCAATTTTTCTTTTAATTTGCATATCGACTTCATTAATCGATTCGAGTATAAACGACTCGTAAAAATCGATCAATCAACGACGATGACAATTGAATAGTAAGGAAAGTAGTTTTCTAGCTAATTAACAAAGATCAACTACTAGTTAATCACACAACTAATATGAGTTTATTTGATCATATATATACAAATTTAGTAATAATTACCAAAGCTGTAATAGATGCGGAAATAGCGACGGTCGAATAACGGCCGAGTTTAGCATCGGCGACGAAACCACCGAGGAGGCCTAAAAGATTGAGGGTTCCCATGAAATTAGTGACAATGGTTGCAGATTCAGCAGAAGAGAGATGCAACTCTCCCACCAAATACGTCACCATATTCATCGATATTCCCATCACGCATATCCGCTCCGAAAGTTCGGTTCCTATACTACTCGAAACATATATTAATATTTATATATATACTATGTAGTAAAATTAAATTCAAAGCCTAATTAATATGTTGCATGGTATATATATTATATGATTAGTTAATTACCTAAGATAAGCCCTGCTGCTAGCCATCCGCCGGTTCTTGATTTGTCGACCGGATTTCCGTGAAAATCGACCATAGCGCCGTCATCTTTTTCACCGTTGTTATCAACTAAGACCTGTGATCAGTTTGGACAATAATTAATGAACACTTGTGTATACAAAATCAGCAAAGCATGTACAAATTAGCTTCAAGTAAGTGAAGTATTACCATTTCCAGAGAGAGAGAGGGAGAGAGAGAGAGAGAGAGAGAGAGAGAGAGAGAGAGAGAGAGAGAGAGAGAGAGAGAGAGAGATGGTTTCTTGAGCAGAAAAACAGCTGAGAGAAGTAATAAATAAGAAAATGTGGGATGTCTTGATAAATTATTTCTCTCCACAAGTTATAAGAAAGCAAGGAAACTGTGTTATGTTCATGGTACAATTTGGATCTATTCTTATGTGGTGGTGATGCACACAACTAAGTTAAAAAATGACAATTCAGTCACGTGGTCCTTATCTCTACATTCAACCTTATATATCATGTCACAACAATTCTTAATCCAACTTTTTTTTTTTATAAGATGGCCACAAAATTCGATTTTTCATGCCAATTTTCTAGGTCGAACTCGTCACACTAGACTTTGCCTAGTGGAGTTTGCATTTTTCGTGTGGTATACCAAATTCGATTTTTTTGCCAATTTTCAAGGTCAAACTGGATTTTGAAATTTTGTCTAGTGCAGTTTACATCTTTCTTTTCATTTACTAGTTCCTTTTAAAAAATAAAGATACAAAATCTTGTGCATTTTCAATTTTTTTTAAGATGGCCACCAAATTCGATTTTTCTTGCCAATTTTAATTTCTGGGTCGAACTCGTCACATTAGATTTCACCTAGTGCAGTTCATCTTTCGTGTGATCTGCTGGTTTCTTTTAGAAAAATAAAGATATATGATCTTGTGCATTTTCCTTTCTTTTTATAATCAAAGAGTTTAAAAATATTGGAATTAATAGGATTGGAAGCACTGGCGGAGCGATCATAAGGCTGGGGGCCATGCCCCCACCAATATTTTCAAATCCCTTTTATTTTATATAAAAATATAAAAAAAAATCATATATAATAACATTGACGGTCTCTCCCCGCATAATTTTTTTTACTTCGTTCGGCCCGAAAGTTAAAATTCTGACTCAGCTACTGCATGGAAGTACAAAATGTAGAAGTAGGATGGGTTGAAAAAGTTGTTTGATGACACCATTTCGTTGCCTAAATAAGGAGAATAATTAATCATAGGAGTAATACTTTTCAAAGTAAGGCCGGTGAAGAAAACGCGACTTTTATTAATATGTGTGTACGTTTTTGGTTGTGTGGTTGTCATGCATGCTGCCGCCCATACTTACCCGAGTTATTACTTATTAGTACGTCTCTAATTCAATTATTATTCTTAGGGTAAATTACAACCATCGCTGAGGTATGGTTGAATTATGAAAACTCCCCTCATGTTTGGGTAATTACAAACACCCCATCAACTATAAATCCAGTTTCAAATTTGATGGAATCTTCGATATTATATGGAATATTATCACTTTTGTACTTGTTTTATCCCATTCGAACTCCACATTTTGATGCAAGATGATCATAATATATGTTTTTTGGCATGTATATATATCAGATTGTGGTGCATCAGAAACTGTATTTTTATTTAACGGGTATAAATTAGAGCACATTTCATGAAATCTAGATGATTATGTTGCATTTGACACCATAAGGGTGGATGTGTAAGAAAAAATCATAGTTGAGGGGGATAGATGTAATTTATCCAAACAAAAGGAGTTTTTTGTAAATTGACCATAGCTCAAGGGGTGGTTGTAATTTACCCTTATTCTTATTGTAATATATGTTTGTTTTTGGGTAAATTACTATTATCACCGCTAAATTTTGAGAAAGTACAATTTCACCCCCTAATGTTCGTAGTTATCTACTTATCTTAAGAAACCCTTCTTTACGATGTTTTAGAGAATATTCTTTTGAAAGTTTCAAATTTATATTAAGAGAGAGAGTTGTAAGATTTTACATTTAACAAGGACTACAAGTAATATTTACATGAAATATGAAATTCCTTTTTTTTTTTTTTAACATTATATAATAATAAATATTTAATTGTTTTTGAGAAATATTTAGGATTAATTATTTTCCGAGAAATATTTAATGTTAATTAGTAGGGTAAATTACAACCACCCCTGAGGTATGGTCAAATTACGGAAAAAAAAAACCCTTGTTTGGATAATTACATCTACCCCTCAACTATGATCTTCTTGCATATCCACTCTTATGGTGTTAATTCAACATAATCATCTAGATTCCGTGGATGTTCTCTAATTTGTACTCGTTTTGTGCAAACATACAGTTTTTGATGCACCACAATCCGATATATACAAGCCAAGAGACACATCTTGTAATCATCTAACTTCAAAATGTGGGGTTTGAATGGGATAAAAACAGGTCCAAAATTGAGAATATTCAATATAATCTACAAGATTCCACTAAATTTGAATCCGCAAGGGTGGACGTGTAAAAGATTCATAGCTAAGGGTAGATGTAATTATCCAAATCGGGTGCGGGTTTTCGTAATTTGACTATGCCTCAAGGGAGGTGGTTGTAATTTACCCTAATTAATATGATATAATGTTTAAAAAAAAATGGCTCAACCTCGAGTCTGAATATGAACATTCGAGCTCAAGCTCGAAAACAAAATCGATGAACACGAGTTTCCTACATCCCGAAATAATCCTAGTACTTTTTGAATATGTACATTAAAATGCATGTCATTTTCTAGAAAGAAGAAAAAAAGTGTGAGAAGACTGTGACTATTAGCTTTTAATATATAAGCTAATCCAACAATATTCAAATAAAAAGCTTATAATTTGTAAATATTGACCAAACTTTGGAATAGTTGGAAGACAAGTGTTTATAATAACGGTTGTAATTCAGAGTTAAAGCAATCAGCTCACAATCGATCATTCAACAAAAATCAATCACTCACATGCAAACTTTAATTCTATGCAAGGAAGAAGAGAATGTGTAGAGATGGAGAAGATAAGATGTAACTGTTGTTCCCGGTATATAAAATAGGTAGTGAATTTAGTTAAATGGTCGAACAAATTAATTAGTGAAAATACGATAAGATTGGCCGAGGCGAGAAAACTCTTTTCTTAAGACGATATTATTTGACAATGGTTTCCCAAGATACAACGGCTAACTCGGCATATGAGCACTCAAAATCCCGAGTACAACGAACATTACTTTGTGTCTCAAACTCTCGAACCGAATACGAAAGAAAACATTCTACGAAGAATATTTTCGGGCTTAAGAAAGATGAGTTACATAGAATAAAATTATGGTATTGATTTGTATTTTTTTTCTCAAATCAAACATGTAGAGTTTCTATTTAAGTATTTATAAGTTTCCAATGGTTCTGATTAATGACACAACCCTTAGG
>NW_012193393.1:303172-336836 GCF_000504015.1 Erythranthe guttata
TTCAAAAAATTTTATTTTTATTAATAATAAAATTTCCAACAGTAACGCGGTTCGGACAATTGTCCTAGAGAGCGCGCAACTTTGTTATTGATTCACAAAACACCTCACGGTGTCACACACTCAGATATTACAAGATAAAAAGATTCATTCGGGAAAACGTTACAAATTTACAGTTTTCGCAGCAATGACTTCCTCTCTTACTTCTTCTCTCTTGAAACTCTTTCTTCTAGTGTGTATATCGGCATCTAACCGAATTCTTCTCAAGAGACGAGACTTTGTTCTGTTAAATATTCCCGTTGGGGTATGTGTCCACAGTTGCTGAAAAAACTGTGACTCAGACGTGCAAGATTCCACTTGCTCCATTCATCATGCTCCACCTCAGCATCGGGCGTTAGTTACGGGAAACTTTAATCCTCTACACTCGAGTGCACAACTTCTAGATTGATCAGATTCCACTATTAAAATCATATTATTAAGTGTTTGAACCAAAATAACATAATTAGTTTGTGTTTTGATGTAATTTATTATAAAATAATGCTCATCCCATTAGACCAAATATTGAATATTTGATTAGACACCACTCCAAGGTTTAATGTTTGTATCAACCACAGCTCTTGAAACGTTGCTGTTTGACTTTCATAACAGCATTAACAATAAAGTCAACTCCTGATTTCATGTTACTTTTCTCCTCGAAATGCACTGAGTAAATTTTATCCTCAACTCCTAATTTCATGTTACCTTTTCTTTCTCGAAATGTACTGAGTAAATTTTATCCTCGTGTAGCTCGCAAATCGTACGAAGAAAAATAAAATATACAACAAGTATAACAGGTTAATTATGTTTGACGACTCGACCTAGAAAATACGTGCAAAGCGATTCAAATTCGTGTCAACTAACACTGTACTACTTACTCCACAAACTAGGTCACCCCTTGTATTTTGTATATCTATCGTACATTGTATTGTGTCCGCATCAAATTTCTCGACTCAAGGGTCAACAACATTTCGACTTTTCTAAGTAATATATATATATATATATATATATATATATATATATATATATATATATATATATATATATATATAGAGAGAGAGAGAGAGAGAGAGAGAGAGAGAGAGAGAGAGAGAGAGAGAGAGAGAGCAAATATAATGGTCTTGATTTCATTCTACATGATGAGATTTTATTGACAAATTAAAGTCACACACACAAAACTTTTTCAGATGAAAATTAAAGTATCATCATCACCAAAAAAACCAAGAGCCAAATACATAATAGTCATTATTATGTACACTATATAACAATGCTACCACATTGAACCCCTCTCTCTCTCTCTCTCTCTAAATTCTCTCTCATCAAAAACTCTCAAAAGAAAATATATTTCATAATCATGGCAACTCGTTTACACCTAGTTTTCATCGTCTTCACCACCACTCTCCTCCTCTCAACCACCCCAAAAACCCTCTCCATCGCCCTATTTTCCGGCCATCACCACTCCACCAAAAACCACCACCACCACCACCACCACAAAGAGCATGTTTTCCACCCCGACAGAGGTAGAAATCATGCTCAAACGACGGATAAAGATTTCAACTCGGAGAAACGAAGAGTTCCAACGGGATCCAACCCTCTTCACAACAGACGATAGAGTTATTAATTATTCGAAAACGGTGTTATTACAACCTTTTTTTTCGACGACGACTAAGGTATATATCTACACTATTGAGTACTTATATATATCTCAGTCTCATCTAATTTTTAGGATATTAGCTATGCAATATACTTGTAATAATAGTATATATAATAATTAATTACTAAATATCTAATTATTAGGATAATCATAGTGATTATATTTATGAATTTGTTTCTCTAGTGAGTTCATAATTTTCTTACAATTAATTAATTAATTTAATGGATTTTACTTATAATCGTTGTCTTCATGAAATAAATTTTATTTCCAGACAAAGTGTTAAATGTAGTAATTGACAAAACTTGAGTCACTCTACAAAGGGGCCCAAATTTTTGAAATGTGGACGATCAATTAAATAGGCATAATTTCATACAACCACCAGCACTTCCATAATTGATGATTGTTCTTTGGAATATTGCATTTCACAATATAATTAATATTTATTAATAAACCTTTTATATGTCGTGCACACACTAAAATTTCACACGTGATAATGTCATCAAGTAAATTGCTAATATAACCATCGGTCCATAAATTATGATCAAAGATTCCTCTATCAACCGGTCCATGAGATGTTACACCTAGTAAAAATTATCGGTTGATTTTGCATCATTAATTAATGATGCACGGTCACCTGATGTATTTCACCGTGTATAGCATCTACAAAACCTACAACCAGCCATACGAAATTCAACAATAGTTTTTGAAGTCTCGTTCTTGTTACATGAATCGTATTAATTTGGATTATATTAGATTGAAATAATCCTCGGTTGACTAATTAATTATAGTCAATTAGTAAGATGCTCGATTTCTTGTATTAGATCTAGTATTAAAACATTTAAAATCCGATATTAAATGTGATTTTCGCAATTTCTAGTATTTTAGGGACGGTTGGACTTCAATTTTTATTGCGTGAGAGAGTGATATTATTTAGTAAATATGACTTACTAATAACAACCAAACGAGGCACAAGTTGATAAATCATATTTATGGAATATTAACCCCACGAGCACGACTGCACGACGCAGTGGGGAATCAAAACGGGTATAAATTGGAGTATTGTAGATTCGATATTTTGACTTATTATTAAAAAAATATTTTAATATTAATATTTTATTAAAAGATAATTTTTTTTTGAAATTAATACTTTTATGGAGAGGATAAAGAAGAGAGGGATAAGTGAAATAGTGTTTTAAGTGCATAGACTTATTATATCCACTGCACTTTGCCTTTAATTTGTGGGCAACTAAATATTGCATTGTTGGATACCAAATTATTACATAGTTGAATTAATCCATCTTGCATTTCTATCAACTCAATAAAAAGAGAATATACGGTAGCCACTTCTCTCAAGGATGAAAATGAATTTTTTTTTTAATAATAATAAAATAAAAAAAATAATAAAATAATGATGAATTCCACCATTATTTGCCTTTAATTTGTAAAAGTGTAAACACTACCCTTTTTTTTTTTTTCTTTTATCTATAATCTTTTATAAATTTGGTTAAATAAATACTATTTGATGAGGCATTTTTTTTTTAAATATATTTATTATTGAGTTGATATTTATTTTTTGTTGAATTCACACTCTTTAAGTGGCTCTTGTAGGTGATGCATGCACCGGACGAAATACACTGACCAACATATCTTCCACGGATTTACACATAATCACACACACGTGAATGTGTGAAAAAACGCGCAAGTGTGAGGTCATATTTTACCCGATACTTCTTTGAGTACATTTAAAGATGACGAACAAGATATGAATTCACGACTCATCGTATAAAAAAACCAACTCTCACTCATCTTCGTATTCTTTTTTCGTTCTCGCAAAACACCAAAAATCGTACATATGCTGATATACACACGTATACGCTAATTCATTCCCCTGATCCTTATACTTAGACAACAAACACTACATACATCCACCACTAAGTGTAGAAAGGAAACGAGACGGGAAATTAAAAAAAAAAAAAAACTCGTTTCATCAATCCGACGAACTAACCAACTCCATCACCAAATCATCGAATAAAGAATTCTCCATCTCTGTACAGACAATATCAACACCTTCTTCAAACCCCAACCATTTCTCTAAATCCTTATCGCAAAAATCTTTTCCCGTTTCTTTTTCCTGCCTAGTCAGCACCCCCCATATCTCGTCTTCAACCTCACCGCGTTTCAAACAGGGACGGAATCGTCTTCTTGCAGAGAAACGAAAGTTCAAGGCTGAGTTTATACAGTCGAATAGCAGCTGTCTTTCGCACTTTTGCCAAGATGTCTGTTTGCCATATGTTTTCTCTAACGCATCGAACACCGAGGGGCATATCGGGTATTTCAAATCCGTTAACAATTTCGTACCATAAAATCCGGATTCGTCTAACACATCAATCATGTAAGAATAATTCCTACTTTGATAATCATCTCCGAGCCACCTCTTAATCTTTCTGCCATCGTGAGAGAGATCACGAAATTCATCGAAAAAATCGTCTTCATCTGATACAGCCATAATCGATCCTTCGGAGTAAGTTTCTTCGGACTCTATGTTTAAAGCTTGAAGTTGCATTTGCAGCCCTAAACAGTTGCAAGAATAAAGTTGCATAACAATGGTAGAAGTGTGTAAAAGTTCAATACGACTGTAATTTTAACGAAATAACTACCTATGCGGTCGAAGTATTCAAAATTCGAAGAATTTTGTATATCACATGGCTCAAGAACAGAGTCGGGACTATGCTGGCTGGTTTTCTTCAGGTTTGAATAAGTCAAGTTTTCATCGGATAATTCATCTAGCGATGCCTGTAACACAAAGAAGGATATGATGTTGTAAAAATAAGATGGAAAAAAAGAACAGAATTAAATAATGCAACCATTAGAACAAAATTAATGCTTTCGGGGAAGAGAAAACCTCTTCGCTGAGAACTTCTTGAGCATATTCTGAGTTCGAGTGGGGGCCGCCACTGATTCTAGAAGAAACACCTCCGTTAAATGATTCAGCACTAGCATATGCAGTATCACCTACACATTCAGCATACGAAACTGTTTGCTCCATCAACTTGCTATCTCCTTCACTCGATTTCTCATCAGCCAAAATAAGCATCTCATCAATAGATTGGTGCCTCCGACAAACGTCAACTTTTTTAGACTTTTTGGTCAACAAATCAGAACTTTGCTTTTCAGATTCATTAACGTTTCCTGGTTTCGACGACACCTCCCAAAATTTGCTTCTACCCTGTTCTTGTCGACAGATTCTGTTCATAGTTCGTGTGCAGGCAATACAACTATGTCTGGTAGATACAATACCATTGTTCACTAGTTGCTTATACGTGGAATGCCGATCCAACTTCAAATCTTCCGGTTTATCTAATAATCTCATCAAATTTGGTTTGAATATACTCATGCTAGTCGAGAAAATGCAAGGCTTATCAATCATGTAATTAACACGAAGCTCATCAAAGTCACCTTTAGGCCTATAATACTCAAGTTTTTGCAGATATCTCAAAACATTTCTTCGAACATAATCGTCACCTTTTTTGCCACACGATCTTCTTTCTTCATCGTTACCTCTCGATAATGATTTTGGGCTTCTTTTAACCTTCTTGACTTTGTCAACAACGTTATCTTTCTTGCTCTTAGATATCCGAACTCCATGCAAACTCCTAGGTGGTAAGCCTATGGAAGCAGCCTTTCGGACGTAATTTTCAGACAACAATCTCCGTTTTTCACGGACAGGCTGTTGAGGAGGGAGCAACACCTCATCGAAACCCATTAGTTTCGCGATCACACTTTCGTGTGCCCGTGTGTTTTCGGAATTCTTCATCTAGACCAATAAATTCTGGAACCAAAATAAAACAAGAATAAGAAATTTTGCCCAACAAACAAATACATATTCTTACAAGAAAACTGAAAACATCATCCTTCACTTCACAAATCGAACAAAAGTTGATCAATGTTGTTACCAGATGATAATTAAAAAAAATAGAAAAACGCCAAATTTAACTAAATTCGTTTCGCAACCTAAATTATATCAGTCAAGCATTTCATCAAGCAACTTCCAGGCATTCGAAATAATATCCATACCTAGAACTCCGATTGGCAAACAAGAAAAAACCCGCCGATCAAAACAACGAATCACCGCCGTCCAGCCAAAATCTACTCCAATCCGTCGAAATCAATCGAACTAAACTCAGTTCCCCTTTGAATCTTGGAGGAGACGAAGTACAGAAAAAGCCCACCAAGCAATTTCGTACAAATTCTCCACCGCCGCCGCCGCCGCCGCTAACCGGCTACGCTGCAAATTCGCCGCTGATTTGATGTTTGACTCCTTTCTTTTTTCAGTGGCCAATCAATCAAATTTCTTGAGCTCTTCCGCCATAGCCAGACGTCAATTTCTTTTCTGAATAGGCGCCGACATTGATGTGGTCAACGCGATCTTTCCGCAAACAGTGGAAAATGTGTATAATTGGCCGTAGTAACAAAACCCCGTTATACACGTGTATTGTTTGGTTTAACTCTCTACGTATTTTTAGGAAAATAAATTAATATTTTATCATAAATATTCGCGACTAATTCAAAAATATGATTTTAAAATAATAAAATATAATAAATGTGCATTATTTTATCTTTCAAATTTAAATCATGTTATTAAAATAAAAATAAATAGAGATATAAAATTCAAATTTGATATTACAAAGAGTATTCAAACATTTAACCAGTATTTGCACACTATGAAATATATTTTTTTAACTTTAATGAAGTTAGTAAATGAGATACCGAATGCAAATATATTTGATGGAAATTGAGTTATAAAAATTATAATATATAAATTTTAAATTAGTATTAAAATATTATTTCAAATTATCATATGAATATTTGATAACTCAATTTTTATATCTAGTATTGGATTTGCTCTGTACCGAATATTTTAATGAGAAGTTGTTCAACTAACTTACAAATATTGATATAAAAAAATCAAATAATGTATTTGGTTAAACTAACTAGGTAGTATAAGTGTCTGCATTGCTTGAAAATAATCAAATAATGTAACTACGATTCAAAATGTGTTTTATTTTATGTATTAATAAAATAAAATTTTATCTTATTTGAGCTAGGGCAAATTACAGCCAACCCCGTAAGTTATGGTAAAATTACGAAAACCTCCTCTTGTTTGAGTAATTTCAGCTACCCTCTCAACTATGTATTATCTTACGAAAAAATCCCTTTAGTAGTAAATTTAGCGTTGTTACGTCGGTAAAACCGAACCAAAATTTCGGTACTCCAACATTTCATACCGTTTATCGAACTGAATATACGATTTGCTTTGGTAAATAACCGAATTACATAAATTTTATGTAAAATATTTAAAAGGAGGGAGTTGACTGTAATTACCCAAACAAGAGGGTTTTTTCGTAATTTGGCCATACCTAAGAAGTGGCCGTAATTTGCCCTTTGAAATAAGATCAAATAAATATAAATAATTATAAAACATAAATTAAATAATTTTGCTTTTGTTCAAACTTCAAACAATAAAGATTTAGTACTAGAAATACTTAATAAACAAAATTAGTTAGAAAATATTTAGTAGGCATGTACAAATATTATTTATTTACAAGTATAAGTAATTAAAAAAAACGGCTGGAAAATAGGAGATAAAAACATAAAAGTCATATATAAGTTAAAAAATATTACAAATATACTAATTTTTTAGGTTGTCCTGACAATTTCAGTGATTTTCTTTTTCTTTTATATGTAAAGATTGTTTTTTTTTTTTTCCTTTAATATTAGGAAAAATTAGCAATAACCCCTCATCTAGAAAAATGTGTTAAGGAAACACCCCCTCCCAAAAATAATTAGACAAAACCCCTTAACTAATATCCTACCCAAATGCTATTTAAATAATTCCCAAACTATCCTTAGAGTTGAATGTGCAAAAAGAAGAAAATTTCACAACAATAATCTCAGCTATGGCGGCGGCTCTGACCTATCTTCCATATATTCAACCTGACGTACTTACACAACCACCGATTACTTTCATTCTAATTCTTTCACGGTATATATATATGTGTGTGTGTGTGTGTGTGTGTGTGTGTGTGTTTTGTTTTTTTTTTTTTCTGTTTTTTTTATGGAATTGGGAAAATGAACAGAGAAGTCCATTAATAAGGCAACAGAGGTTGTATATGACGAGAGCAGGCTTAGTGCAGATAGAGAAGCCAAGAAGAGGTTGGATAAGAGGCTTCAACTACCACACACTAACAGGTGTGTGTGTTCGTATGTTCACAAGAATATTATTGGTGTATACGGTGGCGGTGGCGGTGGCGATGGCGGTGGCGGAGGGTCGGGTTTGCATCAGCAGGCGGCAAATCATCGGATTTTGGTTCTTGGCCGCCGCTTTTGCGTACACAGCAAAATGTTGTCGTCGGTCGGATTAATATTGATTCAATGAACTGCTTTCTTTTTGTAAGAAACTTGTTTGTTTCTGCCTTTGCTTGGAATATTTCGTATTGCCGGCGGAGATAGGCGATTACATAGGGCGCTGCCGACACTGGTTAAGCGTAGATGGTATGGTGTGACGGTGGTGTGGTGACGATGGGGAGGCAGATCTACGTTTTTTTGGTGGATCGGGCAGATGACGGTGCGGGTAGAGAATTCGCGAAGGCCGACTACATGTTCAATAGTGGATTAAGCTAATTGACTATGCTCTGATAATCGATTATGGTTGATTTTTTGATTTTTTTATGATTTTTTGTTTGTTGACAATTGTATAAATCAATTATAATGTTTGTATTTTTTTATTTTTTTGTAATATAATTGATTTTGCATTTTTTCGCAATTGTTATTTGTTATGTTTAGTAGCAGATTTATTAATTGACTATGTTTCATCATAGTCAATTAATATACCTGATATAGAAAAAAAATTAAAAAACAAAAAAAAAACAAATTAAAAAATTAAAGATTTTCCTTAATCGACTATGAAGCATAGTCGATTAAGGCTAATCGACTATGCTTCATAGTCGATTAAGGAAACTGATACAGAAAAAAAAAATAGAACAAAAAAATCCGCTGACGCACCCAGTGCTGATGTGGCGGGCGGGGGCAAAGCTGGAAAACACAATGACTCAAAATGAGTGTGGGCTTTTCTCAAATGGACTGAAATATTTTTGACCTATATCCATTAAAAAAAATAATGAGGGGGTTTCCTCAAAGAGCCCCTTAATATTATTATGTATATTATTAAGTTGTCTAATAGTACCATTAAATATCATAATTACATGATATCTTTGAATATATTTTTTCAGATAATTAATAAAATAAAAAAGGAAACTTAATAAACAACAACCCTGCATGCATCTTGTACGTGCATGCAGCCGTACGTTAACCACTTCAATTAAAGAACTCAATTTTAATTTATTTTTTAATTAAAATTTATAATCACACTACCCGAATTGAGTCATTGATATAATCAAAAATAGTTTTTATTTATATATTTATTTGTATTTTTAGAAAATTGAAAATAGTTCTTTATTAGTAGAGGTCAATTTCCAATTTAAAAAGGTAAATTACAACCAACCCCTGAGGTATGGTCAAATTACCAAAACCCCCCTTTTGTTTGGATAATTACAACCACCCCATCAACTCCTCAAATTTAGTGGAATCTTCGAGATTATATGAAATATTATCACTTTTGTACCCGTTTTATCCTATTCGAACTCTACATTTTGAAAAAAGATGATCATAATATGTATTTTTTGGCTTGGATATATCAGATTGTGGTGCATCAGAAACTGTACTTTTACACAAAACGAGTACAAACTAGAGCACATTCCACGAAATCTAGATGATTATGTTGAATTTGACACCATAAGGGTGGAGATGTAATTATTCAAACAAGAGGGGTTTGTTTATAAATTGACCATACATCAGGGGGTTTTTGTAATTTACCTTTCCTAGTCCTAGGGCAACTCCTCGTCTCCTCCCCCCCTCTCTCTCTCTCTATACTTTCTCTCTCTACTTTCTCTCTCTTATATAAACAAATCAAATAATAAAGAGTTAACTGCAAAAAATCCCCTAAACTTTGGACGTTTTTGCACTTTACCCCCTGAACGGAAAAAAGTTGCACGAGCATACCTGAACTTACTAATCTGTGGCATCGGAACAAAAATTGTCTATTTTTAGCAAAGAGTGATCGGAATCCACAACACGTGACAAGCACATGTTTTGAGTTGGGATAAATTGGTCTTTTCCTAATATTACTATTTTCTTCATTTTTTTAATAAATATAAATAATTCTTAAAAAAAAAAAAGGGAAAAAGATTTCATCTTCTTCACATCACCACCACCAAAACCCAAAATTACTCTTCGTCCTTCAGCCCACCGCCCCGCCGACTCTGATTCGCCCCCAAACGGAAATAGAGAACTACTCAGCCACATGGAAATAGAGGACCCAATTCATCAACCCCACCATTCTATCGCCGTCGATTTCCCGGACCCAATTCCCCCGACCAGTGCACCGTCGCCCCGCTCTTAATCATCAAACAATTTTCTTGACTTTTTTCCGGTCGCCATTGACAACCAACCCCCAAAAACAGCGTTATTTCCTTTCAAAACCCCCAAAATTGTGTTATTTCCATTCATCTTGTGGACCCCTGTAATCAGCTCAGCCACGCTACTTGACCATGGTATCAGCCCATATGAATTGATTAGCTGTCGGTCGGAACCGGTTGTAATGGGGAAGAAGAGGGAGAATGGGCACAGCCCCACCAGCAGCCCGCGTTTCCGACCCGAAAGGAATTGAAAATGAAAGAGGAATCTGTGTGCACTATCTATGGAGTGGAGTGACTATCCAACATCTCATCTTCCCTATCTCTCCCTTTTTGCCTTCGGCTATTACCGGCTGGCAACGCTTGGCCCAAGATTGGATTTGTTTGAATGCTCCAAGGGTGGATGAAGATTAATTTGGTGGGGGTGTTGGTGACGCGAAGAAGATGATTTTTTCGTTTTTTTTTTTTTTTTTTTTTTTTTTTTGTGATTTATTTATATTTAGCCTCTTGTCAAGGAATGAAATTGGTGTTGCTGTTGTGGTGGTGGTGGTGCAGCGGCGGAATAGAGGTGGTGGTGGTGGTGGTGTCTGATTTTTTTTCTTCGAATTTATTAGAGGTGAAAACCTCTTCTCCCATGTTCGAAGATGCAGGCCAATTTTCTCTCTTTTTTTTCTTTTTTCTTTTTCTTTTTTCAAAAACCTTGTGAGTTGGCGAAATTGCCCCTTTATTTGCACGTGTGAGTTGCACGTGTGCATTTCAGGGAACAATTTGGCTAAAAATGGTCAATTTCAACACCGGTGCTATAATTTAGTAAGTTGAGGTATGCCCGTGCAACTTTTTTCCGTTCAGGGGATAAAGTGCAAAAACGCCCAAAGTTTAGGGGATTTTTTGCAGTTAACCCAATAATAAATTCAATTAGACTCCGCTTCTGCACAATCTCTCTCTCTTCTCTCTCTCTAACCATGGATCCTTTCCCAAACGCAGAAGCTCTGAGTATCGAATACATTCGTAAAGTGAAGGCGAAACTCATCGATCAAGATCCCGATACCTACAGAAAATTCATTCAAACCCTAACACAATTCTCCCGGAGAAACATCCCTTCTTCCGCCGTCGTCGAAACCGTCAACAACCTCTTCCGAACCCACCACCCAGAACTCCTTCTCGACTTCCAAGCTTTCTTGCCCGCCGCCGCCGACGAGGCCGATTCCGTCGATTTCATGAACCGGGTCGAGGCCCGGTTCGAGTTAGACAAGAACCGCGACGGGTACATAAAGTTCCTGCGTTTAATGGACGCTTACTCAAAGGGAGAGATCTCCGTTCCCGATGTCCGCGACAGGGCTGTCGGAATATTCGAGAGGAACGGCCACCCATCTCTGGCGGCGGAGTTCATGTCTTTCTTGCCGGAGTCTTGTCGGAAGATCACGAGGTGGGAGTATTTCAAAGTGGAGGACGAATTGACCCACGTCGACGCTCAGATCGGGAAGCTGACGCGGACGCTCAATCGGGCTTTGGAACTCCGGCGCCGCCTCTGCGACGGCGGCGGCAGCTTGACGGCGGCGGATGCGCGGCGGTTCGGCGATGGGGTTTCTTTGATCGACGTTAGAAAACTGTGCGGGGAAATTGACGTGGATATAAATAATGTAAATAATATTGAAGATCAGAATATTATTATTTGCTCCGTGTTGCCTCAGTTGATTCAACTCTTGGAGAAGAAGGTTCTGGCGTTGACCGAGTCAAGATCCGGACACGTGTCCAAGATGGAACAGTATCTTAATGTTATTGATTTTTAATTAGTTTGGTTAATTTTCTAATATCTGTCGGTGTTGATCCGGAACGCAATTTTATCAGAACCGGACCGTCTATAGAACCGGACGACCATTTGGGTCATGGGTTTATAAGGTCGAACCGGTTCAATCGGGTTTTTGATTTTTTTTTTATATGCCATTATTTTATTATTTTTTATGTTTTAAAAATATTATTTTCTTTATATTCTTAATCTCCCATTTATTATTTTCATTTTTATCTACATCACCTCACTTTTTACTATATTTTATTGCTTATACTTTATATTTTTCTATTTTTTATCCTTCAAATCCGGTAATCGACCACCCCTATTCAATCAACCATGATCATATCCCACAATCCTTCGACCACTCATGACTAGATCCGGCCACCCACTACTAAGTTTGTGAAGGTTCGCTCAAATCTAGCCACAAACAACCAACTTAACGGTGATTCGAGAGGTTTTGGCCGAAAACCGGGTTCCTTGACTGACCCGTCGATTCTTGGGTTTTGCCCGGTCTAACTGGATTTTGGTCATTTGACCCTGGTTTTTGATTTTTCCGGTTTTAGATGTTAGACTGGACCGCTTTATTGCCAGGTCACAGTCGAACCGGTCCGACCGGCCGCTTCGGTCCGGCTCTAACAACATTGCCGAAAACGTTCCGATTTTTGAACGATTTTTTTCATTTCGATATTTTCGATTTTTTTTATTGGAATAGAAGTTTATATAGAAAAATATTTAGAATTTTCGATTTCCCATTCAAATTAGTTTTCGAAATTAATTCCAAAAATTCCGAATTAGTTTCCAAATATATATATATATATATATATATATATATATATATATATATATATATATATATATATATACACGAATTAATTAATTAAAATGCTAAGATTTTCTCTTGTTACGATTCATCATTCTTATAAATAATACGTGTACATTATTTAATTGGATGTACTACTATCTTAAATGATGCAAACAAAGAAAAAATGTATTACTTCAAGCATTTTTCCTGCTGTGTTAGACTTCGATTTTGGAACAATTTTTTTCATTCCGAAATGACGATTTTCGATATTTCGGAATTTTTTTGGATTGTAATTGATGTTATACAAAAGATATTCGGAATTTTTTATTTCCAAACCAAATTAATTTTTGAAATTAATTTCAAAAATTCCTATTTATTTCCCAAAAAAATACACCAATATATATATATATATATATATATATATATATATATATATATATATATATATATATATATATATATATATATATATATATAATATTTGAAAGACTATGCATGATATTTAGGTGAACATAAATAGGAATTATTTAATTGGATGTACTAATCTTAAACGCTCCACAATAAAGAAAAATATGTATTAATGATTTAATTCAAGCATTTTTCCTCCTGTGTTAGACTCCAAAATATCGGAAGAGCTGAGTGTAAGAGTTGGTTGTCGAACAAATATACGAAACGGTACATATTCCTGTTTGAAATCCCACGTTTGTCGTTTAATTTACAACGTAACATGAATATGTAACGTTGCATAAATTTGTTCAGCAACCGACTCCGACACTCGGGTCTTTTCGATACCTGGATTCTAACACAAGATGAAAAATACTTGTAAATAATACATAGTTTCCTTTGTTATACATCATTTAAGATAGATATATAAATATATATATATTGCTATTTCATTGCGAAAAATCTCTTGTGTCGTGAAGATTGTAGTAAACGACTAATACTGGATTCGGAAATATTGTTTGTGGTAATAAGTAATAACAATATATATATATATGAATATAGGGACCATTTGATTTTTCAATTCTCTTTAACAATATGCATGTAAATGCTTCATATATATACTAATTCTTCGACTTACTTAAATTTTTCATTTAATTTCCTCGTGTTCATAAGGAAAAAGAGGACGAAACATCGATGAAATCAAGTCAACCACGAAGATCTTATTTATACTCTCTATGATTTTGAGCCAATAGTTTATGAAAATATGTATTTCGATGATAAACTATGGGCTCAAATCATAAAGAGTATAAATAGGTCCTCGTGGTTGAATTGATTTCATCGATGCTTCGTTTCCAGGAATCAGAAGGCAAAGAAAAATCTAAATAAGTCGAAAGAAGAATTTATGTAATAATTGCCTAAGAGAAAAGCAAAATATTAAATATATTTATTTATTTTGGAATTCTTCCGTATAATAAACATTGTAAAAAAAAACATAATAATTTGAACGAACTTATTATTTGATGTTTTTAAAATGAGGATTTAATCATGAATAAAAAAGAAATTAAAGCTCAGCAGAAGAAAAATTACTTACATCTATATTTTTTGGTCTGTCAGAAGCCATTAATGGATACAAATGCTTACGCATCACACCTCTCCATTAATTAGATAGCTTAGATCTTTTAAAACAAAAAAATAAACGAAACGAGAGAGTTGATCGGATCGGAAATGCGGTAAAATCACCTGGAGGAGGCGGCAGACTGGTGTTTTTCCGGTGAGTTTTACGACTAATTAGTTACAATTAGTTTTTTGGTAATGTGAAAAAAAAAAGAGAGACAAGAGTATGAAGAGAGGAGGAAAGAGCTTAATTCATTGAAAAATAGTATGCCAAAGAAGAGTATTTATAACTATTATTGGTATTGATAAATAATATTGGGTTGGCGGCGGAGAGAGATGTCGTCTAGGGTTTTTTCTCTGAATGGAGATGTTGTCTAGGGTTAGGTAATTAAATAGTTTTTTTTTAAATACTACCGAGAAAATAATATATTTTGTAATAATAGGATATTGGCGGCCGATCAGAGATATCGTCTAGGGTTGGTGCAAATAAAGTTATAAAAAATTATACTATCCAAAAAGAATATAATTTGTAGTAATTTGCTATAATTGTTTACGAGAAATAGTGATTGGTGGCGGATGGGAGATGTCCTCTAGGTTTAGCAAATGTAGTTATAAAATACTACTATAAAAATATATTTTGTAATAATATGCTATTATTATTTACAAAGTAGTGATTTGCGGTGGAGATGTCGTCTAGGGTTAGCAAATAAAGTTATAAAATACTACCAAAAAACAATATTTTGTAATCGTTTGCGAAATTCGAACGTGCGTGAATAAAATCACATTCTCTTGCTCAACATTTATGAATTTGGGGCAAAGGAATCACTTCTACCATCTATCCTTGCTCGTTTAGGGATGACTACAACTCGGATTGCAGTCAAAGGCACTCACTTGGGGAAGTGAAGTAAATAGCTTAGGCCGTTTCGAATGCTTTCAGGGTTTATATAAGTTAGACATGCTTTAGAGGGTTATTTGAAAAAAAAAATTCTATTTTTTTCTCTTTTCTTTTTACTCGAGGGCAATTAAGATATTTTACTAGGCATGTTAATTTATTTGAGGGAGACTAATGTAATTTCAGTAACAAGAG
This sequence comes from Erythranthe guttata, assembly GCF_000504015.1. The sequence continues at coordinate 318,626 of NW_012193393.1, forward strand.
GGGTTATATTGTAATTTCATATTTCCAAAAGGTAGGGGTGTGAATGAACTGTAATTATATATTTGTATTTATACATGTTCTTTTCATACTATTATTATAGTAAATTATATATTATTTAAATAAAAACTATCATATAAAAATTGAAAAATAAAATAAACAATTAAGAAAATACTCAAGCTCGAAAAATTCGAGTTCGAGTTCGAGCTTTTTTCGAGCCAACTCATCAAGCTTATGAGTTAGTTTGACTCGATTACCACCCCTACTGTTACCCCCTTAGTCGGTGAGATCGGTAATGACTCGAGTGTGGTCGAGTCATGGCCGAGAAATGGTGCCAAGCAAGAGTTGGCACAAGACAGCCACTCATGAGTGGTCGAGTGTTGGGCAAGCATTCGGGGTGTTTGTCCGAGAAAGCAAGGATCGGCTTGATTCAAGTGGGAACGGTGATCGAAAGTACTTATGGCTGGCACGGGTGTTGCTCGGCAGCAAATGCGGACAAGCGTGGGCAGTAATCGGCATGTGGCCGATAACTTGGGCAAACGAAAGTTCGAAGGAAATCGACCACGACTTGACAAGTATGGACAAGTTGGCACGACCGATTGGTAAGTCAAGGAAGGCAGCCCGATGTGCGGGCGTGCTAAAGACCGTGTGGGCAAAGAACTAGCAAGTGATGGGCAAGGCAAGCATAACGTGCGGAAAAGGCAAGGCAGATGGGCTGCCTAGCAACCGGCCGGGCTGTTTTGGGCCGTTTGGCGCGCGCGCGCGCCCGATCAAGATGGGCCTCGAAAACCAGCCTTGTGGGCAATTTTGAGGGAAGTTGCGGAGCGGTTGAGGCATGGAAAGCACGAAAAACTGCCCCTTATTACTTGTAATAGTTAGCCAAGTGTCAAGTATTAGTGCTGCCATGTGTCCTTAGGTAGTTTTATGTGAAAACTACCTTCTTCCTTGTATTTATTTGGCTATGAGTGCACAAATCCGAGCCATCTAGCATTAGAGAGTTGAGATTGCAATTGTGGGCATTCTGAGTGAGGATTTTGTGTGTGCACCTTAGTCTCCTTTGTATTCTTTGTGGGAAATTAATATAAAGGTTGGGCATTGCCCGTAAACGTGCTTGTGTGTTGTTTTCCGCTGCATACTCCTATTCTCGTTTACATTGGCTTAAAAGACTTGTGTTTGTGCGTGAATAGAATCGAGAGGAAGGTGACTGATTTGGTGGGAAAATCAGGCCGCACGGACGAAAAATTCTTGAGTAAAGAAACCCCTGCGACACCTACCAAGAGAATATTACATATGAAAGCATACATTGCAGAATCTGATAATACATTTTTGGATTACAAAAGAAAATCAATTTTTTGCATCAAACTTGTCCCAAGTAAACATAAACATCATGTAAAAATTAACATAAGACAAGACCTTCAACCAACCCCCTTGTACAAAATAAACACAACAAAAAAAAAATTAAAATTAAAAAAAAAATTAAAGAAAAAAAGAAAAGAAAAAGGAAATAAATCAACATATCCACAGAACTTTCAACCCTTCAGTTTTCTTTTTTTTTTTTTCTGCAGCAAAATGCAGAGTAATCCAATCAGATAATAATGATGGGATTAGTTTTGGCATTTTACTGAATGGCCCTTGAATTAGTGCTGGTAGCTATAGCAACGGACGAAGGAAATATAGATACAAGCAACGCCTCGTTTCTCAAGGAATTAGAAGCAGCAGCATTAGCAGCGCAATCTTCTAGACGCTTCCAGATGAATTCCCGTCTTTCCATCATTTCCTTTTCCTTGATCTCGTTTTCTTGAAATTTCGCTAAGCACTCGTCGAAAAGCGATTGGTCAGCATCGGAGAATATCTTGCGCACATTTAATGTTAAACTCTGAACGGCCTGGTTCCAGTGATTACGTGCATTCTTCTCCAAAGAAGGTAGTATTATAGGGAGTATCACTTTTTGGTTCTGAGTAATTAGATTCCGTATGTGGTCGTTGTTCCACAGGAAGAGTGCACGTTCAGCCACCTGTCAAAAGGAAATACGACGAAAGATAAAAACAAAAAAATTAATCATTATTTCATGAAGCACTTAATGGATCATTTACTAATTATGTATGGAGAGCAAAAAAAACATGGTTTATATGATTCTAATGTTTACGATAAGTACAAAAGGGAATTGCAAGAAGTGTTCTTGTCGGCGTTTTAAAGTATTGAATGCACTATAAAGTGGTATGCACGTTTCGTAACACCAATTAGTTTTAGGACAAATGAAAGAGGAAAGTATTGCATACATAAGATTGGATAGAATTAGTTTCAAGAACAAATTTCACCCATGCCAGACGGGCAAAAGGAGTTGTTTTGTTTCGTATCCTTACGGAAAACGAAAATATACACGATCGAAATCAGTATTAAAATTTTTGGTTTTTTCATTGAGTTGTCTCTTTGAATATACTCAAAACAAGGAATCTTTTTTTTTGGACAAAAGAATACTTAATTACTAATTCAAAAGGTATGATCCTTTCCTCAACAATCTACAAAAACCCTTCAATTTCAATCCTAAAAAAAACTTTGATAGAAAAACACGTATGCTTGCATATTTGTCCACATGTCAAATTGTTCATGTGACACGTAAAGTAGGGTGAATACCGGAAAGATGTAAACTGGCGAGTCGAATCAATCAAGATAGCTCAAGTTACTAGATTTCAACACAAACTCCCAAGCCAAGGTGCATAGCTTCTCAGATTCCAAATTATAATCCAACCGAACAAAAATTTCAGCAAGACAAAGCTCCCAATCGAACAAAAATTTCAAAGATAAGTAAATCCAAACTTTACTTTGGAATCATTTTATTCCACTAGATTTATAAAAATACCCAATGGAAGGGCATAAACTTATGAAGTGGACGACAACAATTCTATCTAAAAAAATAAACCAATAGATGCTGCATCTGCAGAAATATAGTGCCTAATCCAATTCATGAAATTAAAAATCGAAGAAACCACAAAATAAGACATTTACTTAAAAGTCAACCACATCAAGCATAACCAACCAAAGTGTTCCACGTAAAGGTTTTCATATTTATTTCCCATTCGTCGTTAAAACGAGCATCAAACATAAGAGAGGAGACGATATTCATCCACAGCAAGGAGGCTTTAAAGAGGAAGCTTTATGTGTTTCTGCAAAAATATCGATAACTTGCGTGTATGGTTTTTCTTATTCCGAATAAGTATTTGGTGAGTAAGTTATACATCAAAGCTTCCTGCTTAGTTACATAGTGGAATCTACATCTTTGCAAGATAATTCTAAAAAGGGGTTCACCGTTCATATTTTCCTTTAATTTCTTCCTCCCTCGTTCATATAAACAAACAAATCTTATGCAACCAACAAGCAGTCAAATCATGAAACAAATATAAACCGAAATAAGATGAAAATGGAAGATTGAAAAAAAAAATTCAAATAGAACAGAAGCAATTGGAACGCCAACCGCCACGTGTTATGCCTTCAATTTGGTAAAAATATATCGAATCCATAAAGGCGATGAAATTGAAGTTTGAATACCATACCTGAAAATGCGAGCTATTAATACAGCGACCAATTTGACGGAACAAAGGAACCATGCAGCGTTGAAATTCAGCAGCCTGTGTCGCTTCGAGGACTTCCTCCATTTCACTGATAAACATAACCTCCTTCGAACTATTAGTTAAAGGCCAGTACTTCAAAAGACCACGGATAACAGTGTCAGCCAGCTTAAAATCTTTCTCCACAAACTGAGTTATACAATAAGATAACTGCTGATGATATGCAGACACGCACTTTGGTTTGTGAAGGGGAATCAGAGCGTGGACAAGAAAGAGTTTATGCTCTTCTTTTAAAGGCAAAGCGAACCCATTAATTATACTTCCCAAAATCTCCAGCAATTCCGCAATCCCGTTGTGCTTCTCCGTCTCGAAAATGAAATTATGGAAGATATTGTTGATCGCTTTCCTAATAAACGGCCTGTGCACCATAAATTTTCCATACACGCGATGTAGAATCATCTTCAAGTACTCCCTCTCTCTGTGATCCTCCGAATCAAAAAGATCCAGCAATCTCAGCACGAACGAGTGGTCGATGTATCTTTTAGCAAGCTTAGCATCTGTCTCTGACGAAGACACAAATCTCAATAAGAACTCGTACGCGATCTGAATATGTGGCCAAGAAGGTTCCACAGTCGGCTCATCTTCTTCGGGGTCGTACACATCACCCGAGAGCTTATTAGACGAAGGCAGCGCTCTAAAAAGATTAGCCGAGACCATTTTCGTCATTTCCTGCATGGCAACCTCGCTGAACTTCGAATTCACCGAAGATAAATAGTCGACCAACTCAAGCAGGATCTTTCTCTTGACATCCTTTTCATTCAAATTCGTTGCCGGGTCGGTGAAATCAAACACTACAGTACACATGGTCAGCTTTTTGATAAAAAGATTCTGCCTTTCTGAGCTCGGAACATCCCTCAAACTCGGCAAAGCCTCGCAAACAGCCACATAATTTGCCATTGTGGGCCCCGCTTGAGTTCCCGATATCGTCGAAGAGTACGTCCCGTTGCTAGTGGGCCGAGACGGACCCAAATTGCCCAAAGATGAATTTGAATTGCCAGGGGGGAAAGACGAGACGCCATTGTTGTTCGAATCGTACTGGGATAACTTCGAAGATTGCTTTCGCGGAATCTTTCCGAATATTTGCTTAATCATTTCAACACAAAATCAGAGCCCAAAGGCCCGAAACTACACTGAACAAATATTTCGATTTCGACACGAACACAGAATCAAAAGCTTTACCGCATTTCTACAAGCATTGAGGCCATGATAAGCGTGCGCAAAACGTAATTACATGGAACAAAAAACGATGGATCAAAATCAGATAAAGCTGATTACCTCCGCATTGATGGCAGTAATTTAGCCAAACAGCTTCGCACCAAATCGGAAAAAAAAAAATGAGGCGGAGCAACTGAGATATATAAGAATGTAGCCGCGGAATTACTGTTCGATCGCTTTATCGAAAGATGCCTCGAAGCGCGAGATTCAGAGAGAGGAATGCATGGAAAACCCTAAATTGGAGAGAGGAGTGAGGAAATTTTTTTGGGTTTTCAACACATGAAATTGAAAACCCTAATTTTGGGAAGAAGGGAACAGAGAGCGAAACTCGAAGGGGGTGTAAAGGAGACCTAATGGCATGAAAAGCTCTGGATTTAAAAAACAATTTATATTATAATATTATTTTTTTGTTTACCTCAAATTTTGTTCCTATTTTATATATATATATATATATATATATATATATATATATATATATATACATATAAAATATGTGTGTGTGTGTGTGTGTGTGTGTATACATTAGTTTCTTTTTTTTGAAAAAAAAATGTTAATCTAGAAAATATGAAGATTCCAAAAGTTAATACATGATTCATCAAAAGTATATATCGTTGGGGTGGCTAAGCTTCTTTTAAACAGCCGATAGGTGAAATCACACGTAGTGGCATTATGGTAATTACTTGATGTCGTGAAAAATGATTAAAAAGTTGTAGAGATGTTAATTGATTAGTATATATAATTTGGATAAGCTTATTTTAACAAGTGATAAATTGTTTCAAGTGTTGATAAGTTGTTACAACTTACTTTTAAAAATAGTTTTTAAAATGTTTATTTTTTAAATGTTTGGATGATAAATTTATAACCTATTTTTACTCATTATAGAATCTTGAATAAAAAGATTTGATAGGGTACCTTTTATAGAAAATCTTATTTGCTTGTTTATAAGATTTCTTTTAGAAAATTACCAAATATTTTGAAAGAGATTATAAGAACTTATAAGCTCTTTTGATAGCTTATAAGTTTAGCCAAAGACCTTTTCTTAATACAAATGATGGAACCAAATATGGCATTCAAAGGCAAAAACAATGGAAATAAATCTAAGCCAATTAAGTTGGAGAGACAGCCAGCCAGCTAATCTAATCTAATCTATCTTTTCATTACACAAAATCTGAATTTTCTATTACAAGGTTACACAACTCTGTCAACATAACAAGCAATAATGCCGTCGCGTGGGAAAAAAACGGGATCGAAAATGCAAACAACACAAGAAAATTAATCTCACAGTTAATTATGTTCGAATTAACACGACTCCCTTGTTTGTCTTGACGAATCCAGACAAGGGATTAGTAGATAAACGACGCTGCGTAAATTCAGACAAAACGCCTCCCGTCTCATTGTCTCTCTCTGCATTGTACAATTTTGAAAAATACAACAATAGTAATATTATATCGGAGCTAATATGCATGGGAAAAAAACGGGGTACGACAACCTTATGATGCCGCATCAAGATTGCTGATCTGTCATCTCTTTCTCCGCTTCGTTTCCACCTGCCGATGAAATCAAACACAAACCACTATCAAATACGTAAATATATATACCATTCCGAAAAGAAATTAGAATCGAAATCCTTCAAATAAATTAAATTACAAAAATAGGTTTGATTGTGATCGACCTAAATCTTTAATATGGAAAAAATAAACTTGAAAAAGGAAAACAATTCACTAAAAGGTCACCATAAAAAATGTCATAATTGCCCCTCGTTTTCTCGTAAGAAATATCATTAATGACCGTCTTGATTTTACGGAAAACAATCCTCTTTTGCAGCGAAAAATCATCACCCCCTAATAACGAGGGCAAAAAGGGGAAACTCTCGATGCTACACTACGCACGAGAAAAATTAAGTTTGTCGGAAAAGTTGCGGCCGCCAAATGAAAGTAAAACATAGTGCAAAAGTTATGAAGGTTAAATAATTGGTTACGGATGAACAATATTATTTAAGAAATCGATTACAATTGCAAACATATATATGTAAAAGAAAATTGCTCTCGATTCTTGAATTTAAGGAACATGCCAACTGGCCGACTTTTTTCGTTTTGCAATAGCTTTTCACTTGCCATCAACTTCAATTCTTCCATGCAAAATAAACTTCATCAGTTTGTAAGACCGACATCCTACAAATAGTTACCAAATTCGAGATTTAAATCAGCCATTTACCTGTGCTTATTTTTTTTAAATGTCTGATAAAGTAACTATCTTTGTTTCATTTTTTTTTAAATGCACACTCGAGATTATTCTACTTCAAAAATATTTTACTTAAAAATATTAAATAATCGAAATGGATAAATATCCATTACCTTTCCATCAGCGGTAGGTGAAGCGGGAAGTGAGTTCAATGACCTTCTAGTATCATCATCGGACGAACAATCGGAACACATAAAAAGATCCAATTTTTTTGCTTCTTCGATAGTCATGCCCATACAATTAGGATGAAACCTTAAAAACGAGAGATGCGTTAAATAAGCTACCAAAAAATAGACCTTATAAAACAAAGCTTAAAATATAGCTAATGACCATTATTTCTACAATTGTGTGAAATTGTAACTTAGTCTTTAGTCGGTAATAATATAAGAATGTAAACAATAAAGGGTAAATCACGAAACCCCCCTAAACTTAGGCTAAATTATGAAAAACACCCAACCTATCATTAATTACCAAAATACCCCCGACGTTTGTTTTTGTCTTACACCAACCCTCTTACGGTGTAATTTTTCGCAGAATCTTTTTTATTCAAGTAAATATTTCCGAAAAATATTAATTCTACCCTTGCAAACGTGACATTTCTTTATGCTACTTTTTAAAGACAAAAATTACCATCAAATAGGTAATGGTGTACTAAAAAGTTGTGAAGGTAAGTAAAGATTTCATGTAAAGCCCCTCTGAGGGTAATTTTTGCCTTTAAAAAGTAGCATCAAGAAATGCTGCATCTGTAGGGGTAGAATCAGCATTTTCTGGGAAATATTACTTGGAATAAAAAAGGTTCCATGAAAAATCACACCGTAAGGGGTTGTTGTAAGATGGAAACGAACGTCGGGGGGATTCTGGTAATTACGGATAGGTGGGGTTTTTTTGTAATTTAACCCAAGTTCAGGGGGAGTTTCATAATTTACCCAACAATAAATTGATTCTCTTTTGAGATTGACTTAAACTAGCAGTCTAGCACCCTTAAAATGTAACCAAACATTCCAATTATCTTGCAAGATCGGAACTAAATTATCAAAAAGGGTAATAGATATCGATGCAAACCATGATTCAATAAAGTCGGAAGAAACATGACAATTTACACAACACCACTGAATCGTGCAGATGATTACAAATACGAAAATGAGTAAGAGGGGTGGTGTTAGGCCTCGTTTGGTTCCCAAGATAAGATAAAGACGTAATTTTTCCAACCAAACAAGGCCTTAGCATGCCAGCTACCAGCAATAACATGTAAGAAAAACACCAGCAACCTAAGCAAGATAAAGAATCACATATTCGTAGAAGATTTTCCAATACAGCATCTTAATCCTAATCGACAGAAAATAAATAGATACACGTGTTTCACATCCCGATTGTACGGCAAATATTTAGTAAAAAAAAATCACTTTTTTATATAGAATCGTAAGTATCATACCAGTCCTTACATCCTTCACACTGCACCATGAGATCGTCGGGGTTATACGGCATCTCACACTTGCAATACCTTCAAAACCACACCAAAATTAACGACCCACATTAGATATATATATATATATATATATATATATATATATATATATATATATATATATATATATATATATATATATATATATATATATATATATATATATATAATAAAAAAAACCCGTAAAAGGGATACTCACACAGCAACACGGTCAGGGGTGAAACCTCCGGTAGCAGCCTTGTACTCGAACCTGCAAAAATAATCCTCCGCACCGACATTCTCGAGCTTAGTGTAGTTCTTGAAGGAGTGCACGGTGCACTTGCCTTCAATGGTGTGTGCACTCTGCATGTCGTAGTGGTCCGACAAGAAAAGCTCCTTAGCACCGTGAAACTGCCGCCGCCCTCCGATGGATTCCTCCGGGCGGTAGTACCACCTCACCTGCACCTTCACGTTGTTCCGGTGGTTGGCGTCGATTTTCTCCACTTTAGCTACGTACGGAGCTTTGTCTGTGTCGGATGGTCTCATCAAAACACAATCACCCGCTACATAAAGCAGCACCCCGTATGTTATATATATTAGTCCAAGATGCTCGGAAAAAAAAATTCAATCTTGATTAAAACTATGTGACATGTACGTATTGTGAGGTTTAGGCCAGCCTGAATTGACGTGCGCAAGTGCATGTAGAGCTTATAGAATTCACAAAAGTTAAGGTTGCGTTTGGACTGAAGGATTTGAAGAATTTAAATGTTAAGGGATTTTAAAATTCACCACAATTGCTTAAAAATACAATCGAAAATAAGAGCTATGGATTTGAACTTTCTTGTCGAACGACTCAATTCAAATGTTATTATGGATTTGAAATCCCTCTCTCAAATCCTCTCATCCAAATGCACAATAATTCAGATTATTAACTGTATATACGCTAGTCGGCATGTGGCACCTATAGATAAATATGCATATTTGTGGTGTGGAAATACACGTTATTACCCAAAAAAAAGAAAGAGGTAAATTGCGGTGACTCCTGAGGTAATTGAAGATCAAATTACGAAAAAACCCCTCATGTTTGGGTACCGAAGTAATGTCTAAATCTAGTGATTTGAAATAAGCATAAAGGATCTAAGAACAAGGAAACACCATTTGAATTGTCTCATATAGTATCGATACCTGCATCACACTAAAGAATCCAAATAGAATTATAACGAGACAAACAAATGGGGGTAAAGACGAATCATCAATAAATGAAATAGACTAAAGATTTTTCCTTTAAACTATTTCAGAGTTATCCAACTTGAGTTATGAGTACGAATGTTTTCCTCAACTATGTTTCTTCTTACACGTCCACCTTTGCGGTGTCAAATTTACTAGAATCTTCTAAATTATGTGGAATATTCTCCAGTTTGTATCCCGTTTTACCCCATTCGAGCTCCACATCTTGAAACAAAATAATCATAAAATGTGTCTCAAGGCTTGTAAATATAATATTGTGATGCATCCGAAACTGCATTTTTGCACAAAACGAGTACAAACTACAGAACATTCCACGAAATCTAAAAGATTCTATTGAATTTGACACCATAAAGGTGGACGTGTAAGAAGATTCATAGTTGAGGGATGATTGTAACAACCCAAACATGAGTGGGGTTTTCATAATTTGACCTTACATCGGGTGTGGCCGTAATTTACCCACAAGAAAAAAAAAAAAAAAAAAACCATCAATTTGCAGAGAATAGTGATAATTCGAGTGGAAACGGTTAACCATGGCTTCTTGTTTCCTAATGGCCTATAGTACACAGTGATTAACCATGGTTAGAACTGAATGAACCAGGCTACCAAAAACTTCTACCACAACATGTAACTATCCACCCGTTCAACTCCGAGTGGGTATCGACTCAAATTGCATAAATAAGCAAAAATAAGAAGCTAGAGAGCACAAATGCACCATCTTTTTAAAGCACATAACAATTAACAGCTCGAAAGAAAACGAGCAAAATCGACTTTAAATCTCACTCCAAAACCCAATTCCTACTCCCACATTCTGAAATTCCAAAGTTATCGCAACAAACCAATCGCAAGAATCAAAACCCAGAATCCAAATTTGACGATTCATAGTAGCAAAAACAAAAACATAGGAAATTAGAAGCAGCAAATATAGTAAGATGAATATATATATATATATATATATATATATATATATATATATATATATATATATATATATATATATATATATATAGATAGATAGATAGACGTACGTCTGACAATTTTGTTGGTGCCCTTGATAGTGTAGGAATCGAGGTCCTTTTTTCCAGGCTTCGTCTTCGCCATCGCTTCTTCTATTTTCTGCTTGTCAGCTCAGCAGCACCCAAAAAAGATGCCTTTTTTTTTAATTTAATTTCTTTTTTTTTTTTGTTCTGGGAAATTAAAATTGGAAAAAAAATGAGCAGAGAAGATGATCAGGTAGCTTAGCTGTCTGTGAATTAGAAGCTGAATCTCACTCCTGTTGTATCCGAATTTTTAGAGAGAGAGAGAAGCAGAAACCCTAGATAGGGGGGTTTTGGGGGTGGAGAAAGGAGACAGAAATGAGGATGGAAGAATTCGGTGGGGGAGTGAGTAAACACTGTCTGTATTTCAGTTTGTCTTTTCCGACATCTTTTTTTTCTTTTTTTCTTTTTTTTTTTTTTTTTTTTGACAACAAATTACAAATAAGGTATTATCAGAATTATTGCAATTGTCATAAAATTTCTATTTATATATTAATTGAATTTTGAATTTGTAATTACTATTTATATGTGTCCCAAAATGGGACAATTTGTTAAATACCATAGACAATATTATCCTTTTAAATCAGGACAGTCAATTTTATTAATTTTCTAAAAGTCTCTTTTTTTTTTTACGGATAAAATTAATTACACCTTCTTCTCTTTCAGCTCATCTATTTCTGTTGCAAAAAGGTTCGGATATGTACGACCTCGCTCCCCGCTACTCCCATCGCCGATTTTCTACCACACATGCAAATGCGCATACGTATTGTATAGTAACGGTGGTGATTGTGGTGTGTTTGGTTATGTTAGTGGGATGTAGACATCAGAGATTTAAGTTTTTTTCGTTAATTTATTTTAATTAAGCTCTCTTTTTATTGTTATTCTAAACTCTTTGTGTTCTATGGTATGCATCTATTCATGTAGTGATGACGCTCAATTTGAGCTCTTGCTTCATAACGTAACTCAGATCTACAAAAAAGTTTTTCTAAGTTGTATGTCCAATTAGAGGACTTATAGGAAAATGAGAAATGTTGTATGTCCTTTATGTGATACCAAATATTTTTGAGGGACCTCGTGCTAATAATCCTCACAAAAAAAAAATCTCTTATGCATTGTTGTACAACACCTCATTACTACCATCCACCACAATCTAGTAATTTCAATGATTTATTAATTCTAAAAAAATTGGGAAAATATAAGTATCGAAAGTCGATAGTGTTAGTTCGCTATCGATAGTTGATTCTCATAAATAAAAAAAATATGATTGAAAATTAATTTGAAAATTAATTTATATGCTAGGATCGATTGATTCATCGGTATTCTTATATTAAATGATGCATTTTAGATGTTGTACGATACAAAATAGATAGATTATACAATATTTATATGGATGAAATGAAAATTAGTTTTCGAAAAATGAGATTTCATCCAAGAAGAATTTTCTCAATTTAATATTTTGTATATAAAAGGGGTACACGTGAAACTCCAAACACTTTAACTAAAATTCTAAATTCGCCACGGATAAATTCGTTTATTCTTCGAGCGACTTCAGGGGTATTTTCAAACAAAAAATATCTCCTCAAGGATAAAATCGTCTTTTGAAGGCTGAAGGGTATTTTCGGCTAGAGTTAAAATTTCCAACACGGCCTTTTTAAATAAACCAGCTTGGCATTTAAATTCAGCCCACCTGACTTTCTTTTTTCTTTGTTGGCCCATTAACAACAGAAGCTTGGTCGGTCAAACTTATTGACCAATCCATGATCACAGCCGTCCAACTGCGTTTGACCAAGTCAGCAACGTTGTTGGCCTCACGATCCGGCTGCTTCCGTGCGCCCATCTGTACAGAATTGCTCCTCCGGACTTAAAAAAAAAAATTATTATAATGTGATTGTGGTGAAATATTTTATGGGTAAATTACAACCACCCCTGAAATATGGTCAATTTACGAAAAAATCCCTCTTGTTTGGATAATTACATCTACCCCCATCAACTATGATTTTTTCTTACACCTCCACCCTTATGGTGCCAAATTCAACATAATAATCTAGATTCCGTGGAATGTGCTCTAGTTTGTACTCGTTTTGTGTAAAAATACAGTTTTCGATGCACCGCAAACTGATATATACAAGCTAAAAAACACATATTATGATCATCTTGTTTCATAATGTAGGGTTCGAATGAGATAAAACGGGTACAAAAGTGATAATATTCCATATAATCTCGAAGATTCCACTAAGTTTGAGGAGTTGAGGGGGTCGTTGTAATTATCCAAACAAGAGGGGTATTTTTGTAATTTAACCATACCTCAAGGGGGTATTTGTAATTTATCCTATTTTATTTAACTATTCACACCAAAAGTTGTACAAAGAAAATTTTGCAATATTCCACGAAAAAAGGATTTATAAATTGACAATATTCTTTAGGGCAGTTGAGACTTGAGAGTTAGTTTCTCTTTATGATTTAAAGGTTGCTTTTTATTTATTTTATTTTCACCCCTTTTTCTTTTGTCAATGCATTATTTTTGTGTTTTATTTCATGTAAAAAGATGTAAAGAGTAATAAAGTCATATTCTCAATTGAAAAAAGTGAACCCTAATTCCTAAACACAGCTTCAGTAATCTATCAATGGAGTTTTTAGATCACATATGTTCACTATATTTGTTTTTTGATAGATTTTGTAATTTTGAGTTATTTTAATAAGTTATTAGTGTTTAAACTTCATTCATCACATTGGCTCATTTGCCCGGTCAACTGAATTAGACTCTCAAAGCATTCGAAATGGCCTAAGCTATTTACAACAGAACCTCGATAAATTAATATTCTATAAACTAATAACCTCGCTAAAGCTAAAATAATAAACCATTCCGGTCCCAACTTAGTGAGAACGTGCTAAATTATTTACTCGATAATTTAATATTTCACTAAATTAATAGAATTTTTCTAGTTCCAACTGTATTAATTTATAGAGGTTTAAGTGTACTTCACTGCCCCAAGTGGGTGATCACTCCAACTGCAATCGAAATGATCGTCATCCCTAAATGGGCAAGGATAGATGGTGGAAGTGATTCCTTTGGCCCAAAGTCAGAAATGTACGCAAAAAGTCTATACCGCGATTGAGATTGAAAGGGCCACTTATATGCGAGCAAAAGCGATGACCTAGGCTCGCGTAAGCATTGGTTAGACCATTCAGGTGCAGATCAACAAGGTAGCTTGCCTAGAGGGAACGACCCCAAACATTTAAGGCCACATCACCTCCATGCGCTTCCCCGTGATGGTGAGTTGTGGATCCCACGATGATCGCACCCCTAGGCTACGTATAAATAGAGCTTTGGGATGCAAAAGAAGGTCAAGATTTTTCATATAACTATTTACGTATTGTCTATACACTTTATTTCCATATTTCCTTACTTCTGTTGCTTCAACTAAATTGATCGTCGGAGTGCTAAGCGCACTACATCTAGACTACATCAAATCACATATGTTTGATAAAATTTGAATTATTTTAATCACTCGCTAGTGATTAGACTTCATTCAGATTTGCGTGCGACAGATATCGAACTCAGGTCATTAGACACCACATTCTCGGATTTCATCAACTAAGTCACCTTTACACACTTGACTTAGGCTTGGAATTTCTATATGATAAAAAGTACACAAAAGTTGTAGCCCCCCAAACACTTCCTTTAAACCCACTTTATCTCCCCTGTTTCTAAGCCGGTGATTCCTCCTCTCCTTAGTGCATCTACTTTTTATCTCATTTCTTATTCTTTGCAAGTAACAAACAAAAAGACTTTACATTATTATTGTTTTAAATTAATGACTTTAGATAAAATGTAGATACCAAGAAAAAAAAAAAAAAAAAGGAACATATATATATATATATATATATATATATATATATATATATATATATATAGAGAGAGAGAGAGAGAGAGAGAGAGAGAGAGAGAGAGAGATTAAAAGGATTTTAAGTTTGAGTTTGTTATGGTAATTTGTTTATTCAAAGTAATTCTGAGTATTTAATAACTATGAATTTTGTTTACACCTCCACTCTTACTGTGTCAAATTTAGTGAAATATTATCCAATTTGTACCCGTTTTATCACATTTGTGCTCCACATTTTTGAATAAGATGATCATAAAATGTATTGATTGGCTTGTAAATATCAGATTGTCGTACATCATAAACTATTTTTTTTGCACAAAATGAGTACACACTAGAGAACATTCCTCACAATCTAGAATATTACGTTGAATTTGACACCATAAGGATGAACGCGTAAAAAGATTCATAGTTGATGAGGGTGGTTGTAACTTGTAATTACTCAAACAAAAGGGGTTTTTTCATAATTTAATATTTCCTCAGAGGGCGGCTGTAATTTACTATAATCAAAATCATAAAAGTTTTCACTCCAGTTCCAGAAGAATTCATAATGAAAAAGACACAAGAAGAAACACAAAACAATTGGATAAACACACAATATGTTTCACTCAATACACATCAAATAAATTGTTACATATTTAAAAATAAAAAAAATAAAAAAAACCCGAAAACAAGGATACTCTCTAAAAAACGCATCCATGCCTTCGCCGAATAAATTAGAAACAACCTCGTTTTTTTTTTTTTTGTATTTCGTTTCGATATAATACAGTATAGAGTATACTACCATGAGTTAAGGTTCGAGGTATACCAAACTGTTCGGTGTGTATTTTCTTTCACTGTGCAGAAAGCTCGTTTACTCTCTCCTGCACGAAAAGAAAAAAAGTCGAAAATAAAACCACACCGTCAAGATTGTTCTAACCAACATAACTCGCTATTAACTCACTATTAACGCGCTATTACAAGAAGATACGAAAAATGTGATATATAAATAACTTAGGTCCATTGTTGTCTGGCAAAATAAAAACACATGTTACCTACCAAAACAACATCTCCATAATTATCATTATCCATCAATAAAAACAAAAATCAATCCAAACAGTTGGAATTTGGACTCTTATCAAAACCTCTTCACATGGCATATATACATTATACTATACATATACAACCGAAAAATCGAATCCACCATACAAATAAATAAATAAAAGAACTTCTCGACGATATCTTTAAAGTTAATTAAGGCCAACTACTTGCTTTTATAGTAATAATGAAATAATATTTGCATTTTGATACTAACTATACGTCGACTATTATGGTCCACACGATGACTTTCTAGGCACCACACCCGATTTTTTTAATTCTTCGACATGCGAATTTTGAGCCCCCGTGGAAATGGGATGTGAGCAAAGATGAAGGAAAAAAATTAAAAAGAAAAAAATCGATTCTGAAAAACGACCAAGTCTCGTAAAATTGGATGATGAAGCTAACATAAAAAAATGTGCTTAGCTCACATTAAAAAAATGTTATGACAGCATAATATATTCTGATCTTTATTGGATTCTTTCTACATGATCAATTGTTGCGAGATATTTCCGAAACGATTAATTTAAAGAATCTTTTTTAACCAAAATTCGTATTTTACGAACCAGTTCCTCAATCCACCTAATAAAACAGTTTCTCCACTCGGGCAACTAATATACAATTCCTAAATTGTAATCATCGGTAAAAATCGATGGTAAGAAATATTACCTTTTTTTGTTGGCTGGGAGGTGATTAACAACTCCGATTATTCCCTCCACGTCCTCGAGAATATACTAGTCAGCCTATTCCCGGAGATTCGCTGCACCGCCTTCTTAGCTCCGGCGACATCCATCTCCGCCAACCTCTGCAAATGCCCGTAAACCCCAGCTCCGACGAGCTTCTTCCGGCAGCCCTGGCTTCCTCCGGCCATTATAGCCGCCACCACTGCCACCGGAAACTTCTTCGAAACCACCTCGTTTTTCGGGTCCAACATCTGCACCAACCTAATCAAACTCTTCTCATCCTTCACAAACTCTTTCCTATTCGATTTCACCGATAGCAACGAGACCAACGCCTTCGCCCCAACTTCTTGAATTCCGTCGGGCTTAACAGATTCCATTAATTTCACCAAAGAACCCATACAACTCGCAAGAACATTCTTCGTGCTGTCACTAATCGATAATTTAGCAAGCAGAGAAGCGGAAAGATGCTGTAATCTTATATTCCCGTGCTTTAAAAGGTCCGATAATTGTACTATAAACATCGTCGATCCACTTAAAACACGGTAGCTGCTATTCGAGGCGGACAATGAATAAATCGCACGCAATACGTGTTCTAATGTGTCGGAATTGGGGCAATCGTGAAATAAATTTAATAATTTCTGCAACCCCTTCTCTTGCAACAACAAATTACGAAAATGCTCACCGTTCGAGGCGAGAATCGATATGCAATTGGCTGCTTTTCCTTGAGCTACTGCGTTTCCAGAGACGAGCAGCTCCATTAGAACAGGGATCGCGCCTTCTTCGGATAACGCCACTCGAATATCTTCGACTGTTGAAATATTCCTAATTGCCCCAACTGCGTGCGATTGGGCTGCGAGGGAGCCGGATTTGCACAATTCGATCAGAATCGGGACGCCGCCGTAGGCTGAAATTGCCCAGGCGTTGTCGGGATCGGCGGTGATGAATTCGACGGCCATGGCGGCCTTTTCCTTCACCGGCGCCGAGCTGGACTCGATCATCCTCAGCAAGGGGCCTAGGGCGCCTTCCTCGAAGACGGATTTTCGCGGCGAATCGCCGGCGGAGACGAGGAGCGAGACGGCGTGAACCGCCGGTTCACGGACGGAGTCGTGGGCGTTCAGATCGAGGAGGGAGATTAGGAAGCCGACGTTGCCTTCTCTGGCGACGACGGCGGCGGACTTGTCGTCGGTCGACAGAAGGTGGATTAGCGAATCCAGGGCCTTCCGCTTGAACTCGAGGCCGCCGATCTGGAGTCTGGTGAAGAGGTCTTTGACGAAGAAGGCCAATTCCTCTTTCGAGGAGGTCGGATTGGGGCGGGAGAGGACAATGGCGGTGGACTGGTGGAGGACGCCGGAGCGGAGGAGGAGCTCGAGGTCGTTGCTCTGTTTCGAGAGCCAGCCGGCGGCCATATCGAGGTCGGACTGCATCAGGAGCTTGCCGCGGCTGAGGGAAGCGTCGGAGCAGTGGCGGCGGAGGGTTTCGGTGCGGCGGAGGGTTGAGAGAAGGGCGTGGAGGAGCGGCGGGAGGAGTGGATTCTCCGACCAGTGAGGGGAGTCGGAGATTTCGGAGATGGTGGATTTGAGGGAAGCAAGCTTTGAGCGGAGGACTTGCCACCTGGCGGCGAAGCAGGTGATGGAGAGGGTGGATGGGAGAAGGTCGCTGAGGAGATGCGTTATGATTTCGAGAGTTTCCGGCGTAGACGGCGGTTGCGGTGGCGGGACGGTGGCGGGATGCATTTTATATCTTTTTTTTTTTCTTTTTTGCTTTT
>NW_012193396.1:9176-46740 GCF_000504015.1 Erythranthe guttata
TTTTATATATATATATGTATATATATATATGTATCTATATATATATATATATATATATATCATATATATATATATATATATATATATATATATATATATATATATATATATATATATATATATATATATATATATATATATATATATATATATATATATATATATATATATATATATATATATATATATATATATAATGTGTTGTTTGTTATTAAGTGTATTTTGTTTTTAAAAAATATAAGTGTATATAGTTTACTACATTAGATGGTTATATAAACATTCCGACCCTGTAGAAAATGAGGAGATGGTGCAAGTTCGACTGTCTAAAATAAAATCTGAAATATTAAATGTTCTTTCAATTCTACTAATACCATTATGATTTTAAACGTAACTTTTTACTTTTTCTTAGTCTTATTTTGGAAAAATTTCAAACATGAAAATTGTAGTCGGCCTTTGATATAGGTTTCTAACTTGACTTGATACAACTAGATCGGATATCGGGTGAAAAATTATGTATAGACAAAGTTACATTTTAAACTTTTTTTTAGAAGAAGATAATATTATTAAGCAAAAAATGCTACAGTCAAAAGGGAGGATAGAACCCTCACATCCCATAAGTCCGACATATTTTAACTAATGCATGAGCAAGGTTGTTGCCTGAGCGTTTAATTATAAACGTTTAATTATAAACAGGAAAGAACAATGCTGAAAATAAAATGCCAAATGATTACATTCTTCCCTAGAGCCCTAAAAGATGGGGTTGATGCACCACCTTGCTGAAGAGCTTCGATAACTCTCAAGTTGTCACTTTCTATAATGATCGAGGTCCATCCCTTCATTTGCACCACTGCTTGTAGCACACACATGCCTCGTCGTCCACGACTCTCGGTTTTCCCACGATCTTCATTACTTTCCACCATATGCAATTTCCTCTATCATCCCTTGCTACCATGGAAACAACAAAATGAGCTTCTCCTGGAGGAAAAGTAGCGTCAACATTCATCTTAATGGAATCTATTGGAGGCGGACTCCAAACAGTAGGATATTTTGTGGGCAGAAAATTGACTGTCTTAATTTATGCATGATAAAATGCATGAAGATAAACAACGCTCCAACTAGCTATATGTCGCGGGTCGAGATATCTCGTTCTCCATGAATCTCTTGATTTATGTTCTCCCATATTTTCCATAATAGAACCCTAGCACACAGAGTGGCGTCCTTCGAACGGAGGAATATGAAAATGATATTCACTCCGGACCTTGCCAATGCCTCTGCTCTCATGGAAGACATGCAGAATAGTCTCTTCTGTTCCAACACACAGCACAACAAAATGGGGAGGAAATTATCTATCTTCGGAACAACTCTACATTACAGTAAACTTACCATGCGTCGAAAAATGCATATCACCTTATCTCGTATATGTGAGCTTCCAACGGGGGCAACTAGAATGCGGTCTCGATCAATGGGCCAGAAGATACTCGATATTAAAGGAAGATTCCAGGTGTGCATTGTATGATCAATGAGCTTTTGATAACCCATAAAATCAAATATTGCGGTAGTGTTCTTTGATTCATGCATATATTTCACACCCCACCTTCAATCTTGATGATCCGAGTTGGATTAGAATGCTAACCTACACAACTATTAATTCCGTGTTTTAAGTTTTGATAAATTCAATCTTAAAAATTGTGAAAATTACTTTTGAAGTTGAAACGATATTATTTAAGCTGAAACAATATTTATCACATCCCAAATAAAATATATGTCAAGTAATACAACAAAAAGCTGAAATACATTTATCAATGCCCACAATTATTGCTCTTTAGCCCGCATGGGTATAACTCAACTGGTTCCGGAGGTGGTAAGTTGGTACCAGGTCCTATGATCGAATTCTGGCAGCCGCAGTGTGGGAATTTCAACTCCAATGAGGGTTGGTTCCTTGTGAACACCAGGTCCAGGTCCACTACCTTAACGGGCCGAATACTTGTCGGACCAAGGAATGGCGGCCCTGGTGGCGGCGGCGGATTTTTGGCCTTTGTTACAATTATTGATCTCTAAACTTTCTAGAGGGCCATCATTATTATCATTACATCTTTTTGGCCCACTAATAATAAATTATTGCTCATAAGATAAAATTGAACAAATTATTTTTATTCAATCAATTTCTACAAACGAAAATTATCACCCAAGTTCTTTATGCACATTACAATGTGGCCAATAGCAGGGCTAATCTCGTAATTTAACATAACAAACGTTATCTCAGTACTGTTTTTTCTACTACCATAAAAACACCCCCCCTCGCCACTTCGCAGAGTTGTGCACTCACTTGCCGGCGAGATAGCCACCGAACTCCTCAAACTCCAGAAAATCCGCCTCCTGCCGCTCGAGCGCCGAGCATCTCATCCTCTACATGCAGGATCATCCAGGAAATCAAACTCTCCGGCAACGAGCTCCCTCAGCACCGGCAGCGCCAGCTGGATCAATTCTCCGAGACGCTCACCGGAGGACTCAATTCTCCCCGTTGGAACGTCTACCGGAATATTCAATTGACACGGAAGATGGAGAAATTGGAGAAAACCGTTTCCAGATTCATGACCGGACCTATGCATGCAGGTATGATATTTATAGTTTCAATTCATACATCGATGTATTTTTTTTTTTTTTTCCCTCAATTGAAAATGAGAAATTACGATCGTGTCCTTGCCGCACGTGCTGGCTGACGTGCACCACGTGAGGGTGGATATGGCGGAGAGGTTTGACGGGCTGGAGTGGCGGCTGGGTGCCATGAAAATTAATTTTCAATAAAATTATCTTCTCTCTTTTAAGTAGCAACCTACAAAATTAATCGAAGGGTTAGGACAGGCGGTGGAAATTGGAATAGAATTTTCGATTTTGAAACAATATTTTTCATTCTGCATCCGGAAAGTTCCGATTTCCAAAATTTCCAATTTATTTCAACGGATTTTTTTTTCCGATCCAGTTTTAATTTTCAAACATTTCTAATTTGTTTCCGAAAACTACACTTATAATATCAATATCATTATGTATTTTGATACTATAGATAACTAAAAGAATGTAACTTTTGAATTCCACCTATTCTGAATTGAAATTTCCGATATTAGAACAATTCTTTTTACACCAATTTCCAAAATTCCGATTTTTCCAGATATTTTTGGAACTGGATTGAAATTAGTTTTTTCTTCTGAAAAATTGGAATTTTTCTTAAAGTTCTAAATTTCGATTTGATATGTCCGATTTGCATCCCTAGTTAGGCCGGTTTTGTAGATGCTGCACCCGGTGAAGTACGCATGCGCCAGGTGAAATACACATGGTGATTTTAACCATAGATCTATACATAATAACACACACACCCCCATGTGTACATAGGCAGAACTTACAAAGGGCTAGGGGGGCTGTTGACCCCCCAAGATTAATTTTTTTTTTTAGGTATTTTGTCACTATATTATTTGAATATTACTTTTGGCCCCCCTAAAGTTTTTGCAAATATGCATATTAATCCTTAATTTTTTTGTCTCTTATCCATATATATATATATAAATTAAAAAATATGTAAATATTCATAAATATTATTTCTAAATAATATTTATGAATATTTACATATTTTTTAATTTTTTTATCAATAACTCTAAAAATTAATATGAGACGATGCCATGAATCCCCAAATATTAAGTACGATACATTATTAGAATAATTTTAATTAATTTAGAATTTTTTGTCATGCTTAAAATACGATAAAATTATAATATATATGACATTTTAATTAAACAATATCAATATAAACTTATTTTTGCAATGTCTTGTGAACCCCGAAATTTTAGCTAGCCCCCCTACATTTTCATCCTGGTTCCGCCCCTGCATGTGTATGTGTGCTTAGTGAGTGGTTATGTCTATTTGTATAAATATATGGTTTAAAATCACCCGATGTATTTCACCAGGTGTAGCATCTCACTATTTAGTCAATAGGACTAACTAGTGGCAACCGTAACCTAACATTTTTATGTCCTGTTTGCTTTAGAGGTTAATCACAGTACTTAAAGAAGTGAAGTGTTTTAACAATTGATTCCGTTTGTTAATTCCCGCAGGCTATTTCAATAACAGGGTGTTCTTTCTCACTGTGTCTCAATCTCCGAATGTGGAGCAATTGAGGTCAAAAATTTGGAGAATGGTATCAGGGAATTCCATTATGGATAATAACAACAGATTGCCACAAATAAACTTTCAATACCAAGTCGGAAATTCTGCACGAGCCCTATTGGTTCTTGACGATGTTTGGACACTGTCGGTGCTCGAACAACTATTGATCAAGATCCCCGGTTGCAAAATCCTAGTCGTTTCGCGGTTGAAGTTCCCTCCTTCGGTTGTTGATTGCTCCTATGAAATGAATTTGCCGACCGAGAATGAGGCTATGTCCTTGTTCTGTCACTTTGCTTTTGGGCAAACTTCGATCCCTCTTAGCGCTGATAAGGAATTGGTTAAGCAGGTAATTTGAACGAAATTTCCGAATTCCGCCGATTCCAATCCGATCCAAATATTTTCCATTTTGAATCATTGATATTTACTCCGAATTTCAAAAGTTTCGAGTCTTGTTCTTTCGTTTTTGTTAAAGGAATTGGAATACATAATAGATTCCGAATTCTGACCCTAATTTTAATTTCTGAAAATATTTCCAAAAAAACAAATCCGATTTTTTCCCCTAAATTCACACATAAAATATCTATCTTATTTTGTATTTTACATTATAGGTTACTGAAAAAATAGAGAGGGGTTATTTGTTTCTATTTCCAAAATCAATTTCCAGTTTTATACTATTCATAAAACTGAGATCATGTTTGTTTGATAATTTTATCCAGAAAATCCCAATTTTTCTTCTCAAATTTCTATTGGAAATACACTATTCATACTTTTTTCAATTTTCAAACCTACTAAAACCTACTAACTAACCTATATATTTTATTCCACCAACTCATTTCTCTCTCCTTCTATTCATCACTCATTAATATTTACACTCTCTCCCCTCTTATTTCTCTCTCCTCATTAATATCTACACTCTCTCCTCCCAATTTATCTTTCTTCTTTAGTAATAGTAATAGTAAGATTAGTCAGTAATAGAGATATGAATAATAGTAATAGTAATAGTAAGATTACTCAGTAATAGAGATCTGAATAAATATAAAAGATTATATAAGTTCATCCATATTGGATTAGTTCAGGTTGCTTTTAAACCTCTAACCTTAGAAGGGTTACCAGAAAGCTTTATAGCAGCTCTAAGAGACGGTAGAAATTTAGATTGGAAACAATCGTTGATGGGTATTATACAGTCCAGTTTGGCCCATGGCCCGGTTTATTTTAATATTTATCCTAATTTACAGTTATCTCTAACTGATATTAATATTTTGGATACTTTAACATTAAATATTAAAACTCATGCTCCAGGATCTGAAGTTATATGTGTTTGTTATAGAATCTATTACAAACCTCTTCATACCTTGAATCCCCAATGTCAAATTGTTGACAAAACCATTAAATGAAACCATTCTTATAGAAACTAATTTTAGTAGATCTGAAATCATTACTAGAAGATCTATCAAATGGAATGAAATAACATTCTCAGAAAATTGGATCATAGAAAGAGTTGTTCCTGCTCTTCCTAATACTCAGGATAAAGCTACTAATATAGTGCAAACTCCTGAGGGAAACGTTGTCATCAATTTTGATAAATCTAAATATTCTCAAGGGCAAAAATCTAGATCACGTCTTTCTAGATCCAGTTCTTCCTATTATCATATATCTCCTCTCGATTATGAGGTTAAGTCCCCTTCTAGGTGTTCCACTTCTCAAATCAGAGAAACAGAAAAATCTTTTGATGATGCTCTTCCTGATACAGTTGAAGAATTAAGAATTCATCCTGACAATATTGTTAGGGGTATATATAGAGTTGAAGCAGACATGACTGCATCCGAAATGATTTTTTCTGTTTAATGGATTTTAAATCAAAAATTGATTTTAGCCCGGGATCACCAGCAAGAAAACTTATTCAGCAACAATTCAATCTTCCCAGATGGGAACCATTAAAAAAATGGTTTTTTGAAAACTTTACAAAAGAAGATAGAAAAATATTTCAAGAAATTTTTTATAATGATCTTTCGGAGAAAAATATTAAAATATCTTTTGTCCCATGGTTTATAACCAATTATGCTGAAAATTATATTTATGTTATTGAAAGAGAATATAAGTATTCTCAAAATGGAAAGGTTTTAAAAACAATTTTCCCTCCTTCTCAATCTTTTCAAATTGAAAAAGAAACTGAAACTAGGTATTATACTGCTTTCCAAAAACTTATTGATAGTGAAGTCTTACCTATTACTATTGCTCATATTAGTGGTTTAATAAAACAAAAAAAATTTAGTAATATTTATTTAATTGTTGTTGGAGAACAAATTATGTCTTTACATGATAGGGTAGAAAAACATATTTCTAGCATAAATGAACTCAAAAGTTCATTTCATATTGGTAAAACTTTTATTCAAGAAAGCATTGCTATTCCTAGTATCCAACCTCCTCCAGATGTTAAGGATTTTAAATTAAAATCGATGTCTGAACTTGAAAAAATGCTTGATGAAAAATTCAAGAATCTTTCTATTAAAACTTTAATAATGAGTTTGAATGCGATATGAGTGATAATGATAATTATCAAAATAATGTCCTAAAAGAGATTAACAAAATATGCTGATAAGCCTACCCAAAGGATGTATTATTATCCTAGGCCTACACCTCAGGATGTTCTTTTTGAAGAGCAAGAGTATATTGTTAATAATTCCTATAGTGGTAAAAATATTTACGAATGGATATTGATGGTTTTACTGAGAGACAGATTTATAATGCTGTCCATATGATGCTCATGTATAGCACTATATGCAAGAACAATGGTAATTCTGATAGAGCTATAGCTAATATGATTATAGGGGGTTTTACCGGACAACTTAAAGGTTGGTGGGATAATTATCTTACCTTGAGTAATAAAAATGATATCTTAAATATGGTTAAGATGAAAATGGTAGACAAGTTGAAAATTCTGTCTATACTTTAATTATTAATATTATTAAACACTTTACTGGAACATGGTCTGATAATAGTGATAATCTTAGGACTTTACTCCAGAATTTACGATGTCTTTCCCTTACATCTTTTAGGTGGTACAAACACACTTTTCTTAGCAGGGTTATGGAACTTCCTGAGTCTAATAGTCTTCACTGGAAATCCAAATTTATTGATGGATTACCTCCCTTATTTGCTGAAAGGATTAGAAAAAACCTTAGAAAAGGAGATGTTAATATAAATTATGATAATTATAATTATAGTAAGTTAATAGGAACTTGCATTCAAGAGGGCTTGGCTTTGTGTAATGAGATAAAATTAAGCCAGCAAATTAAGAAGCATAATCTTAATGAGAAGAAACAGCTAGGTCAATTTTGTGGCCAATTTGGAATAGAAAATCCATCTACTAGCCAGGATAATAGCAAGGCTAAGAAGCACAAGAAAGACGATAAATCTCATGAGTTTTCTAAAAGGAAACATAGGAAAAGACGAGAAAAAAGAGAATTTAGAAAGGAACAAAGGAGAGCCAATGCGCCCCCTGTTGTTTGTAGAAAATGTGGAAAAATTGGGCATTATGCTAATAAATGTTGGGTTAAGAAAAAAACTCAACAATTTAGATATTGATAATGATCTCAAAGAAACTCTTAGTAAGTTACTTCTTCATTCTGATTCTAAAGAAGAAGGAGTGCCTATGGAAGGTCTTGAAGCCCTGGATAATGAGAGTAGCTCTTCTGATAGTGAAGACTGTGAGCCTTGTAAAAATGGTTTAACCTGTGACAAGGAATATAGCTCCGACCCAGAAAGAAGGTAATAACCTTTATCAAACTATTTCACAATCTCAAGAAATTAATGTCTTAATAATGATAATCTCGTAGAGATTTTAAGATCTGCTAAAGATCCTGAAATTATATCAAAAATTTCTTGATCTTTTAGGAGAAAAAGATCCTACAACCAAACCTAATGATTTTGTGCAAAAACCTTCTGATCCATATACTATGGCAGTAGTAAAAAGAATGCTAAAACAAAAGCTAGTTAATAAAACCTCAATTAATTCTAATGATTTAGTAATTGAGGTTTCTAATCTCAAAAATGAGATCAAAAGTTTGAAAAGTTTTAATGAAAACCTTAAAGAAAGAGTTTTCAAATCGGAGATTTTTAGTAAAGGAAAACAACCCCTTATTAATTTTGATTATTAAAATACTCTTCCTGAGGATGATAGTTTCTTAGGCACTTTAGAGATGGTAACTTCTCAGAAATGGTTTATAAAAACTCTCTTCTTATTGATCATGATTATAAAAAAGATTTTATAGCTCTTGTTGATAGTGGTGCAGATTTAAATTGCATACATGAAGGAATCATTCCTACAAAATACTTTCACAAAACAACTCATTCTTTAAGTTCTGCAAATGGTCAGAAAATGGAAATCAATTTTAAGATTCCAAAAACGTTTATTTGCAAAAATAAAGTTTGCATCCCCACTAGTTTTTTACTAGTCAAAAATATCACAAACCAAGTTATACTAGGAACCCCTTTTTTAAAGAAAATATTTCCAATAAAAAGAATTGATGAACAAGGTTTCATAGGAACCTTTGATGGCAAAGAAATTATTTTTCATTTCGTTACTGAACCATTTACTAGAATCCTAAATCAAATAAAAGATTCTTTTATAAAGTATAAATAAAACCAAATTAATTTTCTTAAACAAGAGATAAGTATTTTAAATGTTGATGAAACTCTTCAAAATCCTAAATTACAGGATATGATAAAAGTTCTTAAAAATCAGTTTTCTTTACAAATCTGTAATGATCATTCAAATGCTTTTTGGGATAGGAAAAAATATATTGTCTCACTTCCTTATGAGGATATTTTTGATGAGAAAAAAATTCCAACTAAGGCTAGGCCTTGTCAAATGAATAAGGACTATCTTGAGCTATGCAAAAAAGAGATTGAAACTTTGCAGAATAAAGGGTTAATAAGACCCTCTAAATCTCCATGGTCTTGCACAGCTTTCTATGTTAATAAACATGCTGAACAAGAAAGAGGTGTCCCAGGTTAGTCATTAACTATAAACATTTGAATACTGCTTTAAAATGGATTAGATACCCGATCCCTAATAAGAAAGATTTACTTGATAGGCTTCATGATGCCTTGATTTTTTCAAAATTTGATTTAAAATCTGGATATTGGCAAATCCAAATTCATGAAAAAGATGTTTATAAAACTGCTTTTAATGTTCCATTTGGTCAATATGGATGGAAAATTATGCCTTTTGGTCTGAAGAATGCCCCTTCAGAATTTCAAAATATTATGAACGATATTTTTAATCCTTATAGTGATTTTATCATTGTTTATATCGATGATATTTTGGTGTTTACTAAAAATATTGAAACCCATTTTAAACACTTGGATATTTTCAAGAAAATTATTACTCAAAACGGTTTAGTTATATCTAAACCTAAAATGCAACTTTTTCAAACACAAGTTAGATTTCTTGGTTATAATATTGAAAAAGGCAAACTTATCCCTATTAATAGAAGTATTGAATTTGCCTCTAAATTCCCTGACGAGCTGACTGATAAAATTCAGCTTCAAAGATTCTTAGGTAGTTTAAATTATATATCCCTCTATATTAAAAATCTTGCTCATTATACTGCTATCCTATATGATAGGCTTAAGAAAAATCCAAAACTTTGGACTGAGAATCATACTCAGGCTGTTCAGAAAATTAAGGACAAAGTCACTAATCTTTCTGTCTCATGTTAGCTAACCCAAATTGGGAAAAAAACATATTGAGACTGATGGCTCAAAAATAGGTTACGGAGATTACGGAGGTATCCTTAAACAAGTTTCTCCAAATGATAAACAAGAATATCTTGTTAGATTCCATTCAAGAAAATGGAATAATAGTCAGAAGAATTATGCTACTATAGCTAAGGAAATTTTAGCTATTCTAAAGTGTGTTTTAAAATTCCAAGATGATTTATATAATCAGAAATTTATAATTAAGACAGATTGTCAAGCAACAAAATATATGTTTAAAAAAGATTTTAAACATGATGTTTTCAATAAATGTTTGCAAGGTGGCAAGCCCAATTAGCCCCTTTTGATTTTGATATAATTTATAAAAAAAGAACTGAAAATAATCTTCCTGACTTTTTAACCCGTGAATATTTACAATAATGAATGACTTTGATCAAAGATGGGTAACCAGGATGCATTCCTATGGCATGTCTATTTACAGGGAGCGAGATGATATTCTCAAAAGGCTTGATTGGCAAATGGACTATAGTCCAGATATTACTTCTTAATAAACAGCTAATAGCTTGATCATTTTATATTTCTAGGATGAGCCACCGCGGACGGGGAAATTCCTCTTATAGAGGAAGAGGAGGAAGAACAATTGCCCAACATGGGAATCAAAGGCTCATAGCCGAGAATATTGCCAGTATTACATCATCCTCTTCAAGTAATACTTTAAAAGGAGGAGATGAACTTTTATTTAAAGAATTTATGGAATTCAAAGCAAAGCATGGTAATACCAGTCAAAACAACCCTTCTTATGCTAATGTTGTCCTGGAAGATGAGGTAGAATCTGATGATTTACCCTATGAGCGGAATACATGCAAGGAGGTAATATTACTCTTAGAAGATAAAGATCTTCGATGGAAAGGTGAAATATGGCACCTTATGAATAGATATCTTAATACGGCATCATTTACTGCTGGTTCATACAAACAACGGAATCATTATGAAAATATTCTAAAAGCTACTAGCCTCTGTGAATTTTCACACTTTTATCCAGGGAAAAATACACAAGCTTATAGCTTCAGCAAAGTAATCATTAAGCAGATAATATCTGCAGAAGAATGGGGGTTAAGTACCCTAGGAGAAAAAGAATATTTCAGACCTGACCAAAAAATCCAGGTTAAGTACAATTATTGGGATTATGTCGAAGCATTTAATAAAGCTTTTTTATATGAGAACCCAGTAAGAAAACATATTTGGTTCTTCAAAATTTGTCCTAATGTTTATAAAAAGGATATTCCAAATTGGTTATCCCAATGGTGGCTATCTTTTGGCCCGACTGTAAAAATTTTACCAGAACCTTATAGAGGTCTCTATGCAGAATGGGTGAAAATTTCACCAACTCTTATTGAAGCTGAACACACTAGTAAGTGGATTGAGAGAATGCCCTTTTTTCACTTCTTTATTGAGTTTGGTATTCCATGGATCTGGAAATGGGAACCAGAGTTGGGTCATACCCCACAAAATATACCTTGTATAAAAAGGGCAACTTACACTAAATTTTGGAAAAGAATGCTCAGGAAAAATGAGCATGGTGTCATTGAAGGACAAGAAACTATTGATAAGATCCAGGGTCATATCCAAGAATATAAAAAACAAATCCAGTTGAAGCAACAAAGGGAAGCCCCCAACTCGTTTCAACATCTCTCAAGGAAATTAAACTTCCACAGAGGACAGATGACTGAAAAAGAATTAATTGCTTCTTACATGGAAGAAGTAAAAAAAGACTTGGTAAGAAATTTTGGAATTGAATATCATTCTGACATTTCCATGGCCACCTCTTCACATGATGATGAAGAATATTGCAATCCTGATGAATCACAAGATTCATATGGAAACGAAGCAGATATTTCAATTGATGATATCATCAATAATGTGAAACAATCCATCACGGAACAAATTCAAAGTTTCACTACAACCAAAGGGAAAGAAATAATGGAGAAATAATTGCGTTTGGGTCCCTACCACCTTTCATAATGGTTTAGGGAATCTTGTTTTTAAAAAAAGTCACTTTAATAAAGCAAATGCTTTTATAAAGCAATGTATGTTTTTGTCTTCTTTTATTTGTTTTTATCGCTTTTTTGATACCTCCCTTCTCTATTTAAGGGAGCTCTTTGCTTGTTTAGAGAAGGCATAAGTTTAGGAAATCAGAATTCTCTAATAAATTTTCTTTGTAAATTTCCGACGAAGTTTAAAGTTTTCAGTATCATACTTGTGGGATCCTAAGTAAGTTCTTACTCTTCTTTTCAATTCTTGCTTTGTATTTTAAATTTTATTTTTCGTATCGCCACCTATATGGTCGGCTAAGTTTTTTCTTGAATAATATCATGATACTAAGATCTGATAGCATGGCATAAATAAAAAAAAAAAAAAAAAAGAGTACCATGGACAAAAATTATGATGTCTGGTATGGTTTGGATTAAAAACATGCAGGGATTAGGTTTAACACCGAAGTCTGGATTCGCCCACCTTGTTGCCATGTTTTCGGCATTTTTTTGGGCTTGCTGCCTCCATGACTGGTTAAGAACTAAATCCATTGACAGTTTTTAACCCTGTAAAAATATCCATGTACAGTCTTCAAGATTTTGTTTATGGTTCTCACCAAATTTAATTAAATTAAATAAAGGTCCTGTTAAACCTAATTCCTGCCTGTTTTTAATTCAAACCATACCAGACATCGAAATTTTTGTTCATGCTACACTTTTTTTTTTGTTTTCTTTTTAAATATTATGCCATGCTATCAGATCTTAATATCATGATATTATTCAACAAAACTTAGCCGGCCATATAGGCGGCGATAGAGAAAGTAAAATTTAAAATAAGAATTAAAAAGAAGAGTAAAAACTTACTTAAGAGTCCACAAGTATGATACAGAAAACTTTAAACTTCTCCGGAAATTTACAAAGAAAATAATTGAGAGAATTCTGAATATCTAAACTTTTGCCTGCTCTAAACAAGAAAAGGGCTCCCTTAAATAGAGAAGGGAGGAATCAAAAAAGTAAAAACAACAAACAAAAGAAGACAAAATTATACATTGCTTTATAAAAGCATTTGCTTTATTAAAGTGTCGTTTTTTTGAAAAAGAAGATTCGCTAAACCATTATGAAAGGTGGTAGGGACTCGAACTCAATTATTTCTCCATTCTCTCTTTCCCTTTGGCTGTAGTGGAACTTTGAATTTGTTCCGTAATGGATTGTTTTACATTATTGATGATGTCATCAATTGAAATATCTGCTTCGTTTCCATATGGATCTTGTGATTCACCAGGATTGCAATTTTCTTCATCATCATGTGAAGAGGTGGCCATGGAAATGTCAGAATGATATGCAATTCCAAAATTTCTTACCAAGTCTTTTTTGACTTCTTCCATGTAAGAAGCAATTAATTATTTGTCAGTCATCTGTCCTTTGTGAAAATTTAATTTCCTTGAGAGATGTTGAAACGGGCAGGGGGCTTCCCTTTGTTGCTTCAACTGGATTTGTTCTTTATATTGTTGGATATGATCCTTGATCTTATCAATAGTTTCTTGTCCTTCAATGACACCATGCTCATTTTTCCGGAGCATTCTTTTCCAAAATTTGGTGTAAGTTACCCTTTTTAATCAGGGTATCTTTTGTGGGGTATGACCCAAATCTGATTCCTATTTCCAGATCCATGGAATACCAAACTCAATAATGAAGTGTAAAAAGGGCATTCCCTCAATCCACTTATTAGTGTGTTCAGCTTCAATAAGAGTTGGTGAAATTTTCACCCATTTTGCATAGAGACATTTATAAGGTTCTGGTAAAATTTTTACAGTCGGACAAAAGATAGCCACCATTGGTATAACCAATTTGGAATATCCTTCTTATAAACATTAGGACAAAGTTTGAAGAACCAAGTATGTTTTCTTACTGGGTTCTCGTATAAAAAAGCTTTATAAAATGCTTCGACATAACCCCAATAATTGTACTTAACCTGGATTTTTTGGTCAGGTCTGAAATATTCTTTTTCTCCTAGGGTACTTAACCCCCATTCTCCTGCAGATATTATCTGCTTAATGATTACTTTGCTGAAGCTATAAGCTTGTGTATTTTTCCCTGGATAAAAGTGTGAAAATTCACAGGAGCTAGTAGCTTTTAGAATATTTTCATAATGAGCTCGATGTTTGTATGAACCAGCAGTAAATGATGCCGTATTAAGATATCGATTCATAAGGTGCCATATTTCACCTTTCCATCGAAGATCTTTATCTTCTAGGAGTAATATTACCTCTTTGCATGCATTCTGCTCATAGGGCAAATCATCAGATTCTACCTCATCCTCCAGGACAACATTCGCATAAGAATGGATGTTTTGACTGGTATTACCATGCTTTGCTTCGAATTCCATAAATTCTTTAATAAATAAAAGTTCATCTCCTCCTTTTAAAGTATTACTTGAAGAGGATGATGTAGTATTGGCAATATTCTCGGCTATGAGCCTTTGATTCCCATGTTGGGCAATTGTTCTTCCTCCTCTTCCTCTATAAGAGGAATTTCCCCGTCCGCGGTTGGTCATCCTGGAAATATAAAATAATCAAGCTATTAGTTGTTTATTAAGAATTAATATCTGGACTATAGTCCCTTTGCCAATCAAGCCTTTCGAGAATATTATTTCGTTCCCTGTAAATAGACATTCCATTCTATTAACCCATCTTTGATCAAGATCATTCATCATTGTAAATATTCACGGGTTAAAAAGTCAGGAAGATTATTTTCAGTTCCTTCTTTATAAATTATATCAAAATCAAAAGGGGCTAATTGGGCTTGCCACCTTGCAAACATTTGTTTGGAAACATCTAGTTAAAATCTTTTTTAAACATATATTTTGCTGCTTGACAATCAAGTCTTAATTATAAATTTATGATTATATAAATCATCTTGTAATTTTAAAACGCACTTAAGAATAGCTAAAATTTCCTTAGCTATAGTAGCATAATTCTTCTGACTATTATTCCATTTTCCTGAATGGAATCTAACAAGATATTCTTGTTTATTATTTGGAGAAACGTGTTTAAGGATACCTCCGTAACCTACTTCTGAGGCATCAGTCTCGATAATTTTTTCCCAATTTGGGTTAGCTAACATGAGACAAGGAAGATTAGTGACTTTGTTCTTAATTTTCTGAACAACCTGGGTATGACTCTCAGTCCAAAGTTTTGGATTTTTCTTAAGTCTGTGATAAAGGATAGCAGTATCCTGAGCAAGATTTTTAATATAGGGGGATATATAATTTAAACTCCCTAAGAATCTTTGAAGCTGGGTTTTATCGATCAGCTGGTCAGGAAATTTAGAGGCAAATTCAATACTTCTCTTAATAGGGATAATTTCCCCTTTTTCAATATTATGACCAAGAAATCTAACTTTTGTTTGAAAAAGTTGCATTTTAGGTTTAGATATAACTAAACCGTTTTGAGTAACAATTTTCTTGAAAATGTCCAAGTGTTTAAAATGGGTTTCAATATTTTTAGAAAATACCAAAATGTCGTCGATATAAACAATGATAAAATCACTATAAGGATGAAAAATGTCATTCATATTATTTTGAAATTCTGAAGGAGCATTTAAAAAAAAAAATTATTTCAGATTTCTAAAATTCAACTTAAAACAAATTGATTTATTTTTGGAAATTATTTTCAATTAATCCCAATTAGATAATCGAGTCAACAATCATCTATTTTAGTAAATAGGTGTTAGATTAATTAATTTATTTAAATTGTTAAATTGATTTCAATTAATAGAACACAAATATAATATTGATTATAGTTCAACTTAATTAGTAGTACCTCAACATTATTTGAATGATTTATGCTAATTGAGGTTCTATAATTATTTTGAAAAACCCGATAATTAATTAATGTAATTAATTAGGTAGTTAGGTCGTATGTTCCTCTTAGGACAATATGCGTTTCCATATACCTTTAGAGAACATAGATGTAGGAATCACATAGACCAATCCGAACCTTCTGATGAGATAAAACTTATAATAAAAATCCCTCATTCTTAATCTAATTAAGAATTATTTGAAGCTATAAAGAAAAACCCAATATGTTGATTTTTTTCTTTCCTTCTGCCAACGGTTGGATTATGTGTAGCCCTTTACTGTAGTGCAGTAAGCCGTATTAGCGGGGAGTGCTATGGTAAATTAAGCTGTAATTCAATTGACATAGCGATGAAGGTAGCCATAGAAAAGGGTTATGCTAGATTAACGTTGTCGGCTAGATTAACTAGGGACTGCATTAGTTTGGCATAATCAAGTTCTATGAGCATCTTTGATTGGTAGGTTAGACTTGACACACGACGATTTTGATATTCGCGAGATTAACTTAGGTCATTATCAAGTGTGAGGAAAATAAATTTAGGGTCATATTGTGGATATGATTGATTGTGATCTACCTTTGGGAAAATATATTCGGGCTAGATTAACTACGGGTTATATTTCTCTATTGGACCTAAAGCCCATTAAGAAAAATCAGTTTTCTCGTTTGTCTACTAGAGGGAAGTGGAACTCGATAAAATTAGTGGGAGAACAATTAAATAACATAAGGCCAAACATTTAATTGTAATAATCATTTAACGCGAATCTCTAATAATCCTCTTCTCTATACCTCTCAGATAATCATGTCTAAGAATCCCATAATTTCAATCCTCGACAATAAACTCAATGGCCCTAATAACCTAGATTGGTTGCGTAGTCTTAAGCTTGTGCTAACCGTTGAGGGGCGTCTCTATGTTCTGAACGAGACACTTCCCGCCACTATACCTGCCACATCGACTGATGCTGAAAAGGAAACTTATGAAGCATGGAAGAAAGATGACACACATGCTAGGTGCTATATGATAGCCGCCATGGAGCCCGCGCTTGCGAGGAAATATGAGTCTCACATGCATGCTTTCAATATAAAGGCTCATCTCGATAGCATGTATAGTGAGAATATTAGGGCATCGAGGTATGCTGCTACAAAGGAGTTGATCACGGCGAGACTGTGCGAAGGGACTTCGGTCCACGAGCACTGTCTCAAAATGATCACTCTCCTTGAAAAGCTAGTGAATCTCGATGTCACCCTCCCGGCCGAGCTCTCGTTGGATTTGATCCTGTTGTCTCTTCCTAGTTCCTATGAATCGTTCATAGTGAACTTCAACATGAACAAATTAGATCCTCGCTTGGATGAGTTAATGAACATGTTGGTCAGTTAAGAGTCCACCATTAAGAAAGTGAAGTCTGTTCTCATTGCTGCTACTTCTGGAAGAAGAGTTCTTCCCAAAAGAAGAGAAAGGAAAGAGTTCCCTTCCCAAACAGCAAGTTCGAAGTGGGTGAAGGTAATGGGGGCCCCTAAGGCGAAAATCAGCAAAACGTAAGGAGATAGATCAAAACCCCGCACAACTTTGGCACGCTAGATTAGGTCATGTCTCTTTAAGAAGGATGGACGATTTTGTTAGTGAAGGATTGTTCTCTTTGGAGGACGTGAAATCACTACAAACTTGTGAATCTTGCCTTAAAGGGAAAATGACCAAGTCACCCTACAAAGGGAAAATGGAGCAAGCTGATGGTCTTTTGGATTTGATCCACACAGACGTATGTGGTCTACTAAGTGTTAGTGCGAAGGGTGGATACAACTACTTCGCTACCTTTACCGACGATTATTCTAGGTATGGGTATGTGTACTTGATGAAGTACAAGTCCGAAACATTTGAAAGGTTCAAAGATTTTAGACACGAAGTAGAGAAGCAACTCGGACGAAGTATTAAGAAGCTGCGATCCGATCGTGGTGGAGAATACTTGAGCATCGAGTTCATTGACTATCTAAAAGAGAATGGGATACAATCTCAATGGACTCCACCTGGAACTCCTTAACTCAATGGAGTTTCCGAACGTCGGAATCGAACTTTATTGGATATGGTTCGATCAATGATGGGGTTCACGAACTTACCTGCATACTTGTGGGGTCATGCACTTAGCACTGCCGCGTATTTGCTGAATAGAGTTAACACCAAAGTAGTTAAATCCACACCCTATGAACTTTGGCATTCCCGGAAACCCAACTACAAACATATTAGGATATGGGGTTGTCCCGCTTATGTGAAGCGATTAGTGGGAGACAAGTTGGATAGTAAATCCGACTTATGCTATTTTGTTGGATATCCCGAAGACTCAATGGGATATGAATTCTATTATGTGAAGGAAGCAAAGACGTTTGTTTCAAGAAATGCCACCTTTTTGGAAAGGGAGTTTCTATCCGACAGAAAAGGCAACATGATAGAACTTGAAGTAGTTCAAGAACCACAAGGTGAAGTTCAAACGCAAGAGCAAGTAATCGAACCAATACAATAATCCACTAATATACCTCCTGAACCTACGGTACGTAGATCCGAAAGAGTTCAGAAAATGCCAGATAGGTTATTCCTCCTCGAGAATGATGAAGATCATGTTGATCTTGGACAAGATCCAAGAACATACCATGAGGCCGTATCGGATGCGGACATGGGACATTGGCTAACTGCCATGAAATCCGAAATGGACTCCATGTACTGCAACAAGGTGTGGACCTTGGTAGATCCACCTAAGGGGATTGTTCCCATAGGCTGCAAGTGGATCTATAAGAAGAAAATTGGAGTGGATGGAAAGGTATAGACCTATAAAGCTAGATTGGTAGCGAAAGGATACACTCAAAGGCAAGGTGTTGACTATGAGGAAACCTTTTCGCCAATCGCGATGCTGAAGTCCATTAGGATTTTGCTGGCCATAGCTGCATGGTACGACTACGAGATATGGCAAATGGATGTGAAGACCGCCTTCCTTAATGGAGATATTGAGGAAGAAATTTATATGGCGCAGCCGGAAGGCTTCATATCTTCTGGAAGTGAGCAAAAGGTTTGCAAGCTCC
The DNA here is from genome assembly GCF_000504015.1 of Erythranthe guttata. The sequence goes on from NW_012193396.1 coordinate 28,003, forward strand.
AGCGATCCATTTATGGATTGAAACAAGCATCCTGAAGTTGGAACATTAGGTTCGACTCAACTATCAAAGAGTTTGATTTTGAGAAGAATCCGGAGGAACCTTGTGTATACAAGAAGGTTAGTGGGAGGGCAGTGATATTTTTAGTGCTTTACGTTGATGACATTCTACTCATTGGGAATGACGTAGGGATGTTGCAACAAACGAAAGCATGGTTGTCCACACGTTTCTCAATGACGGATTTGGGAGAAGCATCTTATGTATTAGGAATACGCATCTATAGAGATAGAACAAGAAAGATGTTTGGCTTATCCCAAAGCCTGTACATAGGTGACCAACAAACCAACATGTGGCTGTGGTCTTTCGTATTTATTATGGTAATAAACGAACTTTTATTCGTATTAATGATAAAACAACTTGGCTTTCTATATCTTTGTCCCTTTGTCACAAGCATAGATATAGTCCTTACAGTTATTACAAGTACTAGTAATTGATCGTTAGGATCGTGAGATATTTACTTAAGTATTATAACTGTTAAACGTGTTCCTAGTCGAAGGGTTACGCCACCAATGAGGATATCGGCCTTTCCCATTAAGAGACTAGCACTTAGTGTATGTGTACTGCATCTCATCAGTAAACGGTATTGTGATATCGGCATGCATAAGTGGGTGCTCGTAAGTTGACGAGTTCACTGAACTCCCTCACCCTAGAAATCTCTAAGTGGTTCCCAATAATCGAGTAGAGATATCTATGGTATAGTTGTACACCATTAGTCCTTATGACCTAGACATCACCGTGACTTCACTAGAGGACCAGCTGTATCGTGACCTGTCCCTGAGTTCCACCGAGGACCATCCCAAGGGCCAGTGTTCGTGCAGTCCGAAATCTAGTGGGAGGTCTGTGCATTGTAGTCGGGGATTCGATCGCTAGAATAGTTTGGATGTCCTGTGTGTTCTGAAAGTTTGTAATCATTCTAAGTCTCTGGCCAGAGCTGACTAAGTGATGATTAGAGAATTCGATTCTCTAAGTCATGCACGTAACGATTACAACACTTAGAAGGATCGCACCATCATTGAACAAATAAAGTGGTCTCGACGAACCAATGCCTCTAGTTCAATCGGGACATATATATCGAAGGGACCGTACTGTACGTTAACTATATCTGAAGGTTCTTGCAGGCACTTCATTTGTATCTAGGGAATCATGACGCGTAGTTGCTAGACGCCAATCTTGATTCGTTGGGTGATTAAGGAGAAACGAGTTTCATCTTAATCGTAACTCTAAGGGGACGAGTTTTGACCACAAAGGGTTGTGGGCCCACGGCTAGCTTACACCTGAACCATCGAGGGTCACACTGCTCGTGCACATGAGATCTTTGAATAAACGGTCAGAGATAAAATGGTTTATCTTTGCATGATTGGAAGTCAATATGATTGGGTCCAACATTCGTAATTTGGAATTATGAATGAGAATAAGAAAAGGAAAAGAATAGGCGAACATCTTAGTGGACTTTCTAAATCGGGAAGTTTCCAAATTTAGAAAGTGCACTGAATTAGGGTTTTCACTTTTGGAAAGTTGGAAATCGAGAGTTGGCACTCGTAATGACGAGGACATTATAATGATTATGAAAATGTAATCGTTACAATTTTTTGATCATTGAATTGAGAGAGACGAGCAAGTAAAAGCACTAACGAACTTAAGCTGTTGGGCTCCGTCGAACTTAAGCCCGTTAGGGTTTTATGCAAGACATATAAATACTTGATTTATAGGTCTTGCAGATCATATGGACGTGAAATTTTGACAGAAGCTTCACGACTCATAATCTACAATCTTACAGAAGGAATTGTCAATTTAGTAAATAAGAATGGAGATATTGAAGTCGGAGCAAGGCTGTAATTTCAGATCAGCAAACAAGTTGGATCAATAGGAGTGGAAAAAACAGCTAGTCATCTTCTCGAGTCTTCGTTCGATTCACGCTTCAAGGACAGCGCGTGAATCACACGCGCCGCCGTAGCTCGGATCATCGCCATCGTTGCATCGCCATTACTGCCCCGGATTGCACGGATTGGTTTCCGTGGCAATCTAGCTTTTCTTAGTGCGCTTACCTCACGCTTCAAGAGGTAAACCTTCGAATCAATTGTCGATAGATTCGTTTAAGTTTAAATTGGATATGTATGTTCGTTATTGTATGATTTTATGTGATTACATGAAATCGTTTTATTTATTGCGAGCATGTTATTTGATTTATTGCGAGCATGTTATTTGATTTAAACGCGAGCATGCTAGTTGATTTAATTTCGATTAAGTAATTAAGCATGTATGTTGTTTTTAATTTCGCTGGAAGCGCAAAGGTACGCAATTAATTGATTTCAATTATCGGGCATGTGTTTATGTGTTTTAAATTTGTTTAAATCGCATAAAATTAATTGTTTTCTATTATCGGGCATGTGTTTATGTGTTTTAAAGTTGTTTAATTCGCATAAAATTTTTGTTTTCCACTGCGTACACGTGTCCGATTCCCAACACAGCATTCTATGGACATCATTATAAATCTGTCTTTCAGTAAAACCATCAATATTCCATTCGTAAATATTTTTACCTCTATAGGAATTATTAACAATATATTCTTGTTCTTCAAAAAGAACATCCTGGGGAGTAGGCCAAGGATAATAATACATCCTTTGGGTAGGCTTATCAGCATATTTGGAGAGTTTATTAATTTCTTCTTGGACAGTATTTTGATAATTACCATTATCACTCATATCGCTTTCAAACTCATTATTAAGAGTTTTAATAGAAAGATTCTTGAATTTTTCATCAAGCATTTTTTCAAGTTGTATGTGTACAAATCCTTCATTAGTTTGAACAATATTTTGAAATCTATCATTTATTATAGGATTTCTAGGAATAGCTTGTTCAATAATCCAATTATCTGGAAAAACAATTTCTTCCCATTTGATAGATCTTCGAGTTGTAATCTTAGATTTATTGAAATTGGTTTCTATAAGAATAGTTTCATTGGAATTTTTATCAACTCTTTTGCACATAGGATTTAAAGTAAAAAGAGGTTTATAATAAATTCTATAACAAATGCATATGACTTATGTTCCTTGTATATAATTATACCCATGTGTTTTAACATTTAAAGTTAAAGCATCTAAGATGTTTACATCTGAAAGAGATAAAGAAAGATTAGGATAAACATCAAAGTAGACTGGACCATGTGCCAGACTGGATTGTATAATTCCCATAAGGGATTGTTTCCAATTTAGATTCCTGCCATCTCTGAGAGTAGCAAGAAAACTTTCAGGTAATCCTTCAAGAGTTAATGGTCTGAAGGCAATTTGAACACATCCTATATGAAGAAATTTATGGAATTTAAAAGGAATTAAGTCACTTTTATTAAGTAGTCTTATAACCATTTCTTCATCATGAAGAGGAACTGATGATTCAGTTGTTTTAACAATTTGTCTAAGACCTATTTTTTCAAAGGTTCCTAATTTGTAAACTAATTTTGGTTCGATTTTAGGGATAGTCCACTTATTAAGTAGATCCAGGTTATCTTGAATGTCATAATCTTCAATTATACTGTTTTAAATTAGTTGCTTAAATATACAAGAAAAACCCAGAAAAGTCCCAACAACGCCTGCGTCGCTCCTGGACATTATGGCAACAAGGACAAAGGGCACGAAGTATATTTAACCAAACTGATTCATTCAACCTTCAACACGACTTAAAATTTTTGAATTTAAAATTACATTATTACCATGTTAGCAGAAACTATATTTAGTCAAGCCATGATCTAGCACATATACAGTCTAGCCGACCATATAGGCGGCAAAAACTGAAAATAAAGTAATAACAAAATTTAAATACAGAAAATTAAAATACTTACAAGGATAAAGAAAACCAGCAGCAAGCTTTTATTTATATAACACAAGGTTTTTACAAAAGAGTGGTTTGGGAGAGAGGAGAAAAGGCAGAAAAACTGAATGCCTTTCCAAAATGAAAGACAAGCCTATAAGTAGAGAAATCACGGACATGAACCCCGGATTTCAAAATAGAAAATAAAACTAAAGGTGATATTTCACCAAACAAATAACTTAGAAATCAAAAAGGTGAATAATTACCACAACAAAGAAATGACTCATAAGTCAAAAAGGTGATTAGCAATTTGCCCATTATGAAGGACAATAATGCTCATACTTTTATTTTTTGTCGTCTTCTTCATTACTTTAAGAGAGAGTCTTTAAACATTTCAAATGCATTATCAATGTCTGGGAGGTCTTCAATATCATCATCAATATCATCCTCCGGGTCTTGCGCTTCTTGCATAGGATTATTTGATTTGGTAAAACTTGAATCGGAGTTCATGGAAGCATCTTATTCTGAACTTCTAATCTGTTTAGATATATCCTTCTTCATTTGCTCGAGGAAAATATCAATGATTTTTTCCTTTGGATAGATCTCAGAATATTTCTGAGCAAAGAGTTTGAAAGGACTAGTATTCTCATTCTCCTCTCGTTTTTCTTGATCATTTCTGTAAATGTTGATTTTTTCTTTTATTTTTTCAATGGTTTCGGAGCCAAATATCTCTCCTGTTTCTGTATCTAGGCGCATGAGTTTTTCCCAGAATTTACACATACCAATTCTGCATAAGCATGGAGCACCGTAGTTGGTATAACCAAAAGTTGGTTTCCACTTCCAGATCCATGGAATACCAAATTCAATAAAAAATATGCAGGAAGTTTTTCCTTCAATATATTCTCTTTATTTTGAATGCTGAGAGAAATGGCTTCCCATTCTTTCATAAGACTGCTGAATTGTTCAGGCAAAATGTTTGTTGATGGTCCAAAAATTCTCCACCAAGAAAAAAACCACGTAGGGATTGGTTTGTGGAAAATATTTTCACATATCTTAATAAACCAAGAATATCTTTGTTTTTTGTTTTCAAAGTAAAAAGTTTTATAAAAACTTTCTATATAATCAAAATAGTTGAATTTAAAATTCGTATTATTTTGGGAGAACATTTCTTTCTCATTTAGGGGAGAAATTCCCCATTCTTCAAAAGATATAATCTTTTTAATAATGATTTTGGAGAAACTATAATTTCCTTTATCTTTTTCATTTCCTGAAGAAAAATGGTTGATCTCAACACTCTTCATATGAACGAGGATATTTTCATAGAATCCTCTTGGTTTGTATGAACCATATGACAAAGAGTTGTTACTCAAATATCTTTTCATGATTATCCATGGGTTATCTGCCCATTGTGAGTCCTTTTCTTCTATGAGAAGAATGATCTCTTTATTAAGATTTTCAATGTAAAGATGTGAATCATCATCATCTTTTGCAATATTGGCATACGATGTATGTGACCTTGACTCAGGGATATTACCTTCTTTCTGCTGTTTTTGTTTCAAGAATTCTTGAAACTCATCATGAAGTGGATCTTTTGGATTACTAGAAATATTACTTCCTTAAAAGCTTTGAGCTATAAGCTTCTTTTTCCCATGTTGAAGAATAGTGTTGGAGATATCATTTCTTCCATCGTAATTTAGATTAGGGGGTTTTCCCCTACCTTCTCTTCCTCTATAAGAGGAAAGATAACCACGTCCAGGTGTACTCATTCCTGAAGATTTAGACATGTCAGGTATTCACGAGTTAAGAAGTCAGGAAGATGGTTTTATTCCCCTCGTTTATAAATAATTTGAAAAAAGAAAGGTGCTAAATGAGCTTGCCATCTGGCAAACATTTGTTTTGATACATCATGTTTAAAATCTTTTATAAACATGAATCTAGCAGACTAACAATCTGTTTTAATAATAAATTTCTAATTATATAAATCATCCTGAAATTTAAGAACACTTCTAACAATGGCAAGAATTTCTTTTGCAACAGTAGAATAATTCTTTTGTGCATTATTCCATTTACCAGAATAAAATCTAACAAGATAATCTTGTTTACTTTGGGGATCAATTTGTTTGAGGATTCCACCAAATCCAATATCAGAAGCATCAGTTTCAATAGTTTTTTCCCATTGGGGGTTAGCAATCATTAAGCAGGGGAGATTTTTAACCTTTTCTTTGATTTTCCTAATTGCCTCAGTATGTTTATCAGACCAAGGTAAAGGATTTTTCTTTAACCTATCACAAAGAATAGAAGAGTCTTTATTGAGATTTTCAATATAAGGGAAACTATAATTCAGACTTCCTAAGAATCTTTGTAACTGGGTCTTATCAGTAATAATATCAGGGAATTTCGATGCAAATTCAATGCTTCTTTGGATAGGGATAATATTTCCCTTTTCAATGTTATGACCGAGAAATTTACTGATTGTTTGAAAAAGAACCATCTTAGGTTTTGAAATGACAAGACCATTTTGTATAACAATCTTTTTGAAAAGATCCAGATGTTTAAAATGATTTTCAATGTCTTCAGAATAGACAAGAATATCGTCTATATAGACGATAATAAATTCACTATAGGGGGTAAAAATATCATTCATAATTTGTTGAAATTATGAAGGGGCATTTTTTAATCCAAAAGGCATAACATTCCACTCACAATGTCCAATAGGAACATTAAAAGCGGTCTTATATCTGTCAGATTTATCAATCTGTATTTGCCAAAATCCAGATTTTAAATCAAACTTAGAGAAAATTAGGGCATGGACAAGCCTGTCCAGAAGATTCTTTTTATTAGGGATAGGATGTCTAATCCATTTTAAAACCTTATTAAGGGGTTTATAATTAATAAAAAGTCTAGGAACACCTCTTTCTTGTTCAGAATGTTTATTAACATAGAAAGCAGTACAAGACCATTAGGACTGAGAGGGAGAAATAAGTTTTTTGTCAAGAAGTGATTTTATCTCTTTTTTGCATAACTCCAAATATTCAGAATTCATTTGACAAGGTCTAGCCTTGGTAGGAATATTTTCTTCATTAAAATTTTCTTCGTAGGGAAGGGAAACAATATGTTTCTTTCTTTCCCAAAAACCATTTGGAAAGTCATTGTAATTTCAACAGAGAAATTATTTTGGATAATTTTAATCTTATCCTGTAATTTGGGATTTTTAAGTTTTTCATCAACAGATAAAAAACTAATTTCTTCTTTTAAAGAATTAATATGAAATTCTTTTCTGTCAATATGCTCTTGTAGTTCATTTAGAACTCTTTGTATAGGTTTTGTTATAAACTCAAAAACTATAGGTTTTCCTTCAAAAGTACCTGTGAGACCTTTTGAATTAACAGAGGTCAAAGGATATATTTGATGTAAAAATGGGAGACCAAGAATGAGTTGGCTAGAAATGTCTTTGGCTAAAATGAAGCTGGAAGGAATACAATTTTTATCCTTACAAATGTAGACTTTAGGAAGTTTATAATTTATGTTTAGAGGTTTTCCACCAGCATGTGACAGGGAATGAGAAGTTTTATGAAAATATTTTGTAGGGATAAGACCTTCTTGTATAACATTCAAATCAGCACCACTATCAATCATGGTAATAAATTCTCTTTTATATGTATTATCAATAAGAAGGATAATTCTAGTATACCATTTCTGGGATATAATCATAGTAATTGTGGAAAGATGATTTATAATTTATGGATTTAAATCCAAAAATCAATTTTGCTAAAGGATCTAGTGCAAGAGCACAAATCAATGAAGAATTTTATGATCCCAAATGGGATGAATTTAGATTATGGTATTTCAAAAATTTCTCTAAAGAAGAGTTTGAATACTTTATTAATAGTTTTTATGAATTCTGTGAAAAACATAATGAGATTATATATTATGTTCGTTGGTTCTTTAATACATTTGTCAAAGAATACATTTCTGTTATTGAAAGAGATTATAAGCTTCAAACAGGACAAATACAAAAATTTGTTTTCCCTCAGCAATCAGCTTTTCAAATAGAAAAGAATAACAAACAAATTAATTTTACTGCTTTTTCAAAATTACTTGAAAATGATATGCTTCAAATTACTACAAGACATATAAATCAACTTTTTGAAAAACAAAACTTCACCAACCTTTATTTAACTATTCTTGGTGAAGAAATCATATCTTTACAAGATAGAGTAGAAAGAATAATTTCTGCTATAAATCAAATTAAACCGGATGTTCATATACAAACTAGAAAGGAAACTGATATAGTTTCCATTGCTTCTTCTTCCATCCAGCCTCCTCCTGAAGTTAGAGACTTTAAATTTAAAAACTCTGCTTCTCAACTTGAAAATTTTATAGAAGAAAAATTTAAAGCCTTTTACATTTCTGCTTTAGATGATGATACGAATAATATTGGTGAGATTAATAAAATGAAATGGGCTGACAAGCCTACTCATAATAAATATTATTATAACAGACCAACTCCTTTGGATGTTCTTCATGAAGAACAAGAATATATTATTTCAAATAGTTATAATGGGAAAAGTATTTATGAATGGAATGTTGATGGAAATACTGAAAAGCATATTTTGACTCTTGCACATCGTATGCTCATGTATAGTATTGTTTGCAAAACTGCTAATAATACTGACAAAAATATTGCCAAAATGATTATAGCTGGTTTTACTGGCCAACTTAAAGGATGGTGGGATGATTATAACTACTATGATTGAACATTTTACAGGTAGATATACTGATAATAGTGATACTATACGTACCCTTCTTAGTAATCTAAGATGTCAAATTCTAACTGAGTTTAGATGGTATAAAGATACTTTTCTCTCTAGAATCTTTTGAGTTACCAGAATGTAATTCTGGTCATTCGAAAGTAAAGTTCATTGATGGCCAACCAAGTCTTTTCGCTGAAAGAATTAAGAAAATTCTTAGAAAAGGTAATTTATCTATCCTCTATGATACATATACATATGAAAATCTCATAAGCATATGTATTCAAGAAGGATTATCCCTTTGTAATGATTTAAAATTAAATCAACAAATTAAGACTCAAAATCGTCTTGAAAAAAGACAACTTGGTCAATTTTGCAACCAATTTGGTATGGATATACCAAAAGTAAATAATAAAGAATTCTCTTTCCAAGAGAGAGAGAGATCCTAAACAAAAATTTAAATTTAAGAAAAGAAAAGAATATAAAAACAAAGAAAGAGAAAGATATCCTGTTAAAAGGAATAAAAATTCTGAAAGAAACTATTCTGTAATATGTCACAAATGTGGCAAACCAGGCCATTATGCCAATCAATGTTGGGCCAAAGAAAAAATAAAAAATCTTGATATCAATGATGACATAAAAGAAGAAATTTATAATATTATATTTTATAATTCTGAGTCAGAAGATAATCCTGAAACAGACTATAAATCTGATTTTTCAAAAAGCTCTAATAAAAAAATGGACAATGACTCCATCTTCTCAGAGGAAGAATGTGAAAATTCTAAACAAGGAAAATCTTGTATTAATCATATTAATAACACCAATGATAATAATGATGAATTTTACAGACTCAGGTCACAATTTAAAGATTTAAATATAAATGTCCTCACTGATAACAATATTATAGAATTCCTTAAAAGAATAAAAGATCCAAATTTAAAAACAAGTATTATTGATCAGATGGAAGACATACCTTCTACTTCTAAAGAAGCATAAGATAATTATGTTCCTTCAAATCTATCTTATTCTATGGCAGAAGTTAATAAGCTTTTGAAAAATAAATATAGTAATCATAATATTGTTACTATACAAGATCTATCATATGAAATTGATAATTTGAAAAACGATATTAAAGTACTCAAAAGAGAAAATTCTCTCATTAATAATCGTATCTTTGACATTGAAAAGGGAAAAAAATATTATTCAGGAAAATTTTGAGGAAATATCCTTAGAAAAAAATCATCTTTCCACAATTACTATGATTATATCCCAGAAATGGTATACTAGAATTATCCTTCTTATTGATAATACATATAAAAGAGAATTTATTGCCATGATTGATAGTGGTGTTGATTTGAATGTTATACAAGAATGTCTTATCCCTACAAAATATTTTCATAAAACTTCTCATTCCCTGTCACATGCTGGTGGAAAACCTCTAAACATAAATTATAAACTTCCTAAAGTCTACATTTGTAAGGATAAAAATTGTATTCCTTCCAGCTTCCTTTTAGCCAAAGACATTTCTAGCCAACTCATTCTTGGTCTCCCATTTTTACATTAGATATATCCTTTGACCTCTGTTAATTCAAAAGGTCTCACAGGTACTTTTGAAGGAAAACCTATAGTTTTTTAGTTTATAACAAAACCTATACAAAGAGTTCTAAATGAACTACAAGAGCATATTGACAGAAAAGAATTTCATATTAATTCTTTAAAAGAATAAATTAGTTTTTTATCTGTTGATGAAAAACTTAAAAATCCCAAATTACAGGATAAGATTAAAATTATCCAAAATAATTTCTCTGTTGAAATATGCAATGACTTTCCAAATGCTTTTTGGGAAAGAAAGAAACATATTGTTTCCCTTCCCTACGAAGAAAATTTTAAAGAAGAAAATATTCCTACGAAGGCTAGACCTTGTCAAATGAATTCTGAATATTTGGAGTTATGCAAAAAAGAGATAAAATCACTTCTTGACAAAAAACTTATTCTCCATCTCAGTCCTCATGGTCTTGTACTGCTTTCTATGTTAATAAACATTCTGAACAAGAAAGAGGTGTTCCTAGACTTGTTATTAATTATAAACCCCTTAATAAGGTTTTAAAATAAATTAGACATCCTATCCCTAATAAAAAGGATCTTCTGGACAGGCTTGTCCATGCCCTAATTTTCTCTAAGTTTGATTTAAAATCTGGATCTTGGCAAATACAGATTGATAAATCTGACAGATATAAGACCGCTTTTAATGTTCCTATTGGACATTATGAGTGGAATGTTCCGCCTTTTGGATTAAAAAATGCCCCTTCAGAATTTCAACAAATTATGAATGACATTTTTACCCCCTATAGTGAATTTATTATCGTCTATATAGACGATATTCTTGTCTATTCTAAAGACATTGAAAATCATTTTAAACATCTGGATCTTTTCAAAAACATTGTTATACAAAATGGCCTTGTCATTTCAAAACCTAAGATGGTTCTTTTTCAAACAAACACTAAATTTCTCGGCCATAACATTGAAAAGGGAAATATTATTCCTATCCAAAGAAGCATTGAATTTGCATCGAAATTCCCTGATATTATTACTGATAAGACCCAGTTACAAAGATTCTTAGGAAGTCTGAATTATATTTCCCCTTATATTAAAAATCTCAATAAAGACTCTTCTATTCTTTATGATAGGTTAAAGAAAAATCCTTTACCTTGGTCTGATAAACATACTGAGGCAATTAGGAAAATCAAAGAAAAGGTTAAAAATCTCCCCTGCTTAATGATTGCTAACCCCCAATGGGAAAAAATTATTGAAACTGATGCTTCTGATATTGGATTTGGTGGAATCCTCAAACAAATTGATCCCCAAATTAAACAAGATTATCTTGTTAGATTTTATTCTGGTAAAATGAATAATGCACAAAAGAATTATTCTACTATTGCAAAAGAAATTCTTGCCATTGTTAGAAGTGTTCTTAAATTTCAGAATGATTTATATAATTAGAAATTTATTATTAAAACAGATTGTCAGTCTGCAAGATTCATATTTATAAAAGATTTTAAACATGATGTATCAAAACAAATGTTTGCCAGATGGCAAGCTCATTTAGCACCTTTCGATTTTCAAATTATTTATAAACGAGGGGAAGAAAACCATCTTCCTGACTTCTTAACTCGTGAATACCTGACATGTCTAAATCTTCAGGAATGAGTACACCTGGACGTGGTTATCTTTCCTCTTATAGAGGAAGAGGAGGTTGGGGAAAACCCCCTAATCTACGATGGAAGAAATGATACCTCCAACACTATTCTTCAACATGGGAAAAAGAAGCTTATAGCTCAAAGCTTTTCTGGAAGTAATACTTCTAGTAATCCAAAAGATCCACTTCATGATGAGTTTCAAGAATTCTTGAAACAAAAACAGCAGAAATATTGCCAATATTGCAAAAGATGATGATGATTCACATCTTTACATTGAAAATCTTAATAAAGAGATCATTCTTCTCATAGAAGAAAAGGACTCACAATGGGCAGATAACCCATGGATAATCATGGAAAGATATTTGAGTAACAACTCTTTATCATATGGTTCATACAAACCAATGAAAATATGCTCGTTCATATGAAGAGTGTTGAGATCAACCATTTTTCTTCAGGAAATGAAAAAGATAAAGGAAATTATAGTTTCTCCAAAATCATTATTAAAAAGATTATATCTTTTGAAGAATGGGGAATTTCTCCCCTAAATGAGAAAGAAATGTTCTCCCAAAATAATACGAATTTTAAATTCAACTATTTTGATTATATAGAAAGTTTTTATAAAATTTTTTACTTTGAAAACAAAAAACAAAGACATTCTTGGTTGATTAAGATATGTGAAAATATTTTCCACAAACCAATCCCTACTTGGTTTTTTTCTTGGTGGAGAATTTTTGGACCATCAACAAACATTTTGCCTGAAAAATTCAGCAGTCTTATGAAAGCATGGGTAGCCATTTCTCCCAGCATTCAAAATAAAGAGAAATATATTGAAGGAAAAACTTCCTGCATATTTTTTATTGAATTTGGTATTCCATGGATCTCGAAGTGGAAACCAACTTTTGGTTATACCAACTACGGTGCTCCATGCTAATGGAGAATTGGTATGCGTAAATTCTGGGAAAAACTCATGCGCCTAGATACAGAAACAGGAGAGATATTTGGCTCCGAAACCATTGAAAAAATAAAAGAAAAAATCAACATTTACAGAAATGATCAAGAAAAACGAGAGGAGGATGAGAATACTAGTCCTTTCAAACTCTTTGCTCAGAAATATTCTGAGATCTATCCAAAGGAAAAAATCATTGATATTTTCCTCGAGCAAATGAAGAAGGATATATCTAAACAGATTAGAAGTTCAGAATCAGATGCTTCCATGAACTCCGATTCAAGTTTTACCAAATCAAATAATCCTATGCAAGAAGCGCAAGACCCGGAGGATGATATTGATGATGATATTGAAGACCTCCCAGACATTGATAATGAATTTGAAAAGTTTAAAGACTCTCTCTTAAAGTAATGAAGATGACGACAAAAAATAAAAGTATGAGCATTATTGTCCTTCATAATGGGCAAATTGCTAATCACCTTTTTGACTTATGAGTCATTTCTTTGTTGTGGTAATTGTTGACCTTTTTGACTTCTAAGTCATTTGTTTGGTGAAATATCACCTTTAGTTTTATTTTCTATTTTGAAATCCGGGGTTTCATGTCCGTGATTTCTCTACTTATAGGCTTGTCTTTCATTTTGGAAAGGCATTCAGTTTTTCTGCCTTTTCTCCTCTCTCCCAAACCACTCTTTTGTAAAAACCTTGTGTTATATAAATAAAAGCTTGCTGCTGGTTTTCTTTATCCTTGTGAGTATTTTAATTTTCTGTATTTAAATTTTGTTATTACTTTATTTTCAGTTTTTGCCGCCTATATGGTCGGCTAGATGATATATGTGCTAGATCATGGCTTGACTAAATATAGTTTCTGCTAACATGGTAATAATGTCATTTTAAATTCAAAAATTTTAAGTCGTGTTGAAGCTTGAATGAATCAGTTTGGTTAAATATACTTTGTGCCCTTTGTCCTTGTTGCCATCATGTCCAGGAGCGACGCAGGCGTTGTTGGGACTTTTCAGGGTTTTTCTTGTATATTTAAGCAACTGATTTGCTTTCATTGCTTTTGATAAACTTTTTAATTTCTGGAAAAACAGTATAATTGAAGATTATAACATTCCAGATAACCTGGATCTACTTAATAAGTGGACTATCCCTAAAATCGAACCAAGATTGGTTTACAAATTAGGAACCTTTGAAAAAATAGGTCTTAGACAAATTGTTAAAACAACTGAATCATCAGTTCCTCTTCATGATGAAGAAATGGTTATAAGACTACTTAATAAAAGTGACTTAATTCCTTTTAAATTCCATAAATTTCTTCATATAGGATGTGTTCAAATTGCCTTCAGACCATTAACTCTTGAAGGATTACCTGATAGTTTCCTTGCTACTCTCAGAGATGGCAGGAATCTAAATTGGAAACAATCCCTTTATGGGAATTATACAATCCAGTCTAGCACATGGTCCAATCTACTTTGATGTTTATCCTAATCTTTCTTTATCTCTTTCAGATGTAAACATCTTAGATGCTTTAACTTTAAATGTTAAAACACATGGGTATAATTATATACAAGGAACAGAAGTCATATGCATTTGTTATAGAGTTTATTATAATCCTCTTTTTACTTTAAATCCTATGTGCAAAAGAGCTGATAAAAATTCCAATGAAACTATTCTTATAGAAACCAATTTCAATAAATCTAAGATTACAACTCGAAGATCTATGAAATGGGAAGAAATTGTTTTTCCAGATAATTGGATTATTGAACAAGCTATTCCTAGAAATCCTATAATAAATGATAGGCTTCAAAATATTGTTCAGACTAATGAATGATCTGTACACATACAATTTGAAAATCGACAAAAATATCTGCCTTCTCTTCATAGATCTAGTTCGAGTCATTCATACATTTCACCTTTTGACCATAATGTGGAGATTCCACAAACTTCTAGAACTTCTACCTCCTTTTCAAGGGAAGATATGAGACCTGAAAAAGAAAGTCATATTGATGAAATTATAATAAACAGAAATAATATTGTTCACAATATTAAAGAAACTGATACATTATCAGATATGAATTTCACAATATAATTTATGGATTTAAACCCAAAAATCAATTTTGCTAAAGGATCTAGTGCAAGAGCACAGATCAATGAAGAATTTTATGATCCCAAATGGGATGAATTTAGATTATGGTATTTCAAAAATTTCTCTAAAGAAGAGTTTGAATACTTTATTAATAGTTTTTATGAATTCTGTGAAAAACATATATTATGTTCCTTGGTTCTTTAATACATTTGTTAAAGAATACATTTCTGTTATTGAAAGAGATTATAAGCTTCAAACAGGACAAATACAAAAATATGTTTTCCCTCCACAATCAGCTTTTCAAATAGAAAAGAATAACAAACAAATTAATTTTACTGCTTTTTCAAAATTACTTGAAAATGATATGCTTCAAATTACTACAAGACATATAAATCAACTTTTTGAAAAACAAAACTTCACCAACCTTTATTTAACTATTCTTGGTGAAGAAATCATATCTTTACAAGATAGAGTAGAAAGAATAATTTCTGTTATAAATCAAATTAAACCGGATGTTCATATACAAACTATAAAGGAAACTGATATAGTTTCCATTGCTTCTTCTTCCATCCAGCCTCCTCCTGAAGTCAGAGAATTTAAATTTAAAAACTCTGCTTCTCAACTTGAAAATTTTATAGAAGAAAAATTTAAAGCCTTTAACATTTCTGCTTTAGATGATGATACGAATAATATTGATGAGATTAATAAAATGAAATGGGCTGACAAGCCTACTCATAATAAATATTATTATAACAGACCAACTCCTTTGGATGTTCTTCATGAAGAACAAGAATATATTATTTCAAATAGTTATAGTGGGAAAAGTATTTATGAATGGAATGTTGATGGAAATACTGAAAAGCATATTTTTACTCTTGCACATCGTATGCTCATGTATAGTACTGTTTGCAAAACTGCTAATAATACTGACAAAAATATTGCCAAAATGATCATAGCTGGTTTTACTGGCCAACTTAAAGGATGGTGGGATAATTATTTAAGTCTCAACCAAAAAAATGATATTTTAGGATCCATTAAAAATGAAAATTCAGAAAAATTGAGAAAAAATAAACTCAACGCCGGAGACCGGCGGTTGACAAGGCGGCAAAAAAAATCAGAAAAAAAAATTCAACGCCGGAATCTGACTGGAAAAAAAATTATTTTATGAAAAAAAAAATATTTTTTCAAAAAAATATTAAAATGGGGGTTAATGTGATATATTTGTTTCAATCCGGGGTCAATGTGTAATATTAAGGAAGTTAGAGCATAATGGATGGAATTGATAAGAACTATATTATAGAGCGTATTTTAGACTAAATACATGGGGATGAATTTTTTTGAAAGACTGTTTTTTTTGTGGACCAATGTGCATTTAAGTCCATTGTCATGTTCCTTTTTGCCATTTTTTGTGGACTAATGCTAAAAATGACTTGCTAAATGATTTTACGTAATTCATGTAAACCAACATGAAATGCAAGAAAGTCTATTTTCTTTAATTCATTTCGTGTTTTCTTACACGAAATGCTTTGATACATTTCGTGTAATGCAATACGAAATGAAACAAAAAATAAAAAATTACATTCATTTTGTTGCATTTCGTGCAAATTTGCACGAAACAAAAGCTCCTGTTTCCTGCAACTTTGCACGAAATGTTTGATTCGTGCTTCAAAGCACGAAACATAACCCAATATTATTATTTTATAATCTTTTCAGCGATTCAGCCAACAAATCTAATCTAATCAATGCAATTTCTTAACTAAACATAATACGATGTTAAATTTAAGTAAAAAAATAGTTATTTACATCAAATGGTTGTCGTTTAATGCTCGAGAATTCAATTTGGCTTTGAGTTTTGGAGAGAGCTTGAAATTTGTTTTCTTGAAAACCTAAAAATGAAATAACCCTAACTAGTTTATTTTATTTTATTTTGAAAGAAAATATAGTTTTTTCAATAATTCCGTGTGATTTTTATTTTTTTTCGCACAATGTGCGCTCGAAATTAGGTTGGATGTTGAATAGAATAACAATTTAATTTGTAATTTTGCACCCCGGGAAAAAAAAAACAATAAAAAATGAAATCTATATAATATATAAAAGTTGAATTCCATCCTTAATTGATTGACATTTGGCAATTTTAATTGATAACATGCATTAATTTCATCCCATGTGGCAAATTAATTGGTGAAAATAAATCATAAAAAAACATGTCATCATTTCCAAAATTAAAGGTAATTAAAATATTTTATTATTTTATTAATATATTTATATACTACCATTTATAAAATGTCTAAATATATCAACTTTCTTGGAAATTATAAATAAATTTATTTTTGAACTTAATTTTAATACTAATTAATTTAATTTAAATTTTTTTTTTTTTTTTTTTGGTAATGCAGGAACCCGCAGCCAACCATATAGGTGCACTGGGTAAACCTACACTCTCGTATAATAGCTTGCAAACCATACGAGAGATGTAAACCACACTAGGCTAACCATGTGTGACAAGCTCGACCTAGCGACCGTTGGCAAGGGGATTCGAACTAGGCTAACCATGTGTAAATAATTGATTATTAAATATTTTAACACCGTATATATCTCACTATATACCTTAAAAAAACGGGGCTGCATTTTTCCATCAAAGTGTCGTTGTTGCGAGATTCCACGACAAGAAGACTTCGCTCACCTTTTTCTACAATCGGACGTGGCTCAGGGAGTTTGGCAGTCTTATGCCTCGATTTGGCATAAACCATATCATTATGGGTCAATGCATCACCTTATTAGAACTTGGACGTCCGGTCATAGTCTTCGTACGCAGGATGGGTTGATTGCTTTGGGAATCTTGTTTTTTGGCTGCTGGGAGATTTGGAAAAGTCGGTGTTGTGCTATTTTCGAGGACATTCCTATGAATACGACAACCATCGTACGGAATATGACGCAACATCTGAAAACTCTAAATGACGCCATACAAGTTCGGGCATCGGAGGATAAGGAGGCGCGTATTGTCATCCAGTATCTCAACTTCAGAATCAAGACTTCAACGATGCTTAAGGGCATCTGGATTAAATGGCAGCCTCCATTCCCTCCCAAGGTTAAACTGAATGTTGACGGCTCAATGAAGGAAGAATTTTGTTCAGGTGGTGGCGTGGTTCGCATCTCTACTGGAAACGTGGTTCAAGGATTTTCTCACTTTTACGGCAAAGGATCTCTTCTGTTAGCAGAAGCTCAAGCTATATTAGATGGGTTGATTATATGTCAGGAATTAGGAGTCGAAGAATTGATTTTTGAATCAGACTCAAAGCTCGTATTAGACATGATACTTAACAAGGCTACCGTGGCATGGGAGATTCACTACATTATAACTTGCATTCGGCAGCTTCTTAAAGACTCTTGGGGTGGTCAACATGTTTATAGAGAGGCAAATGGTGTAGCCGATGAATTAGCTAAGCTGGCTCATGATCATAAGGAGAAGAAACGGTATTCAGCAGGTGAATTTCCTCGTCAAATTCAACCCTCCATTTTATTAGATCGCGTCGGAATGCAGCGGTTCCACAAAACTTCGAAGCTCAACTGAAGATGGTTTTTATGATTACCTACAGCCTCTTTCAACTCTGTAGTGGTGGATGTTTGTTTATTTGCAATAGTAACCGGTTTTGGGGCCTTTTAGATATTTTTTATAATTTAACTAGCTATTGGGTTGCTACTCTTAGTATTATCTTATTTCGCCCACATTTGGGTCAAATTGTAATTAGAAAAGTTAGGAGAATCCTTGGCTTTTTATTACCATTGTACGGGTACTCTTTCCTTGTGCTAGGCCCACAAGGTTTTAACGAGGCCCCAAACTAGAAATTGGAGATCTCCTCGCACTGCCGTCTTCCCCCTTTCGGGTCGGTGGTTTTT
>NW_012193396.1:71140-125950 GCF_000504015.1 Erythranthe guttata
AAAAGACGAAAAAAAAAAAAAAAAGTTTCAATCCACCACCACCACCACCACCATTTCAAAGTTAATTGGCTTAATTATATTGAGATCCCCAATTCTGAACCTATATGCATTGTTATGCTTTCAATTCACTATTGCTCAAAATCCGCCGCTGGAGATTGCACAAAATCCACTGCTGGAGTTAGTTTTCAGGGCAATGGTTGCTTCGGAGTTTTTGACCGGGATTGGTTGTGGAAGAAAATAAAGAATGAAAAAGAAAAAACAAAATTGAAGAGAAATATGTCACTCCAATTAAAGAAAATGGAGAACATGGGTAAACCGATGAATCAGATTATATTATATGACTATTTTTAAATTTCTGACAAATAAAATATTGAAAAAATTCCCATCTTAAAATCCCTCAAACTACAATTAAGTGTCAACTAAGTCGTAATTAAAGGGTGCATTCTTCTATTTTTTTTCAATTTAAGGGTATAGAGTGTCAATAGTGTCAATGGTGCATGTAATTCGATGGTGCAAAGTCCTACCGAAATTAAGCCTCAAGTATTGAAAATAAATAATAACTAATTTTCACTATTTCTGCTATATTTATATATATGTTCACATGATGGTACACGACGGCTCATAGCTTGGACTCCTCATTTCATAAATTGGGTATTGCGGGAATCCGTCGTACGACGTCCACACCACCGCCGGCTGCGGGGCGGGTGCAACCACGGCGGCGGCGGCGGTAGCGGGCGCCTCATTCTTGGCCTCACCCACGCTCACAAGCTCTGCGTAGGCAACGTTCTTCCTCAGCTGCCGCGTCAGCTCCACTGCGTCCACGTCATCTCCGACAACCTCCACCCTGTCCCTTTCCTGCCCCGTTAGAGCGGCCGATTCAACACCTGATATTCCGACCGATATTTGCATGGCCTTTGTTCGAGATTTGTCGTCGTTCATTGACACCTTAACCACAATCTTCGTCTGCAATTCATCAAGCAAATTAAATTAAAACAAACAATTTAGTTTCAAAATCAAGAACAAAGAATCTAATAAAAGGAAGAGCTTGAAGTTTAATTTATGCTAAATACCTTCATTTTTCTTGAATTTGTTGGACTTTTAAGATGGTCTCAATGTAAGGATCGAAGAAGGCAAAAAAAAAAAAATTAGATTTGCGAGAGGAGTGGGGAATATTTGTTACGAATTGGGAAGAAAGAGAGAGTGGATATTTATAGAGCTATAAATGAAATTTGAGGACTAATCTCATACGCGTAAACTAAGGCTCATTCCAATTAATTAGATATCACTTTCATCGAGAACAATTTAAAGACTTGTTTTTTCCATATAATAATAATATTTTTGTGGACACCGAAGCTAAGGTCGTTTTCCATGCAATTACCAAGAAAATGCTATTTACTTGTGAGGAAGAATAGGCACTACCAAACACATCTCAAGACTCAGGTCAACCCCACCAATACTGTTTAATTGATTTTTCAATCTCCTGTAGAATTCCATTTGGAATAAGAAAACAACCCTTAACATAAGATGGGTCGATTTAAGTACAACTTTAATTAACATCTCCTTATCCGCTTTTGATAAAAAATTCTCACCCCATCCCTTTATCCTAGACCGAATTTAGTTCAACAAAAAGTTCACTACTTGTCTTCTGTGGAAAACATGCACCCATCAAAACCCAATTTAATGAAATTTCATCATTCGAATCCAAATTAAATGAGTATTACACATTGACTCCAATTATAACAAATATTACATATTAATCCCATTTTTGTCAATTTTTTTGATATATCTTTTTAAAGGCCAAATGGTAAAGAGAGAAATGACAAATGACTTAAATGCATATTGGTCAACACAAACAAAAAGTCTTTCAAATAAATTCATCCCCATCTCTTTAGTCTAAAATACCCTCCATAATATATTTTGTTATCAATTTCATCATTTATACTCTAACTTCCTCAACATTATACATTGACTCCGGATTTCAACAAATATATCACATTAACCCCATTTGAATAATTTTTTGAATTTTTTTTTTCAGAATTTTTTTCGGCCAGATTCATGCGTTGATTAGGCGTTCTCCGGCGTTGACTTTTTTTTTTCAAAATTTTTTTTTCTGAATTTTTTTACCGGCCAGTCTCCGGCATTGACTTCTTTTTTTTTTGATTTTTTTTTCTTATAAAAAAATTATTTTAATTAATACTACTGTCTTGGCTGCTAAATTACTGTCTCAAACATTGCTGCTAAATTACTGTCCCAAACATTAATATTATTGCATGAGACAGTAATAATACGGTCGAGATAATAATATCACGGTCGAAGACAGCAAAATAGCAGGTCAAGACAATAAAATTAATTAATACAGTAAAATTATTGTCTCATACAGTTAAATTCATGTTTCACACAGTAATTTAGCAGCCAAGACAGTGATATTGATTAAAATAAGTTTTTTAAGAAAAAGTAAATTCAAAAAAATAAAAGTCAATTAACAGTTAAATTACTATTGTAGACAATAATTTATCATCCAAGACAACAATATTAATTAAATAATTTTTTTAAGAAAAAATAGAATTTCAAAAAAGAAAAAGAAAGAAAAAGTCAATTAACATTATCAAGAAATGCAAACTCGATCGAAGAACATCCTTGGTGCTAGCAGTGAGGAGGAAAAATCCACCCATGATCAACCACGAATTGTAGGAGCTCAAAGGCCATCACCTCCGATCCCTCCCGCTATATTGTACTGTTGACAATTACACCAGAGTCGCTTCGCATAATTATGGAAGAAATTACAAAGTAGGTGGTTGGGGAAGCTGTAGCGAAATTTATGACTGCCCATAATGGAGTAGAACATACATCTCCGAGCCGCGCCTCACATGCATATAGTCGAATTGGGTCACTTAAGAAAGCAACACTATCCGTATCTAGAAGACACGCTAGACACCCGACCAATTTGCATTAAGAGGCTGGAAGTCGAGCTTCTCAGCCGGAAAAGTAAGAGGAAGTTCTTCCCAAGTGAAAAACGCCCAAGCCGCCAAAGACTCAGTGACCAACTGGACAACAAGACTCAAGCATTCCAATTGCAACTGCATTGTCTTATGTTGCCACCTCCGTCGCTGAAGGAAGCCTCCAAGGAATTTGGCCAGCTCGGAAAAGTCCTTTCTCTACAGCTATTTTGGCTGAGGCGCTATCTGCAGGTGTGAAGATACCACAACTCCTAGACTATGAGAGAACGGGTGATCCGCACGACCACATGCAAAAGTTCATAGCTAAAGGAAACTTATACGGTCTAAGTGATGATGTGTATTGTGAAATTTTCCGAACAACCCTATCGGGAAATGCTTTGAAGTGGTTCAATCAACTTCCTGCAGGTACTGTTGAAAGTATGGAGCAATTGACTCATAAGTTTCTTGACCAATTTTCCATAAACAGAAAATACCCGAGAACGCCAGCTTATTTATTCACTATTATTCAACAAGAGCATGAATCGTTAAGAGAATACGTGCAACGTTTCTCTCAAGATGTACAGGAAATCCCAACTATTGATCATGTTGTTTTTGTTGGAATAATCAACAAAATTTACTGCACTGGCGGTTCAGAGAATCTATTGCAGGAAGACCGCCATGCAATCTTGTCGAGTTACTAGATAGGGCGGATAAATATATTCGCATTGAAGAGAAGACGAGCTTGACTCGGAAGAAGTGTAAACGTGAAGAAGGGCGACGCGAGATGCCCAAGAAAGAGGATCTTCGTGTTACTCATTATAGAACTCAACAATTCATACCTCTTAACGTGCGACTCAGTGAGGTGCTTGTTATAGTGCACCAAAAAGGTTTGGTCCAACCTCCAAGGCCCGTGAAGGAGAGTACGAAAGGGAGAAATCGAGTAAATTTTGTCGTTTTCATCGCGACATAGGGCACGATACGGAGGACTGTTTCAATTTGAAACAAGATATTGAAAGATTAATACAACTAAGTAGCACGATCGTCAACAGGAAGAAAGAGGATGAGATATCGCCGAAATCGCTAGCAACTAATTGGTCGCCATGATGGAGAGCGTCAACAAGGACATCGTGAGGATAATTTACCCAGAGTTGGAACCATAAACGTGATTTCAGGAGGTCCTTCTTGTGGCGATTCAAGAAATGTCAGACGAGCTTTAATGTGAAAGGCTAAGAATACTCATCTTATACAAAATAGTGCATCTCCCCCAAGTTGGGCGAAATCAGTCTTTCCAGTGCAAAGTCTTTCAAGTGCAATCAGGTGGCCAAGGTTTGACGTTTGGCGATTTTGATTTAGAAGGAAGCCAACGAGAGGAACATAATGATTCACTTGTCATTTCAGCATCCTTATCCAACTTTTGGTTGCGCAAAATATTGGCCGATGGTGGTAGCTCTGCTGATATTGTCTTCCATGATGTTTTCCAGGAGTTGGGAATCGCTGACGCCCAACTTGCAGCGGTCAAAACCCTTGATCGGATTCACATGTGAAGTTGTGGAAGCGCTCGAACAAATTACACTATCTCTTTCCCTTGGGAGATTTCCCAGAAGAGTAACTCGAATGGTGAAATTTTTGTTAGTCAAGTCATCGTCAACCTACAACGTGATTTTATGGAGACCAAGCATTCATCAATTTCAAGCAGTGACTTCAACGTATCATATGAAATTGAAATTCCCGACTCCCCAAGGAATCGGTGAGGAAGTTGGAGAGCACCGCATCGCGAGAGAATGCTATGCTAATACTATTCAAAGAACGATGGGACCTTTGAAACAACAAGGTGGACGAGGCCACATATCTTTGAAATCTCGAGGCAAAGAGAAGTTAGCATGTTCATCAACATATGAAGAAATGCATTTTATTGAAAATCAACCTGACGAAGACATGCGTCTGGCGGCAGCTGAAACATTATAAGCAATTGAAGTGGTACCGGGGGATCCATTTAAAGTGACCAGAATTGGAGCTGACTTAGCGCCTGAGGTGGAAGAGGCAATTATTGTTTTCTTACGAAGCAATTCTGATGTTTTTGCCTGGAGTGGAGAAGATCTACCGGGAATACCTGAAGAATTCACTATGCATCATTTGGATGTAGATCCTAATGCAAGACCAATCAAACAAAAGAAAAGAGCCTTTAGGCCAGTTAGGAGTCAGTATATCAAGGGTGGCTCGCTAATCTTGTCCAATCTTGTCCTAGTAGAGAAAAAAGGAGGCAAGTGGAGGTTATGCGTGGATTTCGCACATTTGAATAAAGCTTGTCCAAAAGATCCATATCCTCTATCAAGAATTGATTTATTGGTAGATTCAACATCAGGTTGCGAGTTGCTGAGTTTCATTGATGCTTATTAAGGATATAACCAAATATGGTTAGCCTCGGAAGGCCAGGAAAAAACAAGCTTTGTAACCGACCAAGGAATCTTTTGCTATGAGGTAATGCCCTTCGGACTGAATAGCGCTGGAGTCACCAACCAACGCCTTGTCAACTCAATGTTTTATGGCATGCTGGGACGCAACATGGAAGCCTATATAGATGACATGTTAGTTAAGAGCGTTATCTCCTCAAAGCATACTAATGATCAAGATGAGTGTTTTACTATTTTGAGAATGTATTGAATGAAGCTCAACCCTGAGAACTGTATATTCGGAGTCAGAGGAAGAAAGTTTTTGGGTTATTTAATCTCGCAACGAGGAATAGAGGCTAATCTAGAAAAAATAGAAGCTATCATAAAAATGTCGCCTCCTCGGACTTTAAAACAAGTGCATGAACTAACAGGCCGGATGGCTGCTCTCGATCGGTTTTTATCTCGATCAAGCGAAAAGGGACTACCGTTTTTCTAAATTCTCCATCAAGGGAAGCGTTTCAGTTTCTCCGATGAATGCCAGCAAACATTTGAAGATTTAAAGAAATATTTGAGTTCGCCACCCTTATTGAGTAAGCAAGAAACGGGAGATATATTGTCCTTTTATCTAGCGGTGGCGTCAGAAGCAGTAAGTGTTGTTCATGTAAATCAAGTGAATCGTGAACACCATCCAGTATACTACATTAGCCGAGTACTGCAAGGAGCTGAGCAACGCTATAGCAATATGGAGAAGCTGGTTTTTCTATAGTAACGACTGCTCGGAAATCGCGCCCGTACTTCCAATCTCATCATGTGGTAGTTTTATCCAACCACCGTTTAAAGCATATATTGTCAAGTCCCAAAGCGTCGGGAAGAATGGACAAGTGGACTGCCGAATTAAGCCAATATGGATTGGACTATAATCCTCACCTGGCTATAAAAGGCTCAAGTGTTGGCAGATTTCCTCGTTGAGATGGCAGGATTCGAAGAAAGCAATTCGGCTCCAACCTGGCTAGCTTATGTTGATACGAAGCTCGATCTCCACGCTTCAAATAACGAGGCGGAATACGAAGATTTTATAACAAGGATCCGTTTATCCCTAGCTGCTAGAGCCCGAAAGCTTGTTATACATAGTGATTCGCAACTTCTAGTGAATCAAGTCTCGGTAGATTATGATGCAAAAGAAGAAAAGATGGTGAAATACCTTGTCATAGCCAAAAAGTTATTATCGCGGCTTGAGGATTTTGAAGTCAAGAAAATTCCGCGAACCGCCAAAAATGGAGCAGACGGTTTATCTAAACTGGCCAGCTCAATGTCTAATATTAATAGCTGGTGGATTACATTTTTAGTTTTTCTAGGTCGAAAATTGACACTTTAGATGTAGTGATGTGCAATGAGGCTGCTGAGCTGACATGGAAAGATGAGTTGGTGCAAAACCTAACATTAGGAGAACTCCCATCCGACCAATCTCAAGCACGTAAAATATGTACCCGAGCCGCTCATTTCACCATGGTGGATGATGAGTTATAGAAAAGAGGTTTCACTCCACCATTTCTGAAGTATTTGACGCCACAAGCAGCGGTCTACGTACTTCGAGAAATTCATGATGGTATTTGCGGTAATCATCTCGGGAGGAAAACATTGGCGGGAAAGGCACTTTATCAGTTACACGCCAATATAGCCCATCAACCGGCCGCATTACTTCAACCAATGGAGTGTCCCATACCTTTTGCCCAATGGGGTATCGATTTGATAGGCCCATTTCCACTGGCTACAAGACAAATGAAGTTTCTCATCGTGGCCGTCGACTATTTTACTAGGTGGGTAGAGGCTGAACCAGTCGCCAAAATTTCTGAAAAAGAAGCTATCAGTTTTTTATGGAAAAATATTGGTTTGCAGATTCATTAATATGAGATAATGGAACGCAATTCGCCGGTTCAAAGTTGAAAGATTGGTGTGAAGGCTTGCACATCAAGCATTTTTTTTACCTTAGTATACACTGGTGAATTACTTGTAAATCCTATAGTCTAATTGTCTACAATATTATAACAAAATGGATATTATACAAAAGGATTTTAATAATGATGAGTGAATAGTTGTGAAAAATTCCCCAATTATCAAATGCCAAATACCTCGATTTTCTATTACTTTACTACTTTCAAGTCTCATCGGACTTAAAGTACAAAACCAAATGATCTTAAAAAAAAAAAAAAAAAAGATCACCTTAATTACAGTAAAAGAGATCGGAAAACCAAAACCAAGAAACTATGCCTCAAGTATTGAAATTTGAAAATCAATAATAACCTATATATATTTATATATATCACATGATGGTACACGACGGCTCATAGCTTGGGCTCCTCATCTCATAAATTGGGTATTGCGGGAATCCGTCGTACGGCGCCGCGTACGACGTCCAGACCACCCCCGGCTGTGGGGCGGGCGCAACCACTGCGGCCGCGGCGGCGGTGGCGGGCGCCTCCTTCTTGGCTTCGCCCACGCTCACAAGCTCTGCGTAGGCAACATTCTTCCTCAACTGCCGTGTCAGCTCCACCGCGTCCACGTCATCGACGCGCCTTTTAGCGATTTATTTAGCAACGAACCATTTTTGTTGCTAAATACTCAATAGCGACAGATTTCGGCCAATTTGCGACAGATTCGTCCGTTGCTAAATGGCAATTTTCTAGTAGTGAATCTTCTTCTGCAATTCATCAAGCAAATTAAATTAAAACAAACAATTTAGTTTCAAAATTAAGAACTAAGAATCTAATTAAAGGAAGAACTTGAAGTTTAATCTCTACTAAAATACCTTCATTTTCTTGAATTTGATGGACTTTTAAGATGGTCTCAATGTAAGGATTGGAGAAGACAAAAAAAATTAGCTATGTGTGAAATTTATGTCACGAATTGGGAAGAAAGAGAGAGTGAATATTTATAGAGCTCTCAATGAAATTTGAGGACTATTTTCCTACGCGTAAACTATGGCTGATTCCAATTAGATGTCACTTTCATCGAGAACAATTTAAAGACTTTTTTTTTTTCTCTTTTCTCAAAAAAAATAAAAAAAAAAGACTTGATTTTGTAGATACATTAATGAGTCAATGACTAAATTTTCCTAATGAATTTAAGTATTACAATAATTACCACATGTTTGTTTGAAAAAAATACAGTCTGGTGGGGTACTCTGAGTTTTATGTTACACTTGAGTATGTACGTGATCAAATATAATATGATAGGGTTGTTCATGGGTCGGTTTTACCCGACAACCGACCCATTATCGGCCCGACTATTGCGGCCGATAATTACCCATCAACCGACCCGTTCTGGTCGGGCCGATAATATCAACCTACCCATGCATAGTCGGGTCGGTTATGGTTTCTGAAATATTGAAAAGTTGGTTGGCCGATATTACCCGACCAACCGACTTTTTTTTTTTTTTTTTTTTTTTCTAGCCTTTTGACCCTACATATAATTTTTGGGCAATAATGTTTGAGTTTTTTGGAGATGCTAATATTTAGAATGTGTTTTTGTATTTGAAGTAGTTTGAATAATTGAATCAGACCTCTTTTTTTTTCAAATATTAGAATCTCATTGATTGTCCACGAAGAATTCTCGTTCTTTTTTTTTTTTTTTTTTTTTTATATCTCACATTAAACAAAGATCAAAGAAACCAAACAAGAAGAAACAAGCCAGAATATATCTATAACATAAATATGTGGGATTCTTTATATTTGTTAGAATACTATTTATGAATGAAAAAAAAATGAAGTTTTTCTCGAGAATTATTTAATGAGAATAGTATTTTTTTTTCCTCATAAATTGAAAATCTGATTTTTTTTTTTTAATGTGGCCGATATCGGCCGATAATTTGCAACAATAGTTTGATATTGCAATTTTTGGTTGGTCGGGTCGGGCCGATAATCGGCCGATATTCAACCGACCCGACCCATGAACAAACCCTTTCAAAAAACAAATGCAAAACGGCGTCGTTCCGGTTCGATATTGCAATTTTTGCTCTGCGTGCACTTTCACCCCCACTCTCCAATTTAATTTTCCTTTTTCTTCTTTCAAAAAACAAATGCAAAACGGCGTCGTTCCGGTTCGATATTGCAATTTTTGCTCTGCGATCTTTTTCTTTATCGATTTTCTTTCCGCTGAAATTCCCACTCTCTGTGGGCCCCCGGTCGGTGAATTGATATATATATATATATAGTTATGGAGTAGGCGAAGCTACCTGTTACATCAATAGGGTGACTTAATATGTGTTTGTATTTATCTCTTGATCAAATGTGACTTTCTTTATTTATCAAAAACAAAAATGTGACTTTCATCATATAATAATATCTTTTTGTGGACTCGGAAGCTAAGGTCGTTTTCCATGCAATTACCAAGAAATTGCTAATTACTTGTTAGGAAGAATCGCCACAACTAAACACAACTCAAGAGTCAAGACTCAGGTCAACCCGCGGCTCATATTCTTCTAACAAATTAAAATACAGATAAATTTGATTAATCCTACTTTGCATCATGAAATAAACTACTTTGGCACTTTACACCCTCGAAATAAATTAATAACATTTTGCACCCTCAAAGCACGATAAATCATGCATAATGCATCTCAAATGAATTTTTGAAGCTAATAAATGTAATTTAATATTGTTTAGTGATATTTTTGTACGATGCTAAATGTCAAATTAATTTTTTTTATTCATCAATCATTTTGAAACTATAAAGTGCCAAAAATAAAAATACATCACATCAACGTATTTAAAATTTACATTTTTTTATCACGAAAAATTATTTTACGAAAAAAAAATCTTCTGCTATTTCGTTATCAAGTTATCTCAAAATCATATTTCTTCCAAATTTGATTACCTAATATTTTCATCTAATAAAAGATCCATCAATTGAATAATTTTGTGTTAAATTTTTATTTATTTTGTAACAAAATAGAGTTTTTTCAATAATCCGATGTGATTTTTATTTTTTCGCAGTTTATGCGCTCGAAATTAGGTTGGAGTTTGAAGAAAATAAAATTTTAATTTATTATTTTGTATCCTAGAAAAAAAAAAACTCAATAAAATTGAAATTCTCTTTATATTCAATTCAGAATTCATTGTATTGAAGATGCATAATGTTGTGGTATTGTTTTTAAAGGGTGGAAAGAGTCAAAAGACGTGATTTCAAGAGTGCAATTAAGCCCGGAGAAATTTATGAACATGGTTGAAAACTGGTACTACATGCATCATATACACATACGCTAAATAGAAACGAAACTATTTTTCAAAGTAAAGCACTAAACTCTGCTTGTTATATTTTGTTAAATATTTATAAGGAATTACTTTGTTAAATTCGCCGCGTACGGCGTCTGTTACGCGCTGCCCCACCGTCGTCCGACTCGATCTTTACTGCGCATAGTGGTGCTTTGTGAAACAGGAAAGATAGAGAAAAGGGGGATAAAAGTAGGTTTTTTGAGATGGGTTTCCTGTGGAAGGAACGAATATCAGGTGAATTAGCAGCAGAAATTGAAACCATTTTTTATATGTGGTGGTGCGGAATGAATTTAATTTTTTTTGATGAGTTTATACTTCAATCATAAGTAGCTATCATTTTTATTGATTGTTTGGAAATAAGGGAAGAAGGTGGCGGTGGGTGCTTTTGATCGAAAACGAAGAAGGGTGGATCCGATTTTCTTTTTAAGGTTTTTTGTTTGAATGGTATGTGTGATGGTAATGGTATGCTGTGGCGGGTGGTGATGATGAGGAGAAGATCTAGGGTTTTTTGGTAGATTGGGCGGAGGACGGCACATATAGAGAAATTCGTGCATGGTGGACCCTTAATCGACTACGTACGTGTTTAATAGTCAATTATGCTGAATCGACTATGTTGAGTAGTCGATTAAGGTTAATCAACTCCAATTTTTAATTTTTTTTGCATTTTTATTATTGATTCCAATTGTATAAATCAATTGTAATGTTTGTATATTTTTTTTGCATTTTTATTATTGATTCCAATTGTATAAATCAATTGTAATGTTTGTATATTATTTTTGCATGAAAAATATAGTTAATTTTGCATTTTTTTTTGTAGTTGTGATTAGTTATTTTTAGTAGTCAAATTCTTAATCGACTATTCTTCATAGGCGATTAATATACCTGATAGACAAATAAAAAAAAATTAAATAATTTCCTTAATCAACTATGTTTGATAATCGATTTTCCTTAATCGACTATGCTTCATAGTCGATTAATAAAACTGATACATAATTTTTTTTGAAAACGAAAAAAAACGGCTGATAACAAGCGCGTGACACAATGGTGATGTAGGCGCGTGATGCAATGATGGTGTGGCGGACGGGGGCAAAACTGGAAAAATATAATGACTGAAAATGGATGTGAACTTTTCTCAAATGAAGCAAAATATTTTGGACATCTCCTCATTAAAAGAAGTAATGGGGAGTGTTTTCATAGAGCCCAAAAAATAAAATATAATTGGTGGAAAAAGACAAAATATTTTATTTTATTACTAAAATAATATATATAGATGGCGGCCTAATACACATAAAACTGACAATTTAAATTACTTACAGTTTTTTTGCAGTAAGCTACTATACATTTATTTGTGCAATACTTAGGGCCCTATTTGGTTAAATTTATTTTCAATAGTTCATAAGTTTGTACGTCTTATGAGTTGTTTTAAGAGTTAATAAGTTGAAATGCCTTATTTTTAAATTTTATTTTTAATGTGTTTGGATAATGATATCATAAACTGTTTTCACTCATTATAAGATCATAAATAAAAGGCTAAATGAGTGATATCCCCCTACTTCTGAAAATATATATGAGGAGGTTCAGTATTTTTTTTCGCCCTAGTCAAAAACTCAAATTCTGATATTAATTGGTGAGACCCACTGGGCAACTTAAAGTACATGTTTTGCCCTTTAGTTGCCTTAACCTTATTTCTTCCTATTCCACCCATACAATCACATCTCTCCCTCTTTCTATCTCTCTTCATCTTTCCCTCTCTCTTCACCTCTCCCTCTCTCTAACTCACTCTTACCAAAATCCAGCGACAAAAAATGGCTCCAAGGGCAGCTGAAAAGAAGGCGGCCATCGGCGGATAGAAGAAGAAGAACAGGACGAAGAAGAGCGTGGAGACGTACAAGATCTACTTCTTCAAGGTGTTGAAGCAGGTCAATCCACAAACCCTACACCCACCAAATGCCGCTCGCCCTCTAGCGCCGCTCCTCCTTTGGCCACTCCTCGGAATTTGTGGAGTTCTTTGTCGTCGTTGCCGTAAGATAAGAGGCTAAAGTCAGGGAAGACGTTAGATAGGAGCGTTGTCGAATATTTGCAGCCGCCGCGAGATCTGAGACCAAAGTACGGGAATATTTATTTTTTGGGTACTTTTCTATTTGCTTCGATTTTTGTGTGTTTGTGGTTTGATCAATAGTTTTGAGTCCTCCGCCGCCGCTGAATTCTCATGTTAAAGTATCTTTCTCCCTATTCCTTTATCTCCTCTCGATCTCAATCTATTTTTTGGTGTTTTTCTAGTGAAAATTCAGTTCCAGCAAAAAAGTTGATGTTGAAGAAGATGGGCAACAACAGGCCGATTTGAGTGAATCAGTTATGTAGTATATAGTCATGTATAGTCATATATAACATATTAAGTTTTTTTAATGTACAGTGATGCTGATGGTGGTTTTAGTTGAAGAATTTATACATGTGATTTCTTAAATATATATTGTGGGAATATAAGTTGACTTGTAATAACAAGATTCAATAGATGATTTTTTGTTTTGTGAATGTTGATTGAATATTCATAAATAACATAACTTTTTTGTTTATAATTTGTTAAATATGTCTGAGCTATCCTTTATAATCGAGAATTAACAATTTTAAGTTGAAAATGTAAAAAATGGTATATGAAAATGTGATGCACGGGGATCTATTCTAAGATTGAAATGCATTAATGTAAAAAATTAACGAACTAAAAAACCCTGAGGATGAATCGAATACGATCGAACAAAAATATAACAAATTCGTATTTTATTTTATCTCCAAAAAATAACAATGTTGTCAACATCATCCACGCTGATATACCACAACCAACTCTAAGAGTTCAATCGAATGAAGACATCAATGTTGCACATTAATCTAAATGTTGGTACAATATACACGAAGCTACGGTTACGAAATATGAAAATACATGTAGACAAAATAGTCCAACAAATTTTTTGAATAACTGAAATATAATAGGATAAAGTCTGAAACATAAAAAACAATATCCATTTTATTTGATTTAACTACTAAATTAAACAAAATAAACGATAAAATAAAATATAAAATACGAAAATTATGATATGAAATATACGATTCACCATCTGATCTAAATAGTAAATAGTACAACTATCTCGTCCAATACACTCGGATTCTTAACATGAAACTTAGTTATCAAAATAATGTTTTATAGCACATGCAGGGACATTGTCTATAACTCATCTAATACCTTGCAATTCACCTGCACATTTTTCATTGTTCATATGCAATCAGTGACACACATCACTTAAATATAAACAACCTAAAAGCGTACAAATAAATACAATTTACATTAAATTACCTTGATAAATAAATAAAAATTCAATGGAGTCGGCAATAACGGACACTAGCATAAAGTGCAAATAAGCCTAACACAACAAAATAATTATACATATGAGTAATAGAAAAAATAAATGCGTTTTTGAATCACAATATACAATTTTTGTGATGTACCTTCATACTCACTGAAACTTCCTTGTAGACGAAATTGCTGGTAACATAAGTCACACGATTCCAGCTTGATGAATTTGTTTATGCCAGCTACACTCTTAACTCTCGCCATTGCGATGATAATTGTCCATGCCACCTCTAATACTAATACTAATATTAATACTAATACTAATACTAATACTAATACTATTGTACGAGATACTAGGAATTGGTTTACGAAGAAATCAACTTGTGATTTTTTCTTAAAAGAGAAGATCTTGACTTCTCATTTGTATTGTTTTGAATACTGTTTTTAGCATGTGAAGGCACCATCCACAAGTTTTATACTTGTGGATAACGATTTAAAAACTTGTGTTATTTATATTCAAATGCAAAATCTTTATCAATACAAGTTTTTGTTTATCTTGTTTAAAGATCTTTGATTTTATACAAGTTGTATATTAATGGCACGAATTTAGAGGCATTGAATGCTTTCAGCTTATATAGAATGACGAGGAGTCGTAGTTTGCTCTTTGTCGGCAGGGCTAGGCCTCGGTTCACAGGTTAATAATGGGTTATGGCCGTAATCCATTGTTACCATGACAAGGTTAGGGATATCCGGGAAAAGTAAACAACTGGAAGAGGGATAAGGGTGGAAGTGCTCACTGGTAAATAGATTCGGGGTAGAACAAGGCACGTGGGAAGGGGAGACGGATGAGGGAGAAGAAGTTGCCATCTTTAACATACACAGTAAAAGAAAAAAAAATGAAAGGGAGCTAGAAAGTAACCTGGTTAAACAAGACGCTGATTTTTTTACTTTGCTAAGGAGGGGGGGTCGAATTACAGGCAAACCGAGGGTGGAATGGAAGAATTATATCAAGAAAGAGTAATGAAAGCGTTTCTGGAATATAGAGAAGATGGTTTTATACACAACTAGCCCAACGGGCTCAAAAATCAAGACCATTTGATTTCGTTGAATCTATGGTTATGGATGGTCCATGTCACTCGTACACGATAGGGGATTGTCCAGTTTTGATGAAGGGTAAGAGACCTAGGTAGAGTATCATGAAAAAGTGACAGGCTTCATTAAATTCCACACATACCTTTTAAGATTGTCGATATCATATGTGGCATTCTGAATTTACCCCTGACGTGGCATTCCAAATATAACATTCAATTGTATTATTGGCAAGAAACTGAATCTTGAGGACCTTCTCTACAGACTAAAAATCACGGAATCTTGATGGTGCTTTTTTTTTTTTTTTTCTAATATCACTCATTTGATTAAGAAGATATTTCATAATTTTTTTCCCTTTGATCTTGTATTGTAAATACATTGTCCATTCTTTCACTTTTCATTATAAAATGCATTTATATTATTGGCAATGAACGTGAATTTTGAGGACCTTTTCAAACATCATGCACGTACATATATTGCAGTGGAGTAGGCATACTATGACTAGGGTAGACTTCTTCTCTGCCTCTGTTCATATTTTTTAGATTATATAATAGGTATTCGGATTATGTAGCCCACCCAATTTTTCATAACTAGCCAACTCAGTACTTAAGAAAATTTAATTTTGAAAAAATAGTACTCTTTTAGAGACACTATGTTTTAATTTTGGATAGATGACGCTTTGATGGAGGTCTAACCAACAGTTTGCAAGATGATCCTATCCAAGTCCCAACCGGACCAGTAACGAGGAGCCGAGCTAAGCAATTCAAGGAGAAGCTTGCTGCATTGATCCAAAATGTCTTAACTAAGAAAGCTTCATTCAATGGTGATAAACAAGGGTGGATTATGCATATTCAAGTGACGGAGTCACCGGACAAGTGTGCGAACCATCCGGGCAAAATAAGAGCAAGCAGGATGAAGATCAAAGCCCACCCTACCTTAAATCCGTGGGTTCATCTCGAATCAGCTCATATTAGTGTGTTTATGGGCCTATTCTATTAAGGCCCTCTTTAATTTCGTGGCTCACTTGTTTAGAGCCTTTATTAAGTAGATTTAGGGTTTTATTTTCCTTTCTTGAAGACTATGTTTTGGGGGCTATATATATATGCCTTCTTTTTCACTGTGAAAGACAGCTTTGATCATTAATTAAATTGTGAGATTATTCTCTCTAGTTCTTTAAGAACTCTTCGAACATATCAGAGGATTCCGTACGTTCACCCGACTTATCAATCAATCTTCCACAATTGATTGTGGGGTCTTCACATACCAAGGTTCTTGTCTCTTTATAGACAACGGGTCGCGGTTCCACCCCCTTTTGATTCCTTCTTTTGGACGGTCCAGGATTTGATAACCGGAGTATTGTTATCGGGTCTCGTCACATGGTTGGTGTGGTTCATATCATTTGGTAATCAGAGCCATCTTCCAAGAAGGTTTCGTCTATCCTTTGAGTCTTTTGCTGTTTTTGTTTCGTTTCTTTCCGTATTCCATATCTTTCTTCCCTTCTAGTGTCATCTTTTCTTCTTTTGTTTTGTTTCCATCATCAAATCTGTTCTTGAGTTATTAAATTCGTCTAGTATCTTGTTCGTCTTGAGTCTATTGTTAAAAAAAAAAAAATCCGAAAAAAAGGAAAATAAGCAAAAATCGAAATTATTTGAAAGGAATAATTCCTTGTTGGTATTGTAAGTAGTGGGAAAGGATCCGAATACTACATCTTAAGTTAGGAAGGGTATATTTTGTTTCCTATCCTCGGGATCCTTGAATATCTTTGTCTTCTACTCCATATATACTTCCTTCCTACACTCTTTTGTTTCCTATAATATTAATTTCGAAATTCAAACAAAATAAATTACTCGTGACTATCCAAAGGTCCTTAATTTCTGCTCATATTCTATTTCGATTCAAGTTCATCTTTCATCTTCTATATCAATTCCTGACAGTTCGTGGTGAACTGTTGCTGAAAATTCTGATATTTGTTGGGTGAGTTTGATTGGGGCTATTGAGAATTTGAGAGGAAAAATGCAAAAGTGGTGAGTTCATAAGAGGGTAAAATCCAAAATTGATTGTGTGCAAACACGAGTGAACTTGAGCGATA
The DNA here is from genome assembly GCF_000504015.1 of Erythranthe guttata. Next base: position 88,258 of record NW_012193396.1, read on the forward strand.
TCCATTTATTGAGTGAAACACGTAAGGGAGTGTGTGAGGTCCATATTTTCTTTCTAACATTGTTTTGCAGGAATCATGTCTAACAATCAAACAAATTTGGAAGACACACATAGGGAGGTTGATCCAAAGTTTATGATGGAGGCGTTGATTAGTGAGATGAAGAGATTCGTGAGGGAAGAGATGGAGCAGATTCATGAGCGGATGGATCAAATGGAAAACTCACAGCAAGAGTTTCCTCAAACCATTCCTAATGTGCAAAGGAGAGGACAAGCTCCACCTAGAGAGGCTAGGGCAGAAGAGGATGAGTATTACAGTGATGACTTCGATGACCAACATTCCGTTGCTGTAAATCGAAGGTTTGGAGCGAGGATTCGCGATGCTCGAAATCGTGAGGATAAAAATTTGGGAAACATAAAGGTGAATATACCATCGTTTCAACGCAGAAACGATCTTGAAGCTTACATTGAGTGGGAGCGAAAGATGGAGTTGTTGTTTGATTGTCACAATTACTCGGAACACAAGAAGGTGAAGTTGGCAGCGATTGAATTCTCCGATTATGCCATCATTTGGTGGGATCAATTAGTGCTGAATAGGAGGAGAAATAGGGAGAATCCAGTGGCAACTTGGGACGAGATGAAATCCCTAATGAGAAAGCGGTTCGTGCCAAGCTACTACTTCCGAGAGTTGTATCAAAAGCTACATAATTTGAAGCAAGGAAATCGGAGTGTTGAAGAGTACTTTAAGGAGATGGAAATTTCAATGATCCGAGTAAATATTGAGGAGGATCGGGAGGCTACTATGGCAAGGTTCTTGGCAGGGCTGAATAGAGAGATTGCTAACATAGTGGAGTTGCAACACTATGTTGAGATGGAGGACATGGTACACATGGCCATCAAGATTGAGAATCAGCTCAAGTGGCGGGTAACAATCCACGATCAGCCCCAAGTTCAAATTCATCTTGGAGGCATAATGTTGTTAGCAAAGATGAGAAGCCAACTATTACTAAACCCAAATTCGAGCCAAAGCAAAACACTACCAACCATGCAGTCCAAGGTAAAATCGATTCTAATACAACTCGGAATCGTGATATAGAGTGTTTTAAATGCCATGGCTGGGGTCACAAAGCAAACCAATGTCCAAACAAGAGAGTTATGCTGTTGCGTGATGATGGTGGGTTTGAGACCGAAAAAGAGGAGGATTCCACACCACCACAAGAGGATGATGGAGAAGAAGAATATGCAGCACATGGTGAACTTTTGGTTGCAAGGAGAGCTCTAAACGTGCAAGCAAAGGGAGATGAAGAAGCTCAGCGAGAAAACATATTCTACACTAGATGTTATGTTCGAGACAAGGTGTGTAGTATGATCATTGATGGATAAAGTTGCACCAATGTTGTTAGCACTATGATGGTGGAGAAGTTAGGGCTGCCGACAACCAAACATCCACAACCATATAAGCTGCTATGGCTTAATGATAGTGGAGAATTGAGGGTGAACAAGCAAGTGTTAGTATCATTTCGCATTGGAAAGTATGAAGATGAGGTACTGTGTGATGTTGTTCCGATGCAAGCTGGACACTTGTTACTAGGTCGACCATGGCAATCTGATCGACGGGCCAAGCATGATGGTTTCACCAACAAGTACTCATTTGCGTTCAACCAAGGAACAATCACTCTAGTTCCTTTAACACCGCAACAGGTCCTTGAGGATCAAGTGAGGTTACAAAAAGAGAGTGATCAAAAGAAAATGATTGAGAGTACAAAAGAAAGAGAGAGTGAGGCTGAGAAAAACAAGAGAGAAAATAAAAAAGTGTGTTCGGCCAATGAGAAAAAAGAAGAGGGAAAAACAAGTTTATATGCGGGGCGAGTGATGTGAAGAGAGCTATGCGATCGAATCAGCCGATGATTGTACTTATGTACAAGGAGGCCTTTTTGAACACTAACAACGTTAACTCTTGTTTGCCTAGTTCTATTGTTTCTCTTTTGTAGGACTTTGATGATGTATTCCCAGATGAGCTGCCACCGGGGTTGCCACCAATTCGAGGCATAGAACATCAAATTGACTTTGTACCAGGAGCTTCTATTTGTTAGAGTAGGTGACCAACAAGCCAACATGTGGCTGTGGTCTTTCGTATTTATTATTGTAATAAACGAACCTTTATTCGTATTAATGATAAAACACCTTGGCATTCTATATCTTTGTCCCTTTGTCACAAGCATAGATATAGTCCTTACAGTTATTACAAGTACTAGTAATTGATCGTTAGGATCGTGAGATATTTACTTAAGTATTATAACTGTTAAACGTGTTCCTAGTCGAAGGGTTACGCCACTAATGAGGATATCGGCCTTTCCCATTAAGACTAGCACTTAGTGTATGTATACTGCATCTCACCAGTAAACGGTATTGTGATATCGGCATGCATAAGTGGGTGCTCGTAAGTTGACGAGTTCACTGAACTCCCTCACCCTAGAAATCTCTAAGTGGTTCCCAATAATCCAGTAGAGATATCTATGGTATAGTTGTACACCATTAGTCCTTATGACCTAGACATCACCGTGACTTCACTAGAGGACCAGCTGTATCGTGACCTGTCCCTGAGTTCCACCCAGGACCATCCCAAGGGCCAGTGTTCGTGCAGTCCGAAATCTAGTGGGAGGTCTGTGCATTGTAGTCGGGGATTCAATCGCTAGAATAGTCTTGGATGTCCTGTGTGTTCTGAAAGTTTGTGATCATTCTAAGTGTCTGGCCAGAGCTGACTAAGTGATGATTAGAGAATTCGATTCTCTAAGTCATGCACGTGACGATTACAACACTTGGAACGATCGCACCGTCATCGAACATATAAAGAGGTCTCGATGAACCAATGCCTCTAGTTCAATCGGGACATATGAATCGAAGGGACCGTACTGTACGTTAACTATATCTGAAGGTTCTTGCTGGCACTTCATTTGTATCTAGGGAATCATGACGCGTAGTTGCTAGACGCCAATCTTGATTCGTTGGGTGATTAAGGTGAAACGAGCTTCATCTTAATCGTAACTCTAAGGGACGAGTTTTGACCACAAAGAGTTGTGGGCCCACGGCTAGCTTACACCTGAACCATCGAGGGTCACACTGCTCGTGCACATGAGATCTTTGAATAAACGGTCAGAGATAAAATAGTTTATCTTTGCATAATTGGAAGTCAATACGATTGAGTCCAACATTCGTAATTTGGAATTACGAATGAGAATAAGAAAAGGAAAAGAATAGGCGAGCGTTGTAGTGGACTTTCTAAATCGGGAAGTTTCCAAATTTAGAAAGTGCACTGAACTAGGGTTTCCACTTTTAGAAAGTTGAAAATTGAGAATTGACACTCGTAATGACGAGGACTTTATAATGATTCCGAAAATGTAATCGTTGCAATTTTTCGGTCATTGGATTGAGAGAAACGAGCAAGTAAAAGTACTAGCGAACTTAAGCTGTTGGGCCCGGTCCAACTTAAGCCCGCTAGGGTTTTATGCAAGACACTATAAATACAAGATTTATAGGTCTTGCACACACAAGTGAAAACCCTAACCCTAGCAGCCGTTGCCTCTCTCTCTCTCGCCCTCTCACCCGCGGCCGTCACCGGCGCCGTCGCCGGAATCTCACCGGAATCGGCCGTTCGTCGGCCGATTGCTTCGGTAGTTTCTTTCCTTCTCCTTTTCTTCCGTTTTTCTAACTATTACGTGTCTAGTGCCACGTGTTTAGTAGATCGAAGTATACGAGGTGAAATCCGAGATGAGGAAGATCGAAGATCGAGGAATCGAGGAGCAGCGCACGAGCCGAAGCCGCACGCTACCCCACGCGCCGCCCCGGAAGACCGCGCGTGAGATTCACGCGCCGCCGTGGCCGTTTCACCGCTGCTGCCGCTGCACCGTTGCTGCCCCGATTGTACGGATTGGTTTCCGTAGCAATCTCAACTTGCTAAGCGCTCCTACCTCACGCTTCAAGAGGTAAATACACACGAACTCAATGTTCTTGTTTCGTTTACGTTTAAACTCTATATATACATGTTTGCTTTTGTGTGATTTTATGTGATTACGTGTAATCGATTTAATCATTGCAAGCATGTTATTTTGTTTAAACGCGAGCATGTTAATTGATTTAAATTCGGTTAAATAAATTAGCATGTATGTTGTTATTTAATTTCGCTGGAAGCGCAAAGGTACGCAATTAATTGATTTATATTATCGGGCATGTGCTTATGTGTTTTAAACTCGTTTAATTCGCATAAATTTTTTTTTTTCCGCTGCGTACGCGTGCCCGAAACCCAACACTATTCCTAACCGACCAGCCTACCGAAGCAATCCCGAGGAGACTAAGGAGATACAAAGGCAGGTCACGGAGTTGATGGAAAGAGGCAAGTGAGGGAGAGCATGAGTCTTTGTGCTGTTCCGGTACTTTTGGTGCCTAAGGCAGATGGAAAGTGGAGAATGTGTGTCGATTGTCGAGCAATCAACAATATAACGGTAAAGTATCGTCATCCTATTCCACGCTTAGATGATATGTTAGAGGAATTGCATGGTGCTTGTGTGTTTTCAAAAATTGATTTGAAAAGTGGGTATCATCAAATAAGAATGAGAGAGGGTGATGAATGGAAAACTGCTTTTAAAACAATGTATGGTTTGTATGAGTGGTTAGTTATGCCGTTTGGGTTAACTAATGCCCCTAATACTTTCATGCGATTAATGAACCATGTTTTGAGATCTTTCATTGGTAAATTTGTTGTAGTTTACTTTGATGACATTCTTATCTATAGAAAAAATATGGATGATCATGTTGTGCATTTGAAATCCGTTTTGCATGCACTTAGGGAAGAGAAGTTGTATGCTAATTTGCAGAAATGTACATTTTGCACGGATAAGCTTGTCTTTCTTGGTTTTGTTGTTAGTGCACAAGGTATTCTGGTTGATGAAGAAAAGGTTCGAGCTATCCAAGAATGGCCAAATCCGATGAGTGTAGCGAATGTTCGAAGTTTTCATGGCCTTGCTGGTTTCTATAGGAGGTTCGTGAAGGATTTTAGCACTCTTGCAGCACCAATGACCAAGGTGATAAGGAAGAATGTTGTGTTCAAGTGGGGGGACCAGCAAGAGAAAGCTTTTCAATTAATTAAGGAGAAGTTAACCAAAGCTCCTTTACTTGCTCTACCAAATTTCGCGAAAACATTCGAGATCTAGTGTGATGCTTCCGGAGTAGGCATAGGTGATGTTTTGATGCAAGAGGGACGACCGATTGCATATTTTAGTGAGAAGTTGAGTGGGGCAGCCTTAAACTACCCGACTTATGATAAGGAGCTCTATGCCTTGGTTCGAGCTTTAGAGACATGGCAGCATTATCTTTGGCCTAAGGAGTTTGTGATTCACACGGATCATGAATCGTTGAAGCACTTGAAGGGACAACACAAGCTGAACAAGAGGCATGCCCGATGGATGGAATTCATTGAGACATTTCCTTATGTCATCAAATACAAGCAAGGTAAAGAGAACATTGTGGCTGATGCATTGTCTCGAAGGTACACCTTAATCTCTACTCTTAATGTTAAATTACTTGGTTTCGAACAAATTAAGGAGTTGTACATTCAAGATGCTGATTTTGGTACTGTTTATCAAGCATGTGAAAAGGGTGCATATTATAAGTTCTATAGGCATGAGGGATTCTTGTTTAGGGAAGATAAACTTTGCATTCCTATGTGTTCTATACGTGAATTACTTGTGCTTGAATCGCATGGGGGAGGTCTTATGGGCCATTTTGGGTTCGAAAAGACATTACATATGCTGAAAGAACACTTTTATTGGCCACACATGAAGAGAGATGTTGAGAGAATTTGTGGTAGGTGTGTTACATGTCGTCAAGCTAATTCTCGAGTACAGCCCCATGGTTTATACACACCATTGCCTATTCAAAATGAACCGTGGATTGATATTTCTATGGATTTTGTGTTAGGTTTGCCTAGGTCAAAACATGGTAGGGATTCGATCTTTATTGTCGTTGATAGATTTTCTAAAATGGCACATTTTATACCATGCCACAAAACTGATGATGCGTCGCATGTTGCTGATTTGTTATTTAAAGAAGCTGTTAGATTGCATGGCATGCCTAGGACAATTGTTTCTGATCGTGATGCTAAGTTCTTGAGTTACTTTTGGAAGACCTTGTGGTGTAAGCTAGGAACAAAATTATTATTTTCTACTACTTGTCACCCACAAACCGATGGTCAAACTGAAGTAGTAAATAGGACTTTGTCTGCCTTGTTGAGGGCTATTATCAAGAAAAACATTAAAACATGGGAAGAGTGTTTACCACATGTTGAGTTTGCATATAATCGAGCTGTTCATTCCTCTACTAAGTTTTCACCATTTGAAATTGTTTATGGTATCCTTTAACTCCAATGGATTTAACTCCACTACCTTTATTTGAGCGTGTTAGCTTGGATGGAAAGAGAAAGGCTGAACTTGTGAAGCAGATTCATGAAAAAGCAAGGCTCAATATGGAAAGGAGAACATAACAATATGCAAAACAAGCGAACAAGGGACGTCGCAAGTTGATTTTTGGACCTGGAGATTGGGTTTGGCTGCACATGAGAAAAGAACGATTTCCAGTACAAAGGCGTTCTCAGTTGCTGCCGAGATGAGATGGTCCTTTTCAAGTTCTTGAGCGAGTGAATGATAATGCGTATAAGTTGGACTTGCCAGGTGACTATAATGTTAGTACCACCTTCAATGTTGGTGATTTGAGTTATTTTGATGTAGGTGATGATTTGAGGACAAATCCTTTTCAAGAGGAGGGGAATGATGGAGGTCTAACCAACAGTTGGCAAGATGATCCTATCCAAGTCCCAACCAGACCAGTAATGAGGAGCCGAGCTAAGCAATTCAAGGAGAAGCTTGCTGCATTGATCCAAAATGTCTTAACTAAGAAAGCTTCATTCAATGGTGATAAACAAGGGTGGATTATGCATATTCAAGTGGCGGAGTCACCGGACAAGTGTGTGAACCATCCGGGCTAAAGATCAGTCCAAGTTGAGCAAATAAGAGCAAGCAGGATGAAGACCAAAGCCCACCCTACCTTAAATCCGTGTGTTCATCTCTAATCAGCTCATATTAGTGTGTTTATGGACCTATTCTATTAAGGCCCTCTTTAATTTCGTGGCTCACTTGTTTAGAGCCTTTATTAAGTAGATTTAGGGTTTTATTTTCCTTTCTTGAAGAATATGTTTTGGGGGCTATATATATGCCTTCTTATTCATTGTGAAAGACAACTTTGATCATTAATTAAATTGTGAGATTATTCTCTCTAGTTCTTTAAGAATTCTTCGAACATATCGGAGGATTCTGTACGTTCACCCGACTTATCAATCAATCTTCCATAATTGATTGTGGCGTCTTCACATACCAAGGTTCTTGTCTCTTTATAGACAACGGGTCGCGTTTCCACCCTCTTTTGATTCCTTCTTTTGGACGGTCCAGGAGTTGATAACCGAAGTATTGTTATCGGGTCTCGTCACATGGTTGGCGTGGTTCATATCACGCTTTCCCGCTTGAACCTATGCATGTCTTGCGCTTTTCCATCTTAACAAAAGAAAAAATAAAAAAATGCACTTTCACACCTAAAATTTGCCCATAATTCACAACATCTATATTACACATGATCCTTATAAGGGTGTTGTTTCTCATATTTCAGAAAATTCTCCAGATATATCCATGGATAACAGTGCATTAAATTTGACATTATCTTATTTCTAATATCCACGGTAGTCTTATCTATAATATGTAAAATCTTATCGTCCCATTAAATGAAAGGAGAATTTTTTACTATATATATTGGATGTCTGGATTGTTCCTCCATTACTTGCACTTTGCTATTTATTCAGTGAATTAGACAATGTTAAGAGAGTGAGCTTTTAACCTAAGCAATCACTTTGTCTTGAATCTTTCTGAGGACCAGCTGTTCGGAATCTTCCCATTGGAGACCTGTCCAGGAATGATCTTGTAAATTATTTATGCCATACAATATGTTTTCAATAAATTTGACTTTTTTGTGACATCACATTCATTTTCAATTGAGCACGTTACCTTAATTTGTTTTTTGCGTCAATTACAAATATAACTATAATTCATGTATGATTAGCGGTCCTTCTTCTTTCACAACTATTAGACATAAACTCTACATTTTGTTTTGAGAGATTTTTTTAATAGATTTGTATTACATTTTTTAATATTTGGAAGGATTTATGATGTGGTGACGAAATTGAAAACGTAAAGCCAAAAGATAGACATCAGAGCACTTCTTTTTATCATTTTCAACCATTTTCTTATAGATCTGCATATATTTTATTCCTTTAGCTCTGAATACTAACATTTTTTTGAAGTGAAAATTTAATTCATTTTGTAACAGATATATAATTAAATATTAATTATTTTCGAAAAAAAAAAAAAGTTCAAATTGCAATTAAAAAAAATTGAAATATAAAAACATTTTCTGATTTCAGAAGCTTCATAAATTTTGAAATTTTGGAAATCTTGTCACCCTTATAAATTTTTTAATTAGTTTTGTAAATATTAGATTTTTTCGAAAAACAGTTAGCCTAAATATTATAAACATCTTATGAATTGACTTTAGAAGCTAATTGGGCAATTAATTGATTAGTAATAATTGAAAATCTAGAATAAACGTGAAATACGTAATACATAATATTATTCATTAAATACATTTATTTTTGGGAAAAAAAATGATTTTTCTGAGGTATTTTTGGAATTTTAAAAGAATTGGAATTCTGGAATTCTTATTTATAATTACTGTTTCTCAACCAAAAACATTTTTATAACAAAAAAAAAATTAGAATATTGGAGACAAGGACGAGAAATGGTGTTCCAAAATTTGGGATTGGATCGGAGGAATTAAAAAACTTGGAAGCATTCGTAAGTTCTCTCCCATAAGTTATAAATAACACCACATGTTTGAAACTGCTTCAAACTGCTTGTCTTGTGCAGCCGATATGATTTCTTTAGAAACGTAACTGAGTATTCATGCTCATATAGCTTTGTGAGATGCTGGTTTAGCTTTTTCGAATTGCTCATAGTGTTATTATAATATTAATAGCAATGTTAGAAAAGGTTTCTCATCCCTTTTGTATATCTAGTTCTCAGTAATTACATTTACATATAAATATAATTTTGTTTTTGCTGAGATTCGTGTATATCAATAAATGTTTTATCTTGAATAAGAAACCATGTAATTAATTTTTAGTTATTATTTATTTCACAGTTTTGTAGCCATGGCTGGTTCAATGGTAAGTGAACACTGGAAGAGCAGAAGAATATATAAACCAAATAGGTCTGGTAAACAAACACGAAGAACGAAATTTGGAATTTTGTATTCTAAGGTTTCTCGGCACAACCAACAAAAGATATAAAGGACAAGAATCCTCATTCAAATATAAGGAATCCTCCAGCACCTCAAGCATTGGCGGCGGGCCCAATCGGCAACTCACGAAGACCCGCCCGCTGATGTTGCTCTTGCCCTGAGAGATAAATCCATCTCATAATATAACAGTGGGATCACATAAATGGCCAGCTCGATTCTAATCCCTAGATCGACATCATCGGGTAAAATTTACAAAAACAAAATATATATATAATATTAAAATAAGAAGGAAATCTTAAAGATGGAGAGTGGAGGAACCAACAACATGGAGACACCACAAACGCATTCAGATCAGCCGATAAAAGTTGAAAAAAATATAAAGTACAGAAAATCCCAAATTAAAATAAGAAGAAAGTCTTGAAGATGGACGGTGGAGGAAGTTCAACCCAACAACATGGAGATATCACAAGAGGATCCACATCATCTAGGCAAAATTGCTAAAAAAAAAGAATTGTTAGAATTATTTTGTGCAATATAAATTATTTGTGTCATTCACTTTTTCATTACTGTTGCGTAAAATGTTGTAACAATTTGTAAAAATAGAAATAAACGAGACACAAATTTAATGTGGTTCAGATACAATTGTAATCTACATCCACGAGGATCTCCAAAATAGAATATTCACTATTGTAGTTTTACAAGCATAGTATTGGGACTTTTAACAATAAACTAAAGTCTCCCTCTTTATCCTAACGCCGTCCATGTGTAATAATCAAAACTAGTGAGTCCCATTGTGCCAGCCTCCTCTCTGCTCGATTGAAATTCCTTCAACCCCGAATCCCCTCAGTCGGCGGATCGATCTACTCCCGAGATCTGGTTAAGCCCCTCTCACAAAGAACCGATCGTTTTTTTGTATAGAAGAACCAAACTTGCGATAATCCTTGAGTCTTGGTGTGTTCACCACAAAGACTTAAAGCCGAGATATTTTATATGAAAATTACGTACTCACGATGGAGCAATAAAAACGAGAGGAAAAACATATTTTCTCTAAACTCTTCTCTCGATAAAAAGGCACACGTAATACGCTGAAGCCGCTCTTTTTTTTTATATCCCCATGATGTGTGTTTCCTATTGAAAGTAAAAACAAAGCCCATTATTTTCAAACCACTTCATAATTATGTAGGAGAATATATATAGAGATATAGGAGATCGCCGATTTCCACATCAATTAATAATTCAAATATCTCCTAAAACTCTAGCAATATTTGTGACAGTAATATTAAAAGTCCTATAATAAAATATTTCTTCATTGTAGCACGGTTCCAAGACCTGCGAACCAATTCAGGTAGAATTTAATTACTAGAAATCCAATAAGATTTTAACAATGTCCCCCTTTTTCATATATTGGTTCAACTCATACACAACTGAAAAACATAAAAATTTTATGCATACCAAAATAACTGTTAGAACCGTAAATAAGCCAAAGCTTGCTTCGCAAGTAAAAGTGTATTGAAACATTGCATATTCCCGAATCCAAATCCTCCATCTCATAAATAATGCCCTTTGGAAGCATGAAACAACTCATGGTGTATGATGGGATGACTTGGAGCACCGCTATCAACACCTTCTTCGCCGCCTTAGATAACTGCTTAGCAATCCACCCCTTGAATTTGTTTCATATACGATCCCGTAGAAAGCTGAAACTTTTCCTTCCTTGCAGTCCCCATTTTCACCGGCATTCCCAAATATTTTTCATGGCGATCAACAATCTGGAAACCATGAATCTGATGAACCACATGTTTCCTCTCTTGACTAGTCGAAGGACAAAAACTCATCATAGATTTTTGAAGATTGATATCCTTACTAGAGTTCCGGGAATATTTTTGGAATGAGATAACCACTCTATCTAGTAAACGGTTTTTTGGGCTAACACCGCCCGTTAATTTTTATCTTTTTTTTTGTCTTAAAATTTTTCCGTTATTGAGATGCGTTGACTTTTTCCTTTTTTCTTTATTTTGACTTTTTTTATGATATTTTTTTTCTTATCGATTATCAGCTTAATTTTTTTTTTAAATTATATTTTTCCATTACTCAACAATTTAAATAAAAATAAAATAAAAATCAAGAGAAAAATGTCAACAATGTTAACCCGACATTCCACTTCAGTCAAAAGCGGCAAAAAAAGATCAATCGAAAAAAGAGTCAACCGAGTTAAAAAGAAAGTCAAGGTCGGATTACCCAATTTTGAAAAATCGGGGTCATTGGTTAAAATAGGCTAATTGATGAAATTGGGGTTAAATTATGGTTGAATAAAATTTTAGAGATTTTTAGAATATTTTGAAAGAATACAGGGGTCTTATTGCAATTTTCTCAAAGAAAAACCCAAAATTCAGCCGTTGACCGTTACTACTTAATGGTCAAACAGACGGAGGGACTAAATGTGTTAAAATGTGACAACATTAATGTGTATTTTGTTGACGGCGGTAAATGGGGGACCAAAAATGAAAAACGTGCAAACTTGGGGGACCAAAACTGTAATTATCCCTATAATTTGACTAATTCTAGTTAAATTAAATAATAAAACATATCATCCCGACTGTATTAATTTATAGAGGTTTCACCAATGTTATCGGAACCGGACCGGACCGATCCGACCGCGACCCGGCACAAAAGCGGTGCGGTTTGATGCTCAAAACCGGAAAAATCGAGAACCCGGGTCAAATGCCGAAAATCCGGTTCGACCGGAGAAAACCGGTGAACCCGGAAACCGGTCAACGACCCGGGTTTTCATCTGAAACACCTCGTCGGCGGCTGTTGGTGGTGGAAACGGAGTGTAATTCACCAGGGGTAGTCGGATTTGGTTGAAGTAGACCGTGGGTGGCCGGAATTCGACAAATCTGATCGTGGGTGAACGAAATTAGAGGGATCTGCTTGTCGATGACTCGGAATTGTCTGTTGGATTGCGCAGAGAGAAAAAGAAGATGGAAAAAAAGAAAAGAAAAAAGTAAAAGGGAAAGGGAGAGAGACGGGATGAAGTTTGGAGAAGGTGATGAGGCAAGAGAAGATGGAGATAAGAGAGAGGAGAGAGGAGAGAGAAGAGAAAAGAGGAGAGAAATAAAAAATAAATATAAAAAAAATTGATGTGGAAAATAATAAAAGTGATAATTTATATATAAATAAAGGTGAAAGAAAGTGTGAAAGATAAAAAAAGAATATATGAAAATATAAATTTAAATTATTAAAATTAATAAAATAATTATAATTTTGAAAAATAAAAAAAACCCGGGTCGAACCCGGTTGAACCGGTCCAACCGTGACCCAAATATCTAGCTGGTTTTGTGTCCGGTCCGGTTTTAATAACATTGGGTTTAAATGTACAATAAGACGAGAAAAATGATTTAAAATTAAAACACACTTCTGTACAATTAATCAAATTTAATTTCAGGCACTTGACATTGTGGAGCCTATCGATAAATTCCATCAAAGATCGAGAGTACAGAAAACCGTCTTCAGGCTTGACATTATTGCAAATATAGATATCTGCTTCGATTAAGGCGGTTAGCTCCCCACATTTGATATACTGAGTCGAGTAATCAAACAACTCGAGACAAACAAGGGCAGGGGTATTTATCTCAACCCTATGATGGTACCCTTCGTAGTCATACCCCGACCATCGAAATAAGAATTGATCACGAGCATTTTGACAGTGTGCGAAGAAATTTTACAAGAAGAATAATCGATGAATAATTCGACCGACAACTCCTCAAGCACCGGACAACCGGAAAGAAGGTGCGGAAGCAACTCGTCGGTCTCATACTGAACCTGGATTAGATGAAGGTTCTTCAGCCGAGGAAAGAACACGGCACCACCTATATCGGGGACTACACCGCACGATTCCAGCCTCAGATCAACTAGGGTTTTGGAGGTGAATATTCATTGGGGCAAAACAATATCAAACTGGCGGCAATTGAGATGGAGGTTTCGCACGTTGCGCTCCACGGCGAATTTGATCCATTTCTCAGTTTGATGCCCTGGCGAATCCAAGCGGTGGCGCGAAAAGTGGCAATGCTCTGCAGTTTGTGTAGAGATAGAACCCTATCTATGGTACCTCCTTGATTCTCGTTGTGGAAAAGTAATTGGGGACCTAAGACCAGAGATACCTCCATCTTCGAGATAGAATGCTGGTTCTTACGGAGAACTTTGTCTGGAGAAATAAGAGAATGTGAAAGATGACTTCGTCCGGCAAATCGCTAAGCTGATCGATCGCGACCGTATTTTGCTTCCGCCGCCGTGGGCTGCGGTGTTCTAATATTGCCGCCATGAACTTAATGGAAAGTAAGTGTTTGATTCTGCTATTAGAGAGATGATTATGTCTGGTTGCATCTCTCCCCCTTCATCCGATTTGATACACGCACACTGTACGAGGGTTTTGTTTTACCCACAAAGTAGTCTGTTGAAACCGCGTACGAATTTAAGGGCAAATTAAAGGACTTGATCAAATGCAGGACTTTTAGTAAACTAGGAAGTTGGACGTGCGTCTTGTGTCACAGTATATTTATGAGATTTTTTTTTATTTACAAAAAATTGTGTTGTTTTTCGATATATATTCGATAAAATTAATTAAATAGATAATGGAAATATCTAAGTTATTTGAAGTATATTGATATTATTTTTCAATAAAACCTAACATTTCCTAATATTTCAATACATTTAGATTCATACGTTCTACTTATATTTTCATTCATGATCTTTTTTATTTTATTTTAATCTTCTTAATTTGAATTTTTTTCTCCGAAACTCTTAATGTGCTCATGGTCATCATTAAAAGATGTTATTTTCTTAGTTTCAATCAGTAGCATGTTATATTTTTATTCATAACTTGTTATATTTTTATTCATAACTGAAAATAGGAAAATAGATTTTCAAAACTATTTTGGTTATAGATTATGGACATGTAAATGATGTTTTCGATGAGTGCCGGAGATTATTAGTAGTGTTTTTTTGAAGTTAAGGCAACTTTGAATCCTAAAGAGTTGTGTAGCAAAGATGAGTGAATTAAATATGATGAATGCTACAACGTTTCTAAATGTAAGAAGAAAAAGAGGTCTATCAAGTAGAAATGCGGTTCTGAGTTCTTATGGGAAAGAAGGGCAACGTATAGAGAGATACATGCTATGAGGAAATATAGAGAGAGATTCAGTCAATTTATCATAATCTATCGAATGAGTTAAATAGTACAAAACAATGAGATTATGTTTGATACTTAAACATGTCTTCCATCATTTAGAACTAAATAGTGGAATTGATATATGTCTTCTTCGTAAAGTTACATATGCCTTGATAGTCATGTGTGTTCGATTGTAATAACTAAGAAGGCATGTACATCACAAAATAGAACTTCTTTTATATAGTTTATTTAAGTATATATCTTATGTGAATTCTTGAGATGAATCATGTACGTAGTTACAAAGGCTCTTGAAAACAGACTTACTGAGGATGTACCAATTAAAGTTTCCTAACAATTGCTTAATTTGCTTAACAAGAAATCAGGTAACTCATCTACGACCTATTCCCTCAAGTCCTCCTTCAGTAGGTATTCTATTAATTGAGGAAAAAGTCCAGAAAAATTAAATAAATAATATAAATAAAAGAGAAGCCTAATGATTCATGAGCTTACATACATACGTCATGCACACGTGTCTGGAGACTGGAGTTTCAATAGTTGCTGATGGTGTTGCTATTTGAATCTGAATTGTGATTTATCGTTTAGTATCTGGTGCATCTGATGAGAATGACATATTATAGTTGTGTATATAATAAAAGTGCCTATATATTTTTGGTTACATTCATCAATGTAAATATTTTCTGGATAAATTAATATTAAATTTTAGGGTTAAATACAGTTTACACCCCTAATGTATAATCTCTGTAACACTTACGCTCTTAAAGTATTATTTGTAACATTTACCCAAGCACAATTTAATATGTATTTTAAATTCCAATACTATATATATATATATATATATATATATATATATATATATATATATATATATATATATATATAGATATATATATATTTATTTATTACTTTTTAATTAATTTCCAATAATTTAATTTTAGTTACTTAAGGTTTATATGATCCAATAATTATCAGATTGTTATGTTTATTATAATTTGAAATTTAAAATATAAATACTTGATTTTGAGGAAGGTAAGTGTTACAAATGACACTTTAAGGGGTAAGAGGTACATAAGCTATACTTCAGGGGTGCAAAGTGTATTTAGCCCTTAAAATTCAAACTCATAATAAATTAGAGAGACCGTTGAGTTTCTTGTATTGAATGTCATTTAGACTTTACAATAATACATATATTTTGTAAATTCATGAATCCGTTTCATCTACTTCTTTCTTAGTTGGTAAACACTATTCTATTGTCTATTGCTTTTATGGGTTTTTGTCAAGTGAAATCCTAAAACTCAGTTACTTTAATTAGTATACAATAACCTACTGATTCATTGTTAGTTTAATTTTTTTGAGGAAATTAGTTATAACATAATATTATGTAATTACCCTTTAAATTTTATCTCTTTTTTTTCTAAAATATATTCATAGGGATTTTCATTACCTACATAAAATGGTACTATAATTAAATTACACTATTACGTATTGTTTTTAAAATACAATAAGCTACTGATTAATATACAATAAATTACTGACTAATTATAACTTTATTTTTTTGAGGAAATTGATTCTAAAATAATATTATCTAATTACACTTTAGATTTTATCTAGCTAAACTACATCATTGTGTATTTCTTTTGCTTTTAAATGTCATCTTTAATTAATTGCGTGTTTTTTTAAATATAAATTCAATTAAACTCAATTATCAAGGGAAGAGTCATTATTAGTTATTACTATTATCAAAGTATATAGTTAAATGACCTTGTTGTCCAATAAATTCTATATCTAAAGGTTATTTTGTAGGGTAATTTTGTCCATACTAAAAAGGGAAGAAACCTCCAAATTGTTCATACTTTTATAAGTACTAACAAGGTGCACGTGCGTTGCACGTGTCGTAATATTATTATATTGTGAAAATATTTTTTTTGTGTCCATATTAGATTACAAGATGCCTTTTATTAAATATGAGTCAATTGGTTTTAGACCAAAAACATATTGCTACTTGTTGGTGATAATACCTACACGCAAGTGCACGTATCGTACAAGTAATATAGTTGACAATTAAGTCCGGATATCGATCCCACAGAGAATATTTAATTACTTAATTCTAGACGCTATATCCTATCAATTATTATCAAGCCCACCATACACAGTCGAAAGATGAATAATAAACTAAATTAACTAAACTAAATTAAGCAAATTAAAAAGACAAGCAAGAAAGCAAGTAAAATCGAACATTTATCCAGAGAAAGCAAACCTGAGATTTTATTCTCCCCCCTATGTGATTATTACTCCCTCAATCCCTTCAATTATGCAAGTAATTAACTCAGATTATTAACCTGAGATGCTAAATTAATCATAACCCGCTTCCGCGTGTATTACGATTCTAATACTCTAGATTCAATTACTGTATTCCTACGCAATTAATTCTAGAACACAGCATTAAGCACAAGTCTCAATAATGGCTACCTAAGAGATTAACTATATTCATATGTTAATACCACAAAGGCTCTTCTACCACAATTCTAATTATTAACCCGATCTTCCGATTCATGCGACTAACAATAACATAAAAGCACATAATGTGATCAAGTTTATGCACATAATAAAACAAGTAGAAGAAATAATCCGGAATTAAAACTTGCATTAAATCATAGAATTGGGTTCATAAATCCCACATAGGGTTCGAAATAAAATCCTAGGAATAAAAGAATTAACTACTCATGATTATAGTAAAAACAAAATAATAATTCATAAAAAGATAAACTATGCTTGTAATCTTCGAATTCTTCGTCTTTGTTATTGCTTCGTTGCTCTTGAAATTGCGTAAAAGATTGATGCACAATTATGTGCTTGGCTTGGTCTTATATAGGGTGGAAAATTTGGAGGAGAAGGTAGTTTCCCTGTGCAATTAAAATTCATTTACTGCGCTTCTACGCCTTCTCGGACGGCCGTCTGAGATTATGTACTAAAACTCGGACGGCCGTCTCAATTCCAGAGACTGCCTCTGTTTCTCGAACGACCGTCTGAGATTTAAGTGTAATTCTCAGACGGCCGTCTGGGCTATAATTCTTCAGATTTTTGACTTCTTCACTTTTCGCCCATATTTTCTCCAAAATTACAGTTTTTACCCCATACTTATCCAATTCTTCAATTTGTACCTAAAATACAATAAATCAACATTTTAAGCACCAATTATCATTAAAACACACCAAAAGCTCCAATTAAAAGGTACGATTAAGTGTAAAAATATACACTTAACACTACTTCTATAAACATTGGAGAAATGTAAACTACATCAAATCAAACTTAAAATGCTTCTCTTATCTTCTTTGTATTGCATATACATTGAAATTCAGGTGAATCCTAGGAAAACATATTTTTCGAGATTTATGATCAGATCTGCAGTCAATTACGAGATTTTGTTTAGTATTGCTATTGTAATATGATAGTTGTTGAAGTTAATGATGTCTATGTGAAATCATTAAAAACTAATACAACTCTTATAACTCTCTGGTGGGACAACAAATGTACTCATGATAACCAAAATGCATCATCCAATTGTAATGTTCCTCATGGCACACCTAGTCCTTATGCAACAGTACTCTGCTTATTATGGATTACCCTCTCTTTAACCAATTCCATTTTTTTTCTTATTGAATGATGAAACATACATTAGAAAAATAAACAAAAGACTTAGAAGCTTGTGCATTAACATAATTTCCAGCTAGCAAAGAGCATGAATATAAATTATGTTCCAAACATACTTTACACAAATTTAATTGGTCTATATGCTTCACAGTAGTGTAAAGAGAAGGTTAGGTTCGTGCAACCTTTACAAAGAGTATCAATCCACATGACCGCAAGTCTAGAGTAGCTCTATAATGGTCTCGATCGTTTTAGAGTTAGAGAATTTAGATAAATTCGAAACATAGAAGATGAGAGGTTCTCATAAACAAAAAGGAGACTTGCATATTTTAATAACATACCTCAGGGCATTTTGACTTTGACATACTATGTATCAGGCCATCATCCTGTCAAAATAATGACATAATAATTTCACAAAGTGAAACTATGTCTAATTATAAAGAATAAATAATTCATGGAAGAACTTTAGATATTGTCCATAAGTTTGCATACAATGATATCTTTGATATGTTACAAAGATTGAAAGATATATCTCAAGTGAACTTGTATCTCAAGGGTAGTAAAATGTGCCTTCTTTATTCTAGAGCACTGAGTTGATTGTCTATTTGAATGCATTATAAAAGAGCGTATCAAGAGCATAATCTTGACCTGTATACAGTAAAACCTGCTACAATCCTCAATAAAACAATGAAATATATTAATGAAACTAAAACATTTTGTCTTCAACCATTGGTATGTCATGAAATATCAAAACAAAGAACGGACTACATGTACAACCATTTCTTCACTTAGCTTCCTTAAACTAACTATTTAGTAAAACCATTCGAGAATACAAGATTGAGCTGAAATTTCTGCCCTATGCATTTTGGATGGCTTCATTTTGTCCTTCAGCTATCAGTTTCATCATCATGTGACTACACCATGGATCGGAGAATCCATTTGTTGTTGACTTCACATGTACGGTTGTACCTCCCATGCCTGTCATGTCTAAGAAAAATGATGTACATCCAACATCCTTATCTTGTAGTTTTGACGGATCACATCGACTTGCTATAAAAGGAAAAAAAAAACGAACCAAATATAGTTGTTGAATGACCACCTCAACCAAAAATTAAGCTATTATTATTTAATACTAATATATTCAATTCGCCCCCTAAAGTTTAAGCAAATTACATTTGAAGCCTTGCACTTGAAATATTTGAAATGGATGGCGGTGGGATTCGAACTCATGACCTTTCATTTGGTCTGACTCTGATACCTTGTTAAATGACTACCTCAACCGAAAGTTTAAGCTATTAGTGAAGTGTATCATTTGTCACTAATATCTCCAATAATAACGGTGATAAAGCATATAAAGTAAACTGGCATAATTCACTCTAGTATCCCCTTGAATGGCTCGTAGATTTTCTATAATAATATCTCCCTAAAACTCACCTGAATAGTAATGGGAACCAGATCGAAGATTTGTGTTAAAGGAATTTAATATCTAATAACATTAAATTTTTTTATGAGAGCACGACAGCGAATACAAGTGTTTTACATAAGGTGAGAGGTATTGTCTGCACGAAGGAGAAGGAGACTGATGATTCAATCAGAGCCTAAAACTTAACTCATGATTTTTAATTTGGAGTAAACACAAAACTTACTAAATTGAAAAGGAAACTATCTATAGCCATTGGACCCTAATATTTAGAGGGAAAAAATATGAATTGGAAAATAAAGAAGTTCATGAACAAATAAAATCACTAAAAATTCAAATAATATAGAAGATAAAACAATCAAGGGGCATTAAAATTTTTGCCATCAAAATAAAAATCATGGAAACAAGTTTATATAAATAAATTACATGAGAAATAACTTTTAATTTCATGTTATATTTGTCTATCATTAGACAACATAAAACCTCAGTCAAGTGCATAAAATTTAGGGTAAATTCCACTTTCCCCCTTATACTTTGGCTGAATATGACTTTACTTGAAAAATTGTCTCAATATGGCCATCGCCGTTAGTTTTCAGACCTTTGACCTTAACACCGTTTGATCTAAGTCTGGAAATTACAAAAAAAAAACCACTCCTCCTAGCTTAAATAATTATTAAAAAATTCAAAAAAAAAATAAAATAAATGGTGGCAGACGTCGTTGACTATGTTTTCTCGTTTCTTGATTTTTTTATTATTTTATTATTATTATTATTATTATTATTATTATTATTATTATTATTATTATTATTATTATTATTATTATTATTATTATTATTATTATTATTATTATTATTATTATTATTATCATTATTTTTAGGTGGCAGTTTTGTAATTTTAGAGATTAGATCAAACAGCGTTAAGGTCAAATATCAGACAACTAACAGCGAGGACCACGTTGAGAAAATTTTTCAAGTATAGGGGGACAAATGAATAGAATGGGGTAAAGTGATATCGAGCCAAAGTAAAAGGGGGGAAAGTAGAATTTCCCCTAAAATTTATATCACTAACCAATAGAGATAGTCAAGCCACCAAAAGTGAAGTCTCCGAGTAACTAAAACATGACAATCAAATATAATCATCTAATGCAAAACTACCAATAGCAATATAAAGCCCATTTAACAAATTATTTCCTATTTATCCACTCACAATTCATAACATTAGCAAAGATTAATAACACGGCAGTTCAATTCCTATTTTCATAAACGGGATGTGGAATACCAAGAGCCACGTAAATCAAAAATTAAATTATGGTTTCCAGAAAATTTATAGCTTAATCTTGTTGGAGAAAGACTAACAACTTTGATGAGATTGGATCACTGACTAAACCCAAAGTCATGCAACATCACCTTTGGATTAAGCAAATAAAGCAGTTGCAGGATCAATACATTTTCTTTCTTTTGTTATGAGCCCCTGATAATGTACATACGTGAATTTGAGATGACAAGAAGAAGTCAATTGAAATAGAAAGTCCTTACAAACTTCACGTATAACATTCTTAGTCACAAACTATATCACAATGAATCTTACCTGCCAATACATAAATAAAGAATTGAATGGAAAAATAAAATGTAATTGCAAGTAAATTTAGTAGATAAAAGTTAAATCAATAATCCCCATGCATAGACCATTAATTTTATGAAACTGAAACACGTGTTATGAATTACCTGAGTAGAAATAATTTTAAATCAATAATCCCCATGCATATAACCCATACATGTCTCATTAGGTCAATTAATTCAAATGAATAAAAAAATTAACTTATACATAGAAGTGGGAAAAATATGCAAAATAACTTACGAACTTTATTAACAGAGGCTCAATCCGATCTTGATATGGAGGATTTATTCCTTCATTAATCTAGAAAACTTTATCAATTTCTCAAAATTTAGGGTTCAAACAATTAAACATAGAACTGAAAACAAAAAAATAAAAATAAAAAAGAAGAAAACGAAAAAGAAATCGAGAAGAGAAAGAAAAGATGAATGAGAACTTGAAACTGGAAGTTAGGATCATTTATTTCTTCTTTGGTGTAACTGATGCAAAATTGAAATTCATATTGAATTATCGACCATTGAGTTTCTTTGAATTTCTTATATGACTAACATTTAATAGATACATGAGTTCATCTTTTCAGATGCCTTATACATTGAACTCTAAAAAATATCAATTATTTTCATAAACATACATTAAAAGACTAATTATAAATTAATATTAATTATTTTAATTTTGATAGGGGCATTTTGGTCATCACAAAAAAGGGAAGAAACCTCCCCTAACATTCCCACTTTTATAAGTAGTATAGATATAGATATAGATATAGATATATATTGTATTAAAAATATCAAAACTTAACTTCACCTCATTTTATATTAGAGTTTTTGCTCGAAAATCCCTTTTTGTTCAGTCCCCCCACACCCCCGCAAATATGTTGTTCTAGCACAAAAAAAAAAAAAAAAAAAAAAAAAAACTAACAATCAAAACTCTATAAATAAAAACTACAATGTTTTGCAACCTAAAAGGGCGTGGATATAAACGAACATGTTTGTATCAATAAAATAAAAGTGAAGAATCAGAATACCTAACTGCTTAAATCCTCAAAATCGTGCAATTCGACGAAAATATATACTTTGGATGCACTCCCCTTTTTAACTTTCGCTTACAGTTTACTTCTTACCCATCGTGAAATGCCTGGAATGTCCCTCACTTTAGATTAGTATTACAGTTACACTTCATTTTCACTTAAAAAACGCTACTAGACATAAAATTATGTTTAACCAAATCGTTTCCAAACATTTATTCATTTATTGATACCCAAACATTTTCCATAACATTTTCCAACAAACTTTTGGCACGTTTTTCGACAAACGTTTTCGGACAACAACATTAATTGTTCTGTCTGTTTTGAAATCACTTCAAGTCAAACGTTGTGCATTCCCGAGAGAGAAAATTGATGACGATTATCCTTCTCAAAATTGTATATCTAAAGGGCGGTACCCTGTTCTATAAATATTTGATTTTGTGCTCTTCTAACAATTGCATGGTGGTTTGATCCAATTTGAAAACCTAACGGTACCAAAAAACTGTTATTTTGTTGTTAGAGTTTTCGAAACCCTGTTATTTTCGTTGAATTGCACGATTTTGAGGATTTAAGCAGTTGGGTATTATGATTCTTCACTTTTATTTTATTGATACAAATATGTTCGTTTATATTCACGCCATTTTAGGTTGCAAAACACTGTAGTTTTTATTTATAGAGTTTTGATTGTTTTTTTTTTTTTTTGGTGTGCTAGAACAACAAATTTCCAGAGAAGTTTAGTATGTACGCAAGTTGTCCCATGGTATTATTGTGATTAGTTATTTGTATATTGTCTACAATGAAAATATAGATGGGATGTTCTCGAACACTTTAGAAGCAACAATCCTTCTTAAAGCTAGATATAAAGTAATTGCATATTTGAGGTAAGAAATAGATGAAATGAAGAAACAGAAAAAAGAAAACGAGGAGATTGAGCACGAAGAAGAACAATATGTAAGTTGATTACTACTTCTATACATTCGAAATATTGACCAACAACTATGTTTATTGTTATTGGTTTTAGGATTTAAGAAATCACATTTAGTGTATTGCTTACATACGACATTGAGTGCTCACACAAATCTTTATAATGTTATTTATGCACTATCGAAATAATAAGCATGTACTATTTTTTAAATTTTTTTTGGATCCTATACATTGCCTATTTCAAGGATTTTGGCAAGCCAATGCGTCTTTTTTTTGACCCGATGAACAATAAAAAGAAGACATTGAAGAAAGGAGGTGGAGGTGGGAAGAAGAAAACGAGGAAGACTGAGACACTTGTGAATAAGAAGAAACAAGATAAGAAGGCAAAGAATGAGGGAAAAAAAGACGATGGGGAAGAAGGAAAAAAACAAGAGAAAAGAGAAGAAGAGGAGGAGGATGAAACCAGTAGCAAAAAGATTTCAGAGAAAAGATAAAAAAAAGAGATGTAGAGGAGAAAAATAGGGAAGAAGAGGAGAGAGCAAAGAAACGAGAATAATATAGGAGAAGGGAATGGGATAGAGGAAAAAAATGGGGAAGATGAAGCAGATGACAAAGAAAAAGAAATGGAAATTGATGAGAATATAGGAGAAGGGACTGGGATGGATAAAACAAAAGAAAATAGGAGGAAAAGGAAAACAAAGAAACAAAAATAGATGTGAATGGTATAGAGCAGAAAGATAGGGAAGAGAAGGAGGTAGATGATACGCGTAAAACCTATGTAAAAATTGTTGGGAATCAGGCAAGTGTACGCAGCGGAAAATAAATTTTTTATATCAAAAACGAATTTAATCATATAAACACGTACTCGATAATAGCAATTAATTGTGTATCTTAATGCTTCCAGCGTAAATTAAAAACAAACATGCATATAATTAATTCGCTAATTAAATCACGTAGCAATATCGCAGTAAATCACAAATCATGCATAAACACTGCATATATAAACATTTAATTTATTGAAATTAAATTAATATTAATTAATAACCGGGTCCGAAAATTACCTCTTGAAGCGTGAGGCGAACTTTCGGATTGACTCAAACTGCCATGGAAACCAATCCGTGCAGTCGGGAGAAGGGCGGTGACAGACGCGCGGGGCAGCAGCGGCGCTTTCGGTTCATGCGCTGTCTTCGGGCGGCGCGTACGGCGGCGGCGTTTCGGAAGTTCAATTCATTCGTCTTCCTCCTCTCGGATTTCACCCCGTATACCGAATTCAACTGATATGTGGCACTAGACACGCAAAAGTCAGAATAAAACGGAAGAATAATAAAATAAAAGTATACCGAGAACAAACGGCAGGTGGGGCGCCGATTTTCGGCGATGGACGGTAGTGTGACCCTCGATGGTTCAGGTGTAATCTAGCCTTGGTCCCACAACTCATTGTGGTTTATACTCGTCCCTAGAGTTATAATTAAGATGAAGCCCGTTTCAACTTAATCACCCAACGAATCAAGAATGGCGTCTAGCAACTACGCATCATGATTCCCTAGATACAAATGAAGTGCTTGTAAGAACCGAGTGATATAGTTAATGTACAGTACGATCCCTTCGATGCATATGTCCCGGTTGAACTAGAGGAATTGGCTCATCGAGACCTCATTTATAGTTCAATAACTGTGCGATCGTTCTAAGTGTTGTAATCGGTACGTGCATGACTTAGAGAATCACATTCCCTAATCATCACTTAGTCAGCTCTGGCCAGAGACTTAAAGACTACAAACTATGAGAACACACAGGACATCCAAGACTATTCTAGCGATCGAATCCCCGACTACAATGCACAAACCTCCCACTAGATATCAGACTGCACGAACACTGGCTCTTGGGGCCGTACTCGGTGGAACTCAGGGACAGGTCACGATACAGCTGGTCCTCTAGTGAAGTCACGGTGATGTCTAGGTCTTAAGGACTAATAGTGTACAACTATATCATAGAGATCTCTACTCGATTATTGAGAACCACTTAGACATTTCTAGGATGAGGGAGTTTAGTGAACTCGTCAACTTACGAGCACCCACTTATGTATGTCGATATCACAATACCGTTTACTGATGAAAAGCAGTAACATGCACTAAGTGCTAGTCTCTTAATGGGAAATGCCGATATCCTCATGGTGGCGTAACCCTTCGACTAGGAACACGGTTTAACAGTTATAATACTTAAGTAAATATCTCATGATCCTAATAGATCAAATATAAGCAATTATAATAACCGTAAGGACTATATCTATGCTTATGCAGGGGACAAATATATAGAACGCCAAAAGGTATTTTATCATTAATACCAAAAAGGATTATTTATTACAAGAATAAATGAAAGACCACAACCACAAGTTGGCTTGTTGGTCACCTACTCTAATCTCCCTTTTGACCTAAAATCAACTACCCATAAATTGTAATTCCATCGACTCTCGATGTTTCTCGTGGATCGATCTTGATAAAGGCTTCGTGCAGGGGTCTGCTACGTTCTCTTCCGAGGTGACTCGTTCTACCTTGACTTTACCTCTATCAATGATCTATTGGATCACATGATACTTCCTCACAATATGCTTGAAATTCTTATGAGATCTCGGCTCCTTAGCTTGCGCCACGACTCCGGTGTTATCGCAGTACAACGGTACTGGATCATCAGCATTAGGAACAACACGGCCAACTCTTGGATGAGTTTTCCTATCCAAGTCCCTTCTTCTGCAGCTTCGGATGCTGCAATATACTCAACTTCGGTAGTGGAATCAACCGTCGTGCTTTTCTTGGAACTCTTCCAACACACGACACCCCCATTAAGCGTGAATATAAATCCCGAGTTCGACTTTGAGTCGTCCACTCCGATTAAAAACTAGAGTTAGTAAAGCCTTCTAATTTCAAGCGATAGACCAAAAATATATCCTTTGTCCTTCATAAGTATTTGAGGATAATCTTTCACAGCCTTCCAGACTCCAGTGAGCTGGACCGGGGTCAGACTGATATCTGCTTGTGACGCTCACAACATATGAAATATCGAGTCTAGTACATAGCATGCCATACATTATGTTTCCTATGGCAAATGCATATGATGCCTTTTCATCTCCTCGATTTCACTAGGTGTCTGAGGACACATGGATTTTGAGAAACGAACCCCATGGGACATTGGCAAGAATCCTTTCTTGGATTCTACCATGCTAAACCATTTCATAACGGCGTCTATGTACAGGGTTTGGGATAAGCTTAGCATCTTTCTAGCTCTATCTCTATAGATACGTATTCATAATACGTAAGATGCTTCTCGCAAATACTTCATTGAGAAACGTGTGGACAACCAAGCTTTAGTATGTTGTAACATTCCTATGTCATTCGCAATGAGTAGAATGTCATCGACATAAAGCACCAAAAAATCACTGTCCTCCCACTAACCTTCTTGTATACACAAGGTTCCTCCGGGTTCTTCTCAAAATCAAACTCTTTGATAGTTGATTCGAACCTTATGTTTCAACTACGGGATATATGCTTGTTTCAATCCATAAATGGATCGCTGGAGTTTGCAAACCTTTTGCTCACTTCCAAAAGATATGAAACCTTCCGGCTGCACTATGTAAATCCAAATCGCCGATGTCAGCTACCCTCTTACCCCCTTGATTGCAATTTTTCAAAAAAAAAAAAAAAAACAGAAATTCGCCGGAGGCAATTTCCCCAACTTTGCATCCAAGTTTCCTAACTTTATGTCTCCTTCTCCGCCGCCCACCGCACCATCGCCGCTACGGCTGAAAGCGTCATCGCAAACACACATCTCTCAAGCCATCGTTCATTTCTTCTTCCAGTGACTTTTTTTCCCGTGGCTTCTTTCCTTCGTCCCCCACTTATACTCTATCTGTTTCAATCCACCACCACCACCACCACCATTTCAAAGTTAATTGGCTTAATTATATTGAGATCCCCAATTCTGAACCTATATGCATTGTTATGCTTTCAATTCACTATTGCTCAAAATCCGCCGCTGGAGATTGCACAAAATCCACTGCTGGAGTTAGTTTTCAGGGCAATGGTTGCTTCGGAGTTTTTGACCGGGATTGGTTGTGGAAGAAAATAAAGAATGAAAAAGAAAAAACAAAATTGAAGAGAAATATGTCACTCCAATTAAAGAAAATGGAGAACATGGGTAAACCGATGAATCAGATTATATTATATGACTATTTTTAAATTTCTGACAAATAAAATATTGAAAAAATTCCCATCTTAAAATCCCTCAAACTACAATTAAGTGTCAACTAAGTCGTAATTAAAGGGTGCATTCTTCTATTTTTTTTCAATTTAAGGGTATAGAGTGTCAATAGTGTCAATGGTGCATGTAATTCGATGGTGCAAAGTCCTACCGAAATTAAGCCTCAAGTATTGAAAATAAATAATAACTAATTTTCACTATTTCTGCTATATTTATATATATGTTCACATGATGGTACACGACGGCTCATAGCTTGGACTCCTCATTTCATAAATTGGGTATTGCGGGAATCCGTCGTACGACGTCCACACCACCGCCGGCTGCGGGGCGGGTGCAACCACGGCGGCGGCGGCGGTAGCGGGCGCCTCATTCTTGGCCTCACCCACGCTCACAAGCTCTGCGTAGGCAACGTTCTTCCTCAGCTGCCGCGTCAGCTCCACTGCGTCCACGTCATCTCCGACAACCTCCACCCTGTCCCTTTCCTGCCCCGTTAGAGCGGCCGATTCAACACCTGATATTCCGACCGATATTTGCATGGCCTTTGTTCGAGATTTGTCGTCGTTCATTGACACCTTAACCACAATCTTCGTCTGCAATTCATCAAGCAAATTAAATTAAAACAAACAATTTAGTTTCAAAATCAAGAACAAAGAATCTAATAAAAGGAAGAGCTTGAAGTTTAATTTATGCTAAATACCTTCATTTTTCTTGAATTTGTTGGACTTTTAAGATGGTCTCAATGTAAGGATCGAAGAAGGCAAAAAAAAAAAAATTAGATTTGCGAGAGGAGTGGGGAATATTTGTTACGAATTGGGAAGAAAGAGAGAGTGGATATTTATAGAGCTATAAATGAAATTTGAGGACTAATCTCATACGCGTAAACTAAGGCTCATTCCAATTAATTAGATATCACTTTCATCGAGAACAATTTAAAGACTTGTTTTTTCCATATAATAATAATATTTTTGTGGACACCGAAGCTAAGGTCGTTTTCCATGCAATTACCAAGAAAATGCTATTTACTTGTGAGGAAGAATAGGCACTACCAAACACATCTCAAGACTCAGGTCAACCCCACCAATACTGTTTAATTGATTTTTCAATCTCCTGTAGAATTCCATTTGGAATAAGAAAACAACCCTTAACATAAGATGGGTCGATTTAAGTACAACTTTAATTAACATCTCCTTATCCGCTTTTGATAAAAAATTCTCACCCCATCCCTTTATCCTAGACCGAATTTAGTTCAACAAAAAGTTCACTACTTGTCTTCTGTGGAAAACATGCACCCATCAAAACCCAATTTAATGAAATTTCATCATTCGAATCCAAATTAAATGAGTATTACACATTGACTCCAATTATAACAAATATTACATATTAATCCCATTTTTGTCAATTTTTTTGATATATCTTTTTAAAGGCCAAATGGTAAAGAGAGAAATGACAAATGACTTAAATGCATATTGGTCAACACAAACAAAAAGTCTTTCAAATAAATTCATCCCCATCTCTTTAGTCTAAAATACCCTCCATAATATATTTTGTTATCAATTTCATCATTTATACTCTAACTTCCTCAACATTATACATTGACTCCGGATTTCAACAAATATATCACATTAACCCCATTTGAATAATTTTTTGAATTTTTTTTTTCAGAATTTTTTTCGGCCAGATTCATGCGTTGATTAGGCGTTCTCCGGCGTTGACTTTTTTTTTTCAAAATTTTTTTTTCTGAATTTTTTTACCGGCCAGTCTCCGGCATTGACTTCTTTTTTTTTTGATTTTTTTTTCTTATAAAAAAATTATTTTAATTAATACTACTGTCTTGGCTGCTAAATTACTGTCTCAAACATTGCTGCTAAATTACTGTCCCAAACATTAATATTATTGCATGAGACAGTAATAATACGGTCGAGATAATAATATCACGGTCGAAGACAGCAAAATAGCAGGTCAAGACAATAAAATTAATTAATACAGTAAAATTATTGTCTCATACAGTTAAATTCATGTTTCACACAGTAATTTAGCAGCCAAGACAGTGATATTGATTAAAATAAGTTTTTTAAGAAAAAGTAAATTCAAAAAAATAAAAGTCAATTAACAGTTAAATTACTATTGTAGACAATAATTTATCATCCAAGACAACAATATTAATTAAATAATTTTTTTAAGAAAAAATAGAATTTCAAAAAAGAAAAAGAAAGAAAAAGTCAATTAACATTATCAAGAAATGCAAACTCGATCGAAGAACATCCTTGGTGCTAGCAGTGAGGAGGAAAAATCCACCCATGATCAACCACGAATTGTAGGAGCTCAAAGGCCATCACCTCCGATCCCTCCCGCTATATTGTACTGTTGACAATTACACCAGAGTCGCTTCGCATAATTATGGAAGAAATTACAAAGTAGGTGGTTGGGGAAGCTGTAGCGAAATTTATGACTGCCCATAATGGAGTAGAACATACATCTCCGAGCCGCGCCTCACATGCATATAGTCGAATTGGGTCACTTAAGAAAGCAACACTATCCGTATCTAGAAGACACGCTAGACACCCGACCAATTTGCATTAAGAGGCTGGAAGTCGAGCTTCTCAGCCGGAAAAGTAAGAGGAAGTTCTTCCCAAGTGAAAAACGCCCAAGCCGCCAAAGACTCAGTGACCAACTGGACAACAAGACTCAAGCATTCCAATTGCAACTGCATTGTCTTATGTTGCCACCTCCGTCGCTGAAGGAAGCCTCCAAGGAATTTGGCCAGCTCGGAAAAGTCCTTTCTCTACAGCTATTTTGGCTGAGGCGCTATCTGCAGGTGTGAAGATACCACAACTCCTAGACTATGAGAGAACGGGTGATCCGCACGACCACATGCAAAAGTTCATAGCTAAAGGAAACTTATACGGTCTAAGTGATGATGTGTATTGTGAAATTTTCCGAACAACCCTATCGGGAAATGCTTTGAAGTGGTTCAATCAACTTCCTGCAGGTACTGTTGAAAGTATGGAGCAATTGACTCATAAGTTTCTTGACCAATTTTCCATAAACAGAAAATACCCGAGAACGCCAGCTTATTTATTCACTATTATTCAACAAGAGCATGAATCGTTAAGAGAATACGTGCAACGTTTCTCTCAAGATGTACAGGAAATCCCAACTATTGATCATGTTGTTTTTGTTGGAATAATCAACAAAATTTACTGCACTGGCGGTTCAGAGAATCTATTGCAGGAAGACCGCCATGCAATCTTGTCGAGTTACTAGATAGGGCGGATAAATATATTCGCATTGAAGAGAAGACGAGCTTGACTCGGAAGAAGTGTAAACGTGAAGAAGGGCGACGCGAGATGCCCAAGAAAGAGGATCTTCGTGTTACTCATTATAGAACTCAACAATTCATACCTCTTAACGTGCGACTCAGTGAGGTGCTTGTTATAGTGCACCAAAAAGGTTTGGTCCAACCTCCAAGGCCCGTGAAGGAGAGTACGAAAGGGAGAAATCGAGTAAATTTTGTCGTTTTCATCGCGACATAGGGCACAATACGGAGGACTGTTTCAATTTGAAACAAGATATTGAAAGATTAATACAACTAAGTAGCACGATCGTCAACAGGAAGAAAGAGGATGAGATATCGCCGAAATCGCTAGCAACTAATTGGTCGCCATGATGGAGAGCGTCAACAAGGACATCGTGAGGATAATTTACCCAGAGTTGGAACCATAAACGTGATTTCAGGAGGTCCTTCTTGTGGCGATTCAAGAAATGTCAGACGAGCTTTAATGTGAAAGGCTAAGAATACTCATCTTATACAAAATAGTGCATCTCCCCCAAGTTGGGCGAAATCAGTCTTTCCAGTGCAAAGTCTTTCAAGTGCAATCAGGTGGCCAAGGTTTGACGTTTGGCGATTTTGATTTAGAAGGAAGCCAACGAGAGGAACATAATGATTCACTTGTCATTTCAGCATCCTTATCCAACTTTTGGTTGCGCAAAATATTGGCCGATGGTGGTAGCTCTGCTGATATTGTCTTCCATGATGTTTTCCAGGAGTTGGGAATCGCTGACGCCCAACTTGCAGCGGTCAAAACCCTTGATCGGATTCACATGTGAAGTTGTGGAAGCGCTCGAACAAATTACACTATCTCTTTCCCTTGGGAGATTTCCCAGAAGAGTAACTCGAATGGTGAAATTTTTGTTAGTCAAGTCATCGTCAACCTACAACGTGATTTTATGGAGACCAAGCATTCATCAATTTCAAGCAGTGACTTCAACGTATCATATGAAATTGAAATTCCCGACTCCCCAAGGAATCGGTGAGGAAGTTGGAGAGCACCGCATCGCGAGAGAATGCTATGCTAATACTATTCAAAGAACGATGGGACCTTTGAAACAACAAGGTGGACGAGGCCACATATCTTTGAAATCTCGAGGCAAAGAGAAGTTAGCATGTTCATCAACATATGAAGAAATGCATTTTATTGAAAATCAACCTGACGAAGACATGCGTCTGGCGGCAGCTGAAACATTATAAGCAATTGAAGTGGTACCGGGGGATCCATTTAAAGTGACCAGAATTGGAGCTGACTTAGCGCCTGAGGTGGAAGAGGCAATTATTGTTTTCTTACGAAGCAATTCTGATGTTTTTGCCTGGAGTGGAGAAGATCTACCGGGAATACCTGAAGAATTCACTATGCATCATTTGGATGTAAATCCTAATGCAAGACCAATCAAACAAAAGAAAAGAGCCTTTAGGCCAGTTAGGAGTCAGTATATCAAGGGTGGCTCGCTAATCTTGTCCAATCTTGTCCTAGTAGAGAAAAAAGGAGGCAAGTGGAGGTTATGCGTGGATTTCGCACATTTGAATAAAGCTTGTCCAAAAGATCCATATCCTCTATCAAGAATTGATTTATTGGTAGATTCAACATCAGGTTGCGAGTTGCTGAGTTTCATTGATGCTTATTAAGGATATAACCAAATATGGTTAGCCTCGGAAGGCCAGGAAAAAACAAGCTTTGTAACCGACCAAGGAATCTTTTGCTATGAGGTAATGCCCTTCGGACTGAATAGCGCTGGAGTCACCAACCAACGCCTTGTCAACTCAATGTTTTATGGCATGCTGGGACGCAACATGGAAGCCTATATAGATGACATGTTAGTTAAGAGCGTTATCTCCTCAAAGCATACTAATGATCAAGATGAGTGTTTTACTATTTTGAGAATGTATTGAATGAAGCTCAACCCTGAGAACTGTATATTCGGAGTCAGAGGAAGAAAGTTTTTGGGTTATTTAATCTCGCAACGAGGAATAGAGGCTAATCTAGAAAAAATAGAAGCTATCATAAAAATGTCGCCTCCTCGGACTTTAAAACAAGTGCATGAACTAACAGGCCGGATGGCTGCTCTCGATCGGTTTTTATCTCGATCAAGCGAAAAGGGACTACCGTTTTTCTAAATTCTCCATCAAGGGAAGCGTTTCAGTTTCTCCGATGAATGCCAGCAAACATTTGAAGATTTAAAGAAATATTTGAGTTCGCCACCCTTATTGAGTAAGCAAGAAACGGGAGATATATTGTCCTTTTATCTAGCGGTGGCGTCAGAAGCAGTAAGTGTTGTTCATGTAAATCAAGTGAATCGTGAACACCATCCAGTATACTACATTAGCCGAGTACTGCAAGGAGCTGAGCAACGCTATAGCAATATGGAGAAGCTGGTTTTTCTATAGTAACGACTGCTCGGAAATCGCGCCCGTACTTCCAATCTCATCATGTGGTAGTTTTATCCAACCACCGTTTAAAGCATATATTGTCAAGTCCCAAAGCGTCGGGAAGAATGGACAAGTGGACTGCCGAATTAAGCCAATATGGATTGGACTATAATCCTCACCTGGCTATAAAAGGCTCAAGTGTTGGCAGATTTCCTCGTTGAGATGGCAGGATTTGAAGAAAGCAATTCGGCTCCAACCTGGCTAGCTTATGTGGATACGAAGCTCGATCTCCACGCTTCAAATAACGAGGCGAAATACGAAGATTTTATAACAAGGATCCGTTTATCCCTAGCTGCTAGAGCCCGAAAGCTTGTTATACATAGTGATTCGCAACTTCTAGTGAATCAAGTCTCGGTAGATTATGATGCAAAAGAAGAATGGTGAAATACCTTGTCATAGCCAAAAAGTTATTATCGCGGCTTGAGGATTTTGAAGTCAAGAAAATTCCGCGAACCGCCAAAAATGGAGCAGACGGTTTATCTAAACTGGCCAGCTCAATGTCTAATATTAATAGCTGGTGGATTACATTTTTAGTTTTTCTAGGTCGAAAATTGACACTTTAGATGTAGTGATGTGCAATGAGGCTGCTGAGCTGACATGGAAAGATGAGTTGGTGCAAAACCTAACATTAGGAGAACTCCCATCCGACCAATCTCAAGCACGTAAAATATGTACCCGAGCCGCTCATTTCACCATGGTGGATGATGAGTTATAGAAAAGAGGTTTCACTCCACCATTTCTGAAGTATTTGACGCCACAAGCAGCGGTCTACGTACTTCGAGAAATTCATGATGGTATTTGCGGTAATCATCTCGGGAGGAAAACATTGGCGGGAAAGGCACTTTATCAGTTACACGCCAATATAGCCCATCAACCGGCCGCATTACTTCAACCAATGGAGTGTCCCATACCTTTTGCCCAATGGGGTATCGATTTGATAGGCCCATTTCCACTGGCTACAAGACAAATGAAGTTTCTCATCGTGGCCGTCGACTATTTTACTAGGTGGGTAGAGGCTGAACCAGTCGCCAAAATTTCTGAAAAAGAAGCTATCAGTTTTTTATGGAAAAATATTGGTTTGCAGATTCATTAATATGAGATAATGGAACGCAATTCGCCGGTTCAAAGTTGAAAGATTGGTGTGAAGGCTTGCACATCAAGCATTTTTTTTACCTTAGTATACACTGGTGAATTACTTGTAAATCCTATAGTCTAATTGTCTACAATATTATAACAAAATGGATATTATACAAAAGGATTTTAATAATGATGAGTGAATAGTTGTGAAAAATTCCCCAATTATCAAATGCCAAATACCTCGATTTTCTATTACTTTACTACTTCCGAAATTCCGATTTCCGAAAATTCCGAAAAAAATCGGATCGGAATCGGAAATACATTACAGAATTTCGGAATTTCCGATTTCCGATCCGAAATTATTCCGATTATTTCCGATTATTTCCGATTATTTCCGATTTTTTCCGATTTTTTCAATTATAATATTAATATTTATTACTATATATAATATATAAAATATATGTATATATCTATCCGCCTGTACTAATTAACTAGTAATACACCCGTGCGATGCACGGTGAATATAGTGATAAATGTTTTGTCATAATGTAATATAATTGAATACATAGTGAAAAAATAATTCTAACAAATGTATTAAAAAGTATGGTTTTTTTATTATGAATAAAATAAAAGGAAAATATATGGAGTGAATATTAGTAGTGATAGTTAAAACAAATATAATGAGCATTTTCAATATTTTCAATGATATTAGAAAGTGATATGAAATAAAACAAACAGTTATATCTTGAACTTGAAATACATAATATGTCCTAACCAAATGATACAACACTTTCTTCAAAGTACCTACATCATCAATGAAAATAACATTACAATGATAATAAATACTCGGTCCAAATCAATCATTAGTACTAAAGTAACATCCAAAAAAAAATATTTATTATTAAATTACCTTGGGAGAAAGTTATTGGAGAGTTAATTTGCCAATAGACCTGTATGTGCATGAAATGTATCAATAAAAATAATAAAAAAAAAATACTATATTGTTTTGGAAATGTGAAGTTAGTAAATATGTACCTCATATTCGTTGAAACACTTCCTTGTACACAACATTATTAGTGACATTGCACAGTTCACCTGATTCAGAGTTGATGAGTATCTTTATGCCAGACCTACTTTTTACTCTAGACAATGCCACATATAATTGTCCGTGGCTGAAAACAGGTCGTGGAAGGTATAGACCGACATGTGAAAGTGTTTGTCCTTGACTTTTGTTAATTGTCATGCCAAATGAAACAATCACCGGAAATTGTCGTCGTTGAAATTTGATTGGCAATGTGCAATTCGAAGGTATCAAAGTCATTCTAGGAATAAATACCATATCACCAACATGCTTACCAGAAAGAATCTTACAGTTAATAACGTGGGTTCCCATTTGAGTAACTTGAAGCCTAGTTCCATTGCACAATCCCCTAGCTTGATCGATATTTCTTATGAGCATAACCGGAACCCCAACTTTTAATCTCAACTTATGCGAAGGAAGTCCGGAGCATTTTATGGTGTTGAGGAATTCTGGTGAATAAATTTCCGCGTTAACTTCAGAAGTTGCCTCATCTTTGCAAATACTATCTGAGCTCAAATATTCCTTCTCTTCTCCAGGGATGAGTGACGACAAATAATCATTAATAAAATCTACACTTTCATTAGTAGGTCCGAGAATTGCTCTACCTTGGAAGTAATCTGGAGTGAAAATATTACTTAACAAATCTGGATAAACAAACTGCAACAACTCTGAAAAGGGGTCCTCTGAATCAAGAATTAACATATCATGTGGAATTTCAATTGAAGCTTCACCATCGTTTTCCTCTCCAATCTCACCATTACCAATTTTTAGTATCCAATCTGCAAATTCTTTTATTTCCTCTACAGTACAGGTAGAAGCACACGATTGAAGCCTCATATTTTTCTGTAACGTTAGGACTTTACAATTTTTCCACAATGGTGATGAATTAATCGTAGCATGAACAATATCTTGTCTGGATGCCTTTAAAATAACTGGCAAAATCTGCCTAAAATCACCTCCTAGAACAACCACCTTTCCACCAAAAGGTTCGTCCGACTGTAAAATAGATCTCATGGTGCTGTCTAGTGCTTCGAAACAATATCTATGCATCATTGGCGCTTCATCCCATATAATAAGATTTGCTTTCATCAATAACTCTGCCTGTGGACTTTGTTGACTGATGCTGCAAGTGGAACCTTCATGCACAATTATTGGAAGTCCAAATCTAGAATGAGCTGTTCTACCACCCGGAAGTAGTAGCGATGCAATACCACTTGATGCAACATTAATAACAATTTCTCCTCTAGAACGAACTGCAGCAGATAATGTTTTCCATATAAATGTCTTTCCTGTCCCACCATGACCATACAAAAAGTACATTCCACCACTCTTGTTTGTTACAGCAGACATGATTGTGTCATAAACTTTTTTCTGCTCTATGGTGATAGTAGAAAGATATTTTGAAAGTTCGTCACGCATAGCAAACACATCATACTCTAGTTCATCGAGCACTAACCTGTTCTCTCTTTCATCTACCAATGATTCAATTGGAAGCGGCATAGAGTCATAATTACGTAAACTCTTACCGTTGCTTTGCATGATTTTCTCAATATCAAGTAAAGCATAATTTTTTAAACTGTCATCTGATAAAGTGAAATCTGCATTTATGAAGTGAAGATAATATTTTATCAAGGTTCTTTGATATTAAAAAAATAAAAGTTAAATTAAAATACTGATCAAATGAAAATATTATGCATAACACATTTAAAAAATGAAATACCTGGATTATTATGAAGTTGTTGGTGTTTGTATGCAATATCATCTGACAAATCTGACCAACAGCTTTCCCAAACATGTTCTGGTCTTGTAAAACTATTTGAAATCAACAGGACAACAAATAACCTTCGGATGTAACCTCCGTTTGCCCATGTACTTGCTTCTTTGATAGCATCTATGTACTCTTTATCGTCATCTAACAATCCCAATACATAGCATGCATCCCTAAACGTTGGGTAGATATTGTTATTGACAGTTCTGATGTCTTCAAAACTTGTGCAACCTTTCTGAATATTAAGTAGCAATCTCAGGTAATAGTCTTCTCCCTTTCCTGGGGGAACACTTCTAATTCTTCCAATTGCAAATCCTTTTTTTCTAGGCTCCCACCTTAAAGAGTCTTCATGGTACACAAATTGTTGTGGAAAATTTGCATACTTAATATCTCTAGCTTCTGGATACATCTTATTTGCTTGAAACCAAGCTAAGAACATTGTTTGTTTAGCAGACGGTCTGTTCAGCACATTATGTAAAGCTTGATTATCATTGAACACAACTGTTTGGCAGTCAGGTAGATGAAAACTCAATCTCATTACGGGTGGATCT